>JAJJWW010017065.1:0-229614 GCA_023531295.1 Papaver armeniacum | reverse complement strand
GGTATCGCGTTGTCTCAAAGATATTGAAGTGGGATGAGTGTACCATCAACTCATAGTCAAGGTGCCATTTTTGGACATCAAATCTTTGTTCCGACGGTGCTTAAGAATGGCTACCCACAACAAAGGTGTGACTTGGAAGAATTCTCATCATTCATGTCTACATAGAAATCGGCCGGAAATACAAGCCATTAACCTGCACCAAAAACATTCTCAAATAACCTTTCGGTAAGCATTAGATCGGTTAGCAAGTTCAAGAACTACCCCCTTGCCCTTTAAGAGGACCAAGATTCAAAGAATCATAAATCGAGGAAGGCATAACATTAACCGATGCTCCCAAATTTAGTAAAGCTCGAAAAACCTTGTTTTGCCAATTGTGCAAGGTATATTGAAACTAATGGGTCCTTAATTTGGTGGGAGTTTCTTTGAGAATGAACGCCAAGCATTCTCCCCCACACTCATGACTCCATTCCCTTTAACCTTTTTCTTCATGCACAACTCCTTTTAAGAACTTTGCACAACGAGGAATTTGACGAATAGCTTCAATGAGTGGAATATTGACTTGTACTTTCTTAAGGATGTCCTACATATCCTTGTATTCCAAGTTTTTTTGATTTAGCAAATCGCAATTAAACGGGGTGGAGTTGTGAAAGTAGGAACCGCCTCCCAAGTTGGTTGGTTGGGGATGTATTCTCCTTGTCTGCATCAATTTCCTCTTTCTCATCATGGGCTACACTTTATCTTGTTGATTTGGTTGCTCCACTTGTTTCTCCGCTCTCAAAGTAATCGATTAACGCTCTCTCGGATGTAACAAATGGTCGTGAAGGAAGCTGTGACGCTTGAGCTTTCAATAGATTCACATCGGTCGCTAATTGCCCCACTTGAATTTGTGCAAACTGATTGCCAAATCGGTCTTTTGTTGGCTTTGTTGGAACATAGAAGTAAGACCTTGCATACCTTGCATTAACGCATTGAGCTTGTCATCATTCAAGAATCACGCTCTTTGACTTGTTGTGGAAATTGTTGTCGAGGTTGGAAACGTGATTGTTGGAAACCACCTTGTTGCTCATACGGGATTGGGAACCGCCGCTTTTGCTTATTTGCATAACTAAAGTTGGGATGATCCTTCCAACCGGGATTGTAAGTATTCGGCATGGATTGTACTCGCCTTTTGATTTGGATATAAAGTATCGACTTGTTCGGTCTCATCATCCGAATAATAACCGCGCCATCTTTTTGAATCATTTTCTCCATGTTACTCATCCTTTGATCAAGATGTGACGATGAATCACTAACTCATGCATGCACCATGAGTTCACCATGAGTTCATCCCTTGTGTAGAATTGTCAACTCAGAGTTTGCCGTCATACTTTCTAATCAACTCTAGCTTGGCCACCAGTTGAGAGCTCATTAGTGCATAATGTCACTAAATTGATGGTGGGATGGTCTTGTATCGAACATTCATACAACCTATCACTTGTCTGTCAACCTACAAATCTCCTTGAATTTGAGAGCTTTGAGGGAAAATATTGGGGAAAGTATCATACCATTAAATTGATGGTACTGAAGGCAAATAATATAACCATTCCTTAGCATTGCTCTGCCAAAGAAAACGGGAAAGCTTTCAACATTCATCCACATTAGTCTCCGGTGGAAGCATAGACATATGTGGTATAGAAGTCCATAAGATGTTGTTAAATTATGTATCTTATGTTCGCTTTTGAGTATTATTAGGTGTTTGGAGTCATTGGAGGAAAAGGAAGCGGAACTCGCTTAAATCCAGTATTTCTTCTCATCATCCTGAAGAGCACGAAAATATGAAACCAATGGCGAAAGAATGAGGCCAATCCGATGTCGTATGAAGAAGTTATGAGCAAAACAAGAACTCATAAGCAAAGGGGCAAAATGGTCATTTTATCGGAAAGTACTATTGGTAACCCCACTGTACGTTAAGGGGCAGTCATCATGTTAAGGGGTGGCCTGTTTCAAAGGAAATACTAAAGGTAGTCAACTCAATTACTAAGGGGATGCCAATGATTTAAATAGTGTTAACGACAACAGCCATTTTACTAGGGGCACCTTGGTCTTCAGAAGAACTCGACGGAAGTTTGGTTTCTGTGAACCATTGTTGCAGAAGATGGAGATTAAAAAGATGAACAGGCAATGGAGATATTGCTGCTCGAGCTGTAGTTTGTTGGCAGTGATGGTGATGAGCAGTGATCAATGGAAGGTTGTTGCTCGAGTTGGGTTTTGATGTTTAACTCGAGCTTGGCAGTGTGACGAATATCGGTCAGAGGAGCAACAGAGATGGAGGACGCTGTGGTTATGCTGAGAACTGAATGGAAGTAGAGCTCGAATCTGTGGTGTTCTCGAGAGAGTAAACCGGTCGATTGATGATTATCGGACCGAGAAGTGGAGCTCGAGCCTGGGATGTTTTGATGAAACAAAGAGAAGACAATGGAGATGGTTCTGCTGCTTGGGTCGTGATTAGAATGAAGTTTAATAGCTCGGTGGTGTTTACGCCATTGTCATGGGTTGAAGTTTGATCGTGAACGATGGTTTGCCGCCATTATTGGCAAAGCGCTTACGGAGTTACCAGAGTGATGATGTTCGATAATGAAGAATAATGCTCGGAGTTATGCTGTGGTTACGGTGGAACTATAATGAGGCAGAGGCAGAGATGGAGTTGAACAGCAGAGTGAGAGAGATGAAACGAGCAGGTCATTGAGATGATTGGTTGCAGTTGAGACTCGTGTTTCGGTGGATGAGCTCGACTGGTAGAACTGGTGGTGCTGTCGCTGATCAGCTAATGGTGATGGCAATGCTGAGATGGAGGAAAGCTCTCGATAAAAGTTAGTCACTTGTTCATGGGCATAATGCCCATCATTGGTTGTGACTAGCTGCAACGGAAAGAAGAATAATGAAGAATATGTGGATTGAATGATTGAAGAAGGAGAAGTCTGCTAGTTGATGACAAACTGGTGATCGCTGAGTTCGAGAGGGAAGATGATGGGATGTTGATCAATGGAACTTGAGGTTGTTGCTGGAGCTGCTGCCATTCATTATCGGCAGTGGTGATTGAAGTTTGCTGTGATGATGGCTCGATGGAAATATGAAGAGTGGTCAAGCTATGAATGAGTTTGGCTCGAGTTTAAGGGATCAAGCCGATTAATGGCATGGGAGTGATGGAGTCGAGTTTCGATTGAGTCTGTGATGGATGAGATAAGATTACAAGAAAGATGGGGTAGTTCCATGGTGATGACGAGCTCGACATGAAGAAGAGAACTGATTGATGGCAGTTAACGGGGTTATGCAACGATGGTCTGCCGGAGGTGACTGGTGGTGGATTGATGGAGCTATTCACGATGGAGTTCGAGTCCGAGCTGGGTCTGCTACTGACGTTTTGGGCAGTGAAGATGCTGCTCGAGTGTATCGATTGGTTGAGAAGAGCTCGGGAAGGTTTGGGTTGAGTTTGGGGCAGAGAGTAAGCTCGAGCAGTTCACGACCAATGCTGGATGTTGTCGAACCAAGTGTACATGCCATGAGAAATATAGGAGGTGGACGGAGATCCTCAAACACGTAGTTGAGTTGTGGTTTCGACTTGGGCTGGATTATTCAAGATTAGACGCAAGCCCACTTGGATGTTCATGCGACCTTTCTCCAGCCAAGATTTGCGAAGGATATTGGTGTTTAGGCGAGTTTGGCAACGGGAAGTCATGCACGGGACACAATTCTTAAGGAGGTGCAATTTCCTATTTTTACTAGGTTTCCTAGTTTCTTCAAGGAGAGATTACAAAACTCTATATATAGAGAAGCCTAGGCACAATTTGGATATCATATATCTATTATCTATTATTCTTTTTTCCTCTACTTGTGTTCTAGGGTTTAGAACCATGAAGTCTTTTCTCTTTCTTCTTGTGATGAACTCCATGAATATGAGTACCTAAGTTTATTATTGGTTATGGAATAGTTGGATTTCACAAAGCATGATTCTTTGATTCAATATATTAGTTTTGTCTCATATTTATCGCTTGCAATTCTCGAAAATATTGTTTTATGATTGATTGATTGTTTTGTCAAGTTGCAAATTGGTAGAACTTCTAATCACATCTATTGCTAGTTTAGGGTTTATTATACGCAAAAGTGATATTCCTTGGATACAAGTAGCATAATATGATTATAGTTTGTAGTGATATATTCTTATGATCATATGTGAATCGTAACCTTTGTTAAATTGAATTAGTGCGCTTTCCACGTTCAATTGCTTTGATTGGCCTGATTTCATAGAACTTAATGCATCTAGGGAATTAAACTTGATTAGTGCTTTTACACGCTAGGTTGTTCCTTTAGATAGAATTCATATTCGCATCTTTTAATGTGTTTGTTGATGACAAGAGGAGATTAGCGGGATATTCTTGCGATCAAGGTATTCTAGGGTCTTTGATAAAAGTTGAGATTAAATATCAATTCTAGTTATTGTGAAAAGCATGTTAGTGAATGAAAACGAAATCCTTAACCAATATCTCTTCTATCTTATTTGTTTGCTTATTTGTTTCTTTGTTTTTATATTTATTTTATTACATAAAATCGAAAAATCCTCGGTGTTTTATATAGGAAACCATAACAATTTGACAACCTAGACCTCTCTGTGGGATCGATCCTTTCTTGCCCTTGCTATATTTATATTTTGAGTAGTAAGAAAGTGTAATTTATTTTTGACGCTTACGACAGCGGTCAAATTTTGGCGCCGTTGTTGGGAGGCAAATATTGTTAATTGTTTTTGGTTTCTTATTTTTGTATTTAGTTTTTGTTTTATTTTTTTTTATTTTCTGGGTTTTAACCTTGTTTTGAGAATCTAATTTCAGGTGCTTATTTCTATGGAAGGAGCATATTGGAACAATGGATACGGGTTTCAACCTCAACAATACGACAACTACCAATTCCATGGGTATAATCAAAACCAATTCATTGGTTATGACCAATATTCCATGGAACCTTGTGGTTTTCCTCAACAACCTTATGGTGAGTATGTGTGTGAACAACAACGAGGATGGGAGGATTCTTATGTTTGTGAACAAAAAGTCTCTAATTTTATAGATAAAGTTTCCAACTTTTTACAAGAGGAATTTAAAAAAGCTAAAGAGACTACAAACGAGCAACTCCAAGAACTTCGTGAAGGTTTTGCTAGCTTGCGAAGAGGTATTGATCAATACAAGGAAGATATGGATAATTCTTATGTGCATATGGTTTGTGATGAATATTTGATTGATGCTAATGTTGAAAAAGGCCAATCCTTGGGCACTTTCGTTGATAATTGTGTAGTTAACTCAACTCTTGATCGTAATAATGATCATTCACCTATTCAAAAGGATGAGTTAGAGATTAGCAACACTAAATTCAGCGATGAACAACCTTATGTTGACTATGATAGTGACGGTGATTATGATACATTGCTTGAAACAACTCATGGTGACATCTCCGAGGAGTCTTTTTGGGATCAAGATGAAGATGAAGATGAAGAGGAATATGTCGACACTTGTGTAGATTATTCAAGCATTGATCTTAATAATGATCAAGAGCCTATTCAAAGGGTGGAGCTTGAGGATGATGCATTTTCGAGTGTTCTAAAAAAGTTTCTTATAATAAAATTTGGATCCGCAAAAGAGTATGTGCCTTACAACAAAAAGGAGGAGTATGTTGAGAATGATACCGGTTTAACCAATATTGTGGAAGACCCAATTGAGCTTGCAAATGATTGTAATGATGATGTTTATGTCGACACTTTGGTTAAGGCAGAAACGGATGAAGAATGGTTGCAAGGTTTGATAGAGGACCATGATATAAAAGAGGTGAATAATTCACTTGAGTTTTTCAAGGATGAAGAGGATTCCATAATACAAGAGATTGTGCAAGGTTTATCTAACCCTTTGCCTATTATTTCTTCTCCTTTACCTCTTATTGGTTTGAATGTATGTGCTTCGAGAATATTGTTGAATGACTTTGTTTCTCGTTTTCCGCCATTAGAGAAACTTGATTCTCATACTATGCAGGTTATGGAACAAGAAACCGTGGAAGTACCCGACTTCTATATTCTTTATACACTTCCAAGTGTGGACAAGAATAAGTGTGGGGGAAGCTTTTATCGGTTCATAGCTTCACTTTTGCTTTATTGTACTAATATTTGTGTGAAGTTAGTGTTTCCAAAACAGGTTCTATGGAAGGATCCACAACTTTTCCGATTATTGGTGTATGGGGAATGAATCTTACAAGAAGCTAAGTCGGGCCGTCGACTTTAAAACAAGCGCTAAGTGGGAGGCAACCCACCGGTTTTGTATCTTTTATCCTTTTGCTTTTTATTTTATTTTTGTTTCGTTTTTACTGTTTTTATATCATATTTGCATCCCTATGTTTAATTTCTTTGAGTCCGTAATCTATCTTAGAAGATTTCAGACTGCGCATTAGTTCAGTCCAGAGACCATAACTGTCAGACCGTTTATCAAAACACTATGAAATTTTGACACTGTGTAGAAAACACGTAGGTGAACAACTTTTGTGAAATGGAGTTTTTCCAAATTCCTTACCAATTTGCACAGTTTTTGCGTTTTATCTGCTGTTACGTCAGAATTCAGAACTTTCGGTTTTACACATTGAGGACAATGTGAAGTTTAAGTGTGGGGAGCATTTATATGTTTGTATAGTTTGTTTTTGACACCATTAGTGGATGGAACCATTTTGAATGCAGGAGTTGAGGAACCAATTAACTAAAAGGGACGAACATAGCTCAGAAATCACAAATTAACATGATAGTTGTTACCATATCTCGGAATATCACCATATCACATGCTATTTTTATTTTTCCATATTTATCTATTGTTCTCTAAGTGCTTTGGTGGGTCACTAAACATCGACGTGTTATTACTGCTAGGATGAAATAGAGTGATTGAGTTACTAGAAAAAGAAAAAAATGATGAAAAAAATATATATGAAAAAGAAAAAAAAAAAAAAAAAAAAAAAAAAAAACCGACCAATTAGACCAAAACGGAATAAAAAGATACTTGGGAATAGCGGATGTGTGAAACGTAGTCCCTGTCTCCGTCGCCTAAACAAGCGTGGAATGCAGGATCCAAGGCAACTATCATGTACTTGCTGACAAGAAGCATGCGCTTGGATCCAAAAGATCTAATCATGCCGTCTAAAAAAAAGAGAAATTGGATCCAGTTTGATCCAATCATATAAAAAAAAAAAAAAGAAATTATTATTGTGTTGAATAAAGTCACTCTTGGTTCCCTTGTATATGCCAATTGATTTGATGTAGCATTCAGCACCAAGTAGCTCAATCCAATAGGATTAGGTTCATCTTAGCAAAGCTGACCTTCAGACAGATATGGGAAACATCGAACACTTGTGAATATTCGCCAACATCTACATCTATATCCATCTTCTTAATCTTTTCATTGTGATTGTGGTTTGTTAGTTTCCGAGTATTGTGGCTTGTTCGACTATCTAATTAGAGTTTATTTACTAATATATGAATTGAATTTGCAAGGTACCTCCTCCTGTAGTCATTTTGGATTCATTCATTGATTTGTCACAAATAGACGAAGTTGGAAATATAGGTTTTGTGGGTATATCTCTAGTAAACCCTCACGAGACTATAACTCGTCCACTAGGGACACCTAGGGGTTTAAAGGCTTGTTATTTATGCTAAAATTAACCGTAGCCTCAACGTCACGGAGTTGTATGTATTTGTTTTAGTTTTGTTTTGTTCGATTTGCTCGAGGACTAGCAAAGTCTAAGTGTGGGGGAATTTGATAGGTGTCTAAAACACCTAATTTTATATCTAGTATTTATGCTTTCTTTGCGAGTTTTCTTGTAAATTATGTATCTTATGTTCGCTTTTGAGTATTATTAGGTGTTTGGAGTCATTGGAGGAAAAGGAAGCGGAACTCGCTTAAATCCAGTATTTCTTCTCATCATCCTGAAGAGCACGAAAATATGAAACCAATGGCGAAAGAATGAGGCCAATCCGATGTCGTATGAAGAAGTTATGAGCAAAACAAGAACTCATAAGCAAAGGGGCAAAATGGTCATTTTATCGGAAAGTACTATTGGTAACCCCACTGTACGTTAAGGGGCAGTCATCATGTTAAGGGGTGGCCTGTTTCAAAGGAAATACTAAAGGTAGTCAACTTAATTACTAAGGGGATGCCAATGATTTAAATAGTGTTAACGACAACAGCCATTTTACTAGGGGCACCTTGGTCTTCAGAAGAACTCGACGGAAGTTTGGTTTCTGTGAACCATTGTTGCAGAAGATGGAGATTAAAAAGATGAACAGGCAATGGAGATATTGCTGCTCGAGCTGTAGTTTGTTGGCAGTGATGGTGATGAGCAGTGATCAATGGAAGGTTGTTGCTCGAGTTGGGTTTTGATGTTTAACTCGAGCTTGGCAGTGTGACGAATATCGGTCAGAGGAGCAACAGAGATGGAGGACGCTGTGGTTATGCTGAGAACTGAATGGAAGTAGAGCTCGAATCTGTGGTGTTCTCGAGAGAGTAAACTGGTCAGATTGATGATTATCGGCACTGAGAAGTGGAGCTCGAGCTGCTGGATGTTTTGATGAAACAAAGAGAAGACAATGGAGATGGTTCTGCTGCTTGGGTCGTGATTAGAATGAAGTTTAATAGCTCGGTGGTGTTTCTGCCATTGTCATGGGTTGAAGTTTGATCGTGAACGATGGTTTGCTGCCATTATTGGCAGTTACGGAGTTGGCTGTAGTGATGATGTTCGATAATGAAGAATAATGCTCGGAGTTATGCTGTGGTTACGGTGGAACTATAATGAGGCAGAGGCAGAGATGGAGTTGAACAAAGAGTGAGAGAGATGAAACGAAAGGTCATTGAGATGATTGGTTGCGGTTGAGACTCGTGTTTCGGTGGATGAGCTCGACTGGTAGAACTGGTGGTGCTGTCGCTGATCAGCTAATGGTGATGGCAATGCTGAGATGGAGGAAAGCTCTCGATAAAAGTTAGTCACGGTGTTGCTGGCATAACAGCCATCATTGGTTGTGACTAGCTGCAACGGAAAGAAGAATAATGAAGAATATGTGGATTGAATGATTGAAGAAGGAGAAGTCTGCTAGTTGATGACAAACTGGTGATCGCTGAGTTCGAGAGGGAAGATGATGGGATGTTGATCAATGGAACTTGAGGTTGTTGCTGGAGCTGCTGCCATTCATTATCGGCAGTGGTGATTGAAGTTTGCTGTGATGATGGCTCGATGGAAATATGAAGAGTGGCTGGCTATGAATGAGTTTGGCTCGAGTTTAAGGGACTGTTGCCGATTAATGGCATGGGAGTGATGGAGTCGAGTTTCGATTGAGTCTGTGATGGACAGATAAGATTACAGTAAAGACGGGGTAGTTCCATGGTGATGACGAGCTCGACATGAAGAAGAGAACTGATTGATGGCAGTTAACGGGGTTATGCAACGATGGTCTGCCGGAGGTGACTGGTGGTGGATTGATGGATCTATTCACGATGGAGTTCGAGTCCGAGCTGGGTCTGCTACTGACGTTTTGGGCAGTGAAGATGCTGCTCGAGTGTATCGATTGGTTGAGAAGAGCTCGGGAAGGTTTGGGTTGAGTTTGGGGCAGAGAGTAAGCTCGAGCAGTTCACGACCAATGCTGGATGTTGTCGAACCAAGTGTACATGCCATGAGAAATATAGGAGGTGGACGGAGATCCTCAAACACGTAGTTGAGTTGTGGTTTCGACTTGGGCTGGATTATTCAGTATTAGACGCAAGCCCACTTGGATGTTCATGCGACCTTTCTCCAGCCAAGATTTGCGAAGGATATTGGTGTTTAGGCGAGTTTGGCAACGGGAAGTCATGCACGGGACACAATTCTTAAGGAGGTGCAATTTCCTATTTTTACTAGGTTTCCTAGTTTCTTCAAGGAGAGATTACAAAACTCTATATATAGAGAAGCCTAGGCACAATTTGGATATCTATTATCTTATTATTATTCTTTTTGCCTCTACTTTTGTTCTAGGGTTTAGAACCATGAAGTCTTTTCTCTTTCTTCTTGTGATGAACTCCATGAATATGAGTACCTAAGTTTATTATTGGTTATGGAATAGTTGGATTTCACAAAGCATGATTCTTTGATTCAATATATTAGTTTTGTCTCATATTTATCGTTTGCAATTCTCTGAAAATATTGTTTTATGATTGATTGATTGTTTTGTCAAGTTGCAAATTGGTAGAACTTCTAATCACATCTATTGCTAGTTTAGGGTTTATTATACGCAAAAGTGATATTCCTTGGATACAAGTAGCATAATATGATTATAGTTTGTAGTGATATATTCTTATGATCATATGTGAATCGTAACCTTTGTTAAATTGAATTAGTGCGCTTTCCACGTTCAATTGCTTTGATTGGCCTGATTTCATAGAACTTAATGCATCTAGGGAATTAAACTTGATTAGTGCTTTTACACGTTAGGTTGTTCCTTTAGATAGAATTCATATTCGCATCTTTTAATGTGTTTGTTGATGACAAGAGGAGATTAGCGGGATATTCTTGCGATCAAGGTATTCTAGGGTCTTTGATAAAAGTTGAGATTAAATATCAATTCTAGTTATTGTGAAAAGCATGTTAGTGAATGAAAACGAAATCCTTAACCAATATCTCTTCTATCTTATTTGTTTGCTTATTTGTTTCTTTGTTTTTATATTTATTTTATTACATAAAATCAGAAAATCCTCGGTGTTTTATATAGGAAACCATAACAATTTGACAACCTAGACCTCTCTGTGGGATCGATCCTTTCTTGCCCTTGCTATATTTATATTTTGAGTAGTAAGAAAGTGTAATTTATTTTTGACGCTTACGACAGCGGTCAATTGTTTGCTTTCAAAGCATTCATCTTTCTATGGTTTAGCAACACCCTCTTGCATCCGGTAATCTCTTCCCTTTTCTCCTCTCAACATAGTTCTCTTGGTATGTGACTGTTTAAATTCTTTGTTTCCGTCAACACATTGAGGACAATGTTTGATCTAGGTTTGGGGGTGTGATTTGCATATAGAGTTTTTAGTCTTTTTGTTTTACTTCTTTGTAAAAAAAAAAAAAAAAAAAAAAAAAAAAAAAAAAAACTCTTTGTAAATATTTGCATAAAAACCTCCAACTTTTAGAGTTTTTAGAGTCACTAGCATGCTTCTAGCTATGTTTACATAGAGAGTCTGACCGAAATAACAGAACTTGGAAGTACTGGAGAACGCAATCGGGTTTCTTAGTTGATTAGAGCGTTAAAGTTGGATTTAACCATACTGGAGGGCGAATTAGGTGTTGTTTAGATATTCGGTAATAGAATTGTGATCAATCATAGTGGAGACTACCCATTTTACATCAAGCGAGGTACCGACCTTCACTCTTTGTGACTTTCTAGAAAAGCTTTTAGAGTGTGTGTCACCGTACGTCAATTCCGGGTAGGAATGGTGAGCTACCCAACTTCGCACCACTTTCAGCACTATTTTTGATCTCTTGAGTGCTAATTCCGTCAATCATGAGGGTGACGTCTAAAGATGAAAACTCCTTCTAAATATCGATTTGCAGTTAGCATCACTCTCTCTCCCTCTCAACAACATCAACACATTCATAGAAACACATCATCATCAACAAGCGGAGCATCATCAAAATATTTGAAGAAAAGTTGAGATAGTCCAAGGTTTACGTGCAACAAAGGAAAGAAAAGAAAAGAAGATGAGAATTAATGAAGTTTGTGAAAAATTGAGTTTTATTGTTATTTCCATTTCATGTACTATATTAAAAAAAAAAAAATGTATGTTTGTCAAGTTTTGTGAAGTTCAGAAGTTCATCATCAGCTATTGAAGACCGAAGACCGAAGATTGAAGACGTTTCTATGAATGCTGAGAGAGTGATATTAATTGCCGATCGGGTGAGAAGGTAAGTGAGTACTCCCATCCTTGCTAATGGTTGATTTCCTTTCTTAGAGATCATCGAAAAAGATTCTTTTTGTCCACACTTCGTGGAGTCTCCGAAATTATTTCAAAAGGTTATCCTTCTTACCTACAACGTGTGCAGGATTTCTCTCTTTATTCCTGCCTGCACACATGAGAGACTAAAAAAGCGGTCTTTTTGAGTGCAATTATCATAAAACCCTATTAGTGAGTCAGAAGTCGAGGCTTATGATCACAATCGAACCCGAATTCTTTCATATGGTATGGTTACTTCTCGCTCAAAGACTTAAGGATGAGAATGCGTTCTTTGATAGTTCTAACTTCTCGTTACTAGCATGCGAAACTCTATGTCCTCATAGCTCCTAGGATGCTTGAGACTCTTTTACACTCTGAAGTTGGAGAAGGTTTTGTGGGTACACCTCTGGTAAACCCTCACGAGACTACAACTCGTCCACTAGGGACACCTAGGGGTTTAAAGGCTTAGTGCATACGCTAAATGCATTCGAGAGACCTGCGACAGGGGTATAGTTAGGATTTCTTAATTTCTGTTTCACTTGAGGACAAGTAAAATTCAGGTTTGGGGGTATTTGATGAGTGCCAAATATTGCATATTTATACACCTTTTTATTGGCACTTAACTCATCTTTTGTGCTCAGAAATCAGATATTATCCCAGATTATGTATTTTCTTTGTTTTCAAGAATAAATATTTGTACTAATTAATTTTGTGTTTTTAGGTAATAAATAAAGCTCGGAGAAATTGAGGAGCCAAAAGAGCGAAGAATTGGAGGCAAGCGTCTATGGAACAGAAAGCCAAAGCCCCGCGAATAAAGACAACCCAACAAGGAGCAACTCATCCACAAGACATGGGCCCAAGCTATCCAAGACCCGTGACCCGGATTCGAGCCTGATTCACCCTGAGCCGTTGAGATTTCTATCTCCCACATCCAACGCTCGCTTCGCCTTCCTCATCAAACACTCGATGCTCCCTCTCAATACCTAAGCAGCCTGATTCTCCCTGAGCCGTTCAGATCTCGCCCGCTGCATCTGACGCTCGCTACACCCCTCACATCATCTCTCGTTGTACCCACTCCATAGCAAAACCGCCAACACCTATACCCCTCGACCAAAACCCTAGTTTCATCTTCACTTTCTCTTTCTTCCTCCTTCCCCTTCACCCGACAGTGCAGAGCTCCACCATCTCCATCTCTCCCGACCAAGCTCTGCACAAGCCATCACCACCACCTCCATCTCTTGTCAGCCTCAGCAGCCACCTCAGTCACCTATTCCGCCACACCTAAGTCTTGGTTATCTCTCACATAGCTTCTCATAACCCTAGAAGCTAAGTTAGAGATAAACAAGGCTAGGGTTTTCTCCAACACGACAAGCAAGGCTACCAGAGCCGAAGGAGCAGAAGAAACAGTATGGGTATGTCATTAATTGCGCTTTGGAGTGATTGTAAGAGTATAAATTGGTGTTCTTGATGAAAGAGAGAGTTAGTCAATTTTTAGGGTTCTTAGTTTAGTTCACAGTTTGAATTTTAATTCTGTTTTTGTATCATGTTTATGATGTTCTAATTAATTTGCTAGGATTAAAAATGAAACCCTAACTCTGTGTTCTGTTGTTCAACTTCAATTGAATTGTTTTTGCATGCTTTAACTTATATGATAAGCTCAATTCTAACACCTCAATGCCCTGCTCTCACAATGAATGCCTTGTATCCATTGTAGTTAGGATAACATTGTGTTGAGAATGTTTCAGCTCATGCTTTAATTGTTATTGCTAATTCTTTGACTAGTTGTGCTTGAATAGACAACTAGTGCTCTGAAGTGGTATCCTTAGCTATTAATTGAGTTATCCCCTGGTGAAACCTCCTAGATAAGTGATAGAGCTGACATACTATCCTTATCTGCCACAGGAACAACAACATTCAAGCTAGTTGAATCACATAACCTGAGATAGTGGTGGATTTGATAATCCTAGTGCCTGTAACTTCAACTTTTGTAGTTCATCTTGTTTTTAACCTTGTAACATCCAACTCAGTCATAAAGACTATAAAAAAAATCCTTATATCTCTGTCACTTCATTAGAAAATCAGTTAGAAAGCCTTAGAACAACTCTTAGCACATCCAGTTCTCTGTGGTTCGACCTGTGCTTGCCACTGCCTCCAAAGGCACTGTTCACTTGCAGATTAAGACGTAGGAAAAACATTTATACAGACCTACCACCTGGTCAGGAGTTAATTGGTCTGTAAGGCGTCTTGGTGATCACCACCCGTCACTTTACCACACCATGATGCAGTACCTGCATAGAATACACACGATACTTCACAAGTATCGACCTCCTGAATAACGCAGTTATTCAATTTAGCATTACATGCTACCTTTTGTGGGTCCCACGACCCACACATTCCATACAACAATCATGTTACAAACTGGGGGATACATACTGGGGTATTGGTCTGGCGGTTTACAACGTGCAGCGCACAACGCACCATCACAAGAGCGTGTCAGGAATCATGGACGGTTAAGTGATGATGGGAGAAGTGGGCAAGCCTGGTCGTGTGACACTAACACATTACTCCACTACTCCATCACTCCACTTTCTCCACTTCCCACGAGATACGAAGATTAGGCTAAAAGACTTGTATAAATAGGTTCTCCATCCTATTTTTTAAACAAGAGCAAGTCCAGACAACAGAGGCAAGTGTTGATCGTATTCAAACACCAGAACTGATAGCTTACACCCTGCAAGCCAGTTCAGCTTTCTGATACAAGTCATTCATAGCCAACACCTTCACATTCTCAACACCTTCTTCGCTTCCTTCCTTAAGATCAACCCCATCTCCTTCACTTTGTGACCGAAACAAGTCTGGAACGGCCATTTCTTGGTTTAGGTCGGACTTGCACAGATTGATCTCTCGAATCTACAAGCACTCACCGCGCAGTGCATTTGTTTAAGGTTTAGACTCATTCTCATCCACACATCCCAAATTACCAAAACCGGCAGAAATAGTTTTCACCCATAAACAATTGGCGACCACAGTGGGAGGTTAATCTCTCGGTTGTAAAGTCAATTTCTTCCAAATACGATTCAATTTTATCAATTTCAAAAAGGGTAGATCTTAGAATCAATTCAATCAACAATTCATTTCAAGATGGTGGAATTAAGGTCTGGATCAAAGAATCAATTACGATGGAGCTAGTGTGGATAATAATCCCGGTGTCGAAGTACCACGGTGGAGCTACCGTGGTCAATACATCTCGTGGAGCCGTCACTTCTACCATCAGCACCAGCGAGCGAGAAATATTCCAAAAGTGTAACACCTCCCATCACTGAGCCGGAGCAGCCGCAAATCCCGGCATCTCCTCAAGTGTAACACCTCCGGTAGTCACCAGAGCAACAACTTTCACTCCCTAATCAGGACGAGGAGCCTGTTACCATTGCAGACTTGATGGAGAAGCAGGAGATTCTTGCTAAGACTCAAATGGATATAGCTGCAACTCAGAAAGAGGTACTCACTTTCCTTAAAACTTTAACCGAACGATTGCCACAAGATTCACGGCAACCCTTGGAGCCGGCAAGAGATGCCTTCAATACACCCGGAGCAGGCGCTTCCACCCGGACCCGCATGAATGAAGAAACTCGTGTTGCTATTGAATGCCCAAGGGAGATGTACCAGCCATCCAACTTCATCACACGCGAGGATCTGGAACGACTTCTCCAAAATCGAGGAAAAGGGGACCGAACGGATATACACCAACATCAGCCGCCGTACCCTCAAGATGTACAAGGAATTCCTCTTCCAAGAGGTTACACCTCTCCCCGCTTCTCCTCTACGACGGTGATCGGTAATGCTCGTGAACACGTCTCTCGATTCTTGGAATCCTTGGGGTAACATGAATACAATCATGTTCTGCGCCTAAAAGAATTCTCGAATTCACTTACGGGGAGGGCGTACACATGGTACAACAACATCGCGCCTAACAGCATATCCAATTGGAGCGAGATGGTCAGTGCTTTCTACAGAAAGTATTTCTTCGTGTCTGAACAGATCACCTTTTCAGATCTGGGAAGAATTCTTCAGCGGAACAACGAGCATCCCAACGACTTCGTTAAAAGGTTCAGAACCCAAGCGTTAGATTGTCACGACCCGAACGTCACCGAACGACAATTGGTGGAGTTGTGCATCAATGGGATGATACCCATATACCGCGCTCTATTAGAGAATCTGGGCTTTCAAACGTTCTCTGAACTCCATGAAGCTGCCAAACGTTCAGCAACAACTGCACCAGCACTGCTAGAAAGAACCAGAGTTGTTCGAAGTGAAGATTCACGTGAAAGTCGAGGAAGCAGGCGTCTCACGAACAAGCAATACAACACTGGTCCTTCTGTGAGTGTAGTGGGCGGAGGAAAAAAAAGGAAAGCTTCGGCGACGGAACAACAAACCAAGCGGGCATCCCCGGCACACAAGACTTCGTCTCGAAAAGGAGCGGACAAAACTCCTACACGAGACACCGAAGATACGGGTTTTCCTTTCCCCATGAATGAAGTGATAGAACTCTTAGAAGCGTGGATCCAAGATGATGCCATCAAGATGCCTCCTATCAGACGTCCTCCAACCGAGAAAGACATGGCGGATCCCAAATACTGTTGCTACCATAGATTCGTCCATCATCCAACCAAAGATTGTAACAGACTAAAACGAATATTCAGGGAAAATATAGAGACATGAGAACTCCATCTTGGAAACGAAGGTGTTCATAGAAGACCCTCTTCTTATCAGGAACTGCATGATTTCTGGGGATTCTGTTCGCAAGACTGTACAATCTATGATGGAGCACTTGTGTGAAATCTTGTATTTCTCCAAAGGACAGCGACAAGACATATTTGCGGCCCTCAAGCACGTTGTGTCGTGCGAGCGTTTGTATCCATAAGCGAGTCCAGAAGCCCGCCTTTCCCGAGGACGCGAGCAAAGGAAACTGGGGACTCCTAACTGTCACTCGTTTAAGAGACGTTAAGTTCGATAGCGCGTTGATTGATACGGCTACTGAATTTAA
This sequence comes from Papaver armeniacum, assembly GCA_023531295.1. Lineage (NCBI taxonomy): Eukaryota > Viridiplantae > Streptophyta > Magnoliopsida > Ranunculales > Papaveraceae > Papaver > Papaver armeniacum. The sequence continues at coordinate 212,574 of JAJJWW010017065.1, read as the reverse complement.
CATCGTTACTGTCAATACCTTGAGAGCATCAAAGATTTTAAAGCAGGAAGCTACTCGTCACCCAACTGTGGTTAAAGACTCAGAAGGAGAACTCAGAGATGCATATGGGTATATCGATCTTGAAGTCAAATTGGGTGATGCCTCGACACAAGCAAAGTTCTACATAGTCAAAGATCATCCGACTACGACATGATCCTAGGACGCTCTTGGATGCATGACAACAAAGCAATACTAGAAGTCTGTCCTCTACCGGTTTCGATACCCGAAAGAATCTCCAACACGCCTTCTAAACCTCGATGATGATCTCCTCGTTGCCGCACCAGCCGACTTGCCAATGTGACACAACTTCCCGGAGAGCTCACCAAAGATACATTGAAAGGTTCCGATCTCAAGTAAGTCTCATCGCGCAACCCTCTTTACAACTTACCTCCCTCCATTCTCGACAAGTCCTGGGACCGGCTCTAGCCAAAAACCAACCTTGGCTAAGAGATGCGAATGGGAGGCCGGCCCCTTTCAAACAGTTCACCAGGAGTCTAGAAGCTGTCTCGATCAAAGACGACAAAACCAAGACCCCGATATCTACACGCCCAAACCCGTTTGGAATTGGGGACCTAGTAACGAAGACAACCGCATTCAAGGTCGGAAGCATTATGGTGAGAATGGCTACCTCACCCGATTCAGCAACCGAGCAGGAGGATGAACCATACCTACTAGCAGATGTCATCCTAGGCGGCTACTGCAAACTCATCAACGCTGACAAGCTAGAAGGCGTAACAATTCACTCGCGATGGCTCAAACCCTACCGTACATAAGACGCTGTGATATCACTTTCCAGCATCCTACACGCTTTAAGACGCTGTGCTACTTCCTCCGGCGTATTTCCCTTTACAATTTTACATCATATTTGTAATTCCTCTAGAGAATGATTGCAATACTTTCATTCATAATTAGGGTTTCAATTTTCGATTTTCAAATTAATTGAAGTGTTATTTCCACCTGAGAACCTCTTTACCCCTAAAGACACAAAACCCATCCTAAATCAACCCACTATAGCAGGTCAGGAAAGAAACCCTAAACAAAAACATCCTGAAAAGAGTTGAGGGAAAAGATATGCGCGGGAAGGGAAGAAGCTTTGAGCCACTCACCCCATCAAGGCTAGGAAGATCTTACATCAGGAACACAGGTCCGTAGGCATTCCATTATGGCATTATTTCTTTTATCACAAAGAATTACGTGTGAAGGCGCACCCTTGCGCCTAAGAAGGTTCAGTTGCAGTCTTGACAAAGGGTTATAAAAAATAAAAAAAAAACCTTTATTCAAACAACCAAATAGAAGAAAACCTTGAACTCGGCTGCCACTGAGTACAAGGAAGATGTTCAAATATACGGAATATACTTGGAAAGCGGAAAAAGAAGAAAAGAGATTTTAGTCACCAAGAGGGTCGACATCGCCTGCACCACCGTTAGGTTCTGCTTCAGCGCCATCACCTGTTGATGATCCTCCCTTCGGATCTATCTCAACTTCTGCATCAGACATCTCCACAGCAACGCACTCTATCCCAACATCATCAGCGGGAGCATCAAAGGACACAACAACATTAGGAGTCGTGTCGATTGCTTTCAAATGTTCAGGTTCGTCTGTGTCAGAATAAAGAATTATCACGCCGTCCTGGATTGGGTAATCGCACTTATCTTCATTCAGAGGTCGTTTATGCTCAACCCTCCGCCTCTTCAACCGCGCTACAAATCTCTCTGCCCTTGCACTTACTAGTGCTTGCAGCGCTTCCTCGCGCCTCCAACGCTCCTCCATGTCAATCGCAGCTGAAAGTGTACAGATGCGTCCCCTGGCAATACGCAGGTGCGAGATAGACATCCCATGTATAGCACGGCCGACTTCGCGAAGTGGAAGATCAATTTTAGCCATTACTTCTTCGTGCGCATGGGTTTCGGGCTTGTCAACTTCGAAGCTTCTTTCGGAGAAGTGACAAAATGATCGTCCACCGCTTCCATGATAAACGACAAAGGAGAAGAAGTTATGAGCACATTTTTTTTTTTTAAAAATCAATCAATCGATCAGACAATCAGAAGATCAGATAAGTGTGGAGCAGTACCTGAGATATAGAATAAACGATTACGTGAGATGATTCTTTATAATCTCGCAAATTGACAGAATCCCAGGAGAAAAGAAGTCTTTACTTGCCACCTATAAAGGCTACTAATTCGGGATATCAATCAACAATGCTTATCAGATACATCTGAGGAAAGCTGATGTGTGACGAAAAGAAGTACACCTGACCCAAGGAAGGGGCCAAGCTCTGTCCAGATATGTACAAAGGGAACCAAAGCGACACACCAGATCAAGTCCTGCTTCCTTCACAACCTTAATCAGGACTAACCGGTTCTGTGGCAACGCTCGACGATGTCGACCTATCCTAGAAATATGTATTCACTTTATCATGGTCATTTCAGTGTACAAATTTGTCACCATCTCATGCCTACCCCACAATAGTGTAACCATTATGTGCTAGGCAGGGGACTTAATCTTGATGGTGGATTTTCATTTAAGGTTAAAATTGTAAAAACCCAGAAAATTATGCGCTAACATCTTGTAAAAGATAAAGCCATTAATAAGTGTTGAATAATTCTTCACTTTACTAATTCACCTAGAATGGAGCATGTGACAACAATCCCATTCTCGTGAATTAAATACACGAAATTCATCCAGGTTGGAGCATGTAGCAACAATCCCATATACCCCGTGAATTTATAGCATTATTAATTAATGCGTAAGCAGCCTTTGTATTTCCCGTACTCATTATCGGTGCGGATGACGACCGAGTGTTGCTCTCAGCAGAGCAACACGAACCTCCAAGCATTATAATGAAAGCATGTACGAAATACCCGTGACAGAGCGGCAACTCTCGGTGTGTTATACTAGCCCGATTGAGCAACTCTCGGTGTGTTATACTAGCCCGATTGAGCATCCGGACTGTCAGTATCGATCGAAATGATCTCGATCATCCAACTTCACCAAAGATGATTGGATGGCCCGGATCAATTCCATAACCCCCAAGCGGTATGGAATATTCGCTGCCGAACCAACGCGGACCCCGCATGGTCGGCCTCCCCAAAAGATTGGCATAGCTTGCCAAAACGTCCAAAACCAGAGCGGTATGGGCGGAAAACCCTAAATTAGGGTTTATGGCACATTACATGTGTCACAAAACAGTCTCAACCATCCATCTTCGCAGGTATAGATGGAGGGTGTAGATGTAGATTCAAAAGGCCCAGAGCATGTCAACACAATCACCGTGGGACCGCCTACATACCTGACCTATCGGTCAGGACCAACCATGGTTGGTCATCCCAATTCGTACGCCCGAATGGAGCATGACGCACGGCCGTGAAAGCCAAAATTATGGTCTTATGAGCATCACGAGCGTCCATCTTCTCCGGCACGAATGGAGGGTCCAAGATTAGATTAAGCAGGTCCGGTCATACCAACATGACCACCGTGGACCCATCTATCCCCTCACCTGGTCGGCCAAGGCATACCATGCCTGGTTATCCCAAATCGTCCGCCCAAACTAGCGTGGTTACACTTCCCAATTGCAAACTAATCTCGACCGCTCAACTTCGCCGGACGATTTGAGTGGCTTAGATCACGTTTTCATGGGACAGTCAGGTATAGGCGTGAACACCAGCCTATCACCTACACGCCGGACCGATCGGCCAAGACCGACCAAGATTGGTCGTCTTGGAACGCGCGCCCGAAGTTGGCACGATGTGCGGCTTTTGTTTGCACTCGTTTTCTGTCGCAAACTGATCTCGACCACTCGACTTTGCCGGACGAATTGAGTGGTCCAGATCACACTTTCGTGAGATAATGGGGTATGGGCGCCTACACCGTCATGCCGTCTACACGCATGTACGATCGGCCTGGCCAAAATCGTATCCCAAGCTTGGATTCGACCAGGTGAAGAGGGATGCTTGCGCACCTCTTCTAAAACCCTGATTCCATCAACGGTCGCAGATGAGTGTCTCAAAGATCATCTCGTCTGTCCAACTTCACCGGCTTGGTTATACAACCCTGGTCAGGAGTTAATTGGTCTGTAAGGCGTCTTGGTGATCACCACCCGTCACTTTACCACACCATGATGCAAGACACATAGAATACACACGATACTTCACAAGTATCGACCTCCCGAATAACGCAGTTATTCAATTTAGCATTACATGCTACCTTTTGTGGGTCCCACGACCCACACATTCCAGACAACAATCATGTTACAAACTGGGAGATACATACTGGGGTATTGGTCTGGCGGTTTACAACGTGCAGCGCACAACGCGCCATCACAAGAGCGTGTCAGGAATCATGGACGGTTAAGTGATGATGGGAGAAGTGGGCAAGCCTGGTCGTGTGACACTAACACATTACTCCACTACTCCATCACTCCACTTTCTCCACTTCCCACGAGATACGAAGGTTAGGCTAAAAGACTTGTATAAATAGGTTCTCCATCCTATTTTTTTAAACAAGAGCAAGTCCAGACAACAGAGGCAAGTGTTGATCGTATTCAAACACCGGAACTGATAGCTTACACACTGCAAGCCAGTTCAGCTTTCTGACACAAGTCATTCATAGCCAACACCTTCACATTCTCAACACCTTCTTCTCTTCCCTCCCTAAGATCAACCCCATCTCCTTCACTTTGTGACCGAAACAAGTCTGGAATGGCCATTTCTTGGTTTAGGCCGGACTTGCACAGATTGATCTCTCGAATCTACAAGCACTCACCGCGTAGTGCATTTGTTTAAGGTTTAGAATCATTTCTCATCCACACATCCCAAATTACCAAAACCGGCAGAAATAGTTTTCACCCATAAACAACAGCCTAGTATTATCAATCACCTCACAATAATCTTAATCGACGCGGCGAAAGAAGATATTGTGGAATCAGAAACGATGAGATGAATGTGTTTGTGATTACATTTATATCTTGCCTATCGGAGATATCAATCTCAACCTAATCATTACGATTGTACTCAATACGATAGAAACAACAAGATTAGATCACACAACTACAAGAAAGTAGTATCGGTCTGGCTTCACAATCTCAATGAAGTTTTCAAGTCGTTAACCTACAGGGTCTCGGTAGAAACCTAAGGTTAAAGGAGAATCGACTCTAACTTATACAACTAGTATCACACAGGAGGTGTGGGGATTAGGTTTCCCCAGTTGCTAGAGTTCTCCTTTATATAGTCTTTCAAATCAGGGTTTGCAATCAACGTTAGCTTAGTAACAAAGCATTCAATTTTCACCGTTAGATGAAAACCTTATTAGATTCAAGCTAATATCTTTCGACCGTTAGATCGAAAACTTTGCTTGTTACATACAAATGAAATGCACGTTTTTAGGTTTGTGTAACCGTACCCAAACATGTACATTTGTTGGTTCAACAGTAGTTAACCAAATAGTTAGCCATATGAGCACTTTCATATTAACCATATTCTTCTTCACCATAACTGATAGACGCATTTATGTGTCTAATTTGTCATCAATGTTTCGTATTGTTAGTACTCGTTTTTGTCCTTATTATGGTGTGTTTGTGTGTTTGTAGGTATTTTTGGAAATAAAGATTATTGGAAAATTCGGCTCGAAAAGTTGCTCGGAACACCCCCCGGAGGACACATGTTATTCGGACTCCAGCAACAGATAAGGGGCGACCACTGGATAAGGGGTGACTTTCTTCTCAAATTCAAATTTCAAAATTGGCGGGAAAATAATGTTTATCACTATCAAATTTCAATCAAGAATTTGGAGGTGTTATAGGGAGACTAAATGGCTGAAAATTTATGGGATTGTTCCTGGGACATATATAAAGCTATTACAAGTGTTTTGGTCGATCAAATTTGGCTGAAAAATCCGTGAGAAGAAAACAGGGCAGCACGTGCATGAGAGGAAAATTCACGGGATTTGGAGAATTTAAACGTGTTCTGCTCATGTCTGATGAATCGAGCAACACTTTGGACCTTGACAAAGATAAATAAGGAGATTTTTCAGCTGTAGAAATGCGTGAGAAGCTAAATCAGGGAAGAAAATATTCCCATAATATTTTCTTTACTGCCCGAGTTCAATGAAGAATATTGAGAATTATGGCGTGATTAAATGAGGCTGAGGAGTATAAATATGCTGCTCGGATCACAGAAGAGAGGAGGGGAGGTTTGGGGGCGAGTTTGGAACATCACATAGCAGAAAAGATCGAGTTGCAGAGAATATTTTTCTGCTCTTGTGGAAGACGAAGAACAGACAGACAAAGACCGTCGTTCTTCAACAGTGACAACGACTGCCAATCGTGGGTCGCAGAGCTATGGCAACAGCCACAGTTCATCCTTATCATTCTCTGTAACAGTGTTTACAACAATTATAAGCGTTGCAAACACCCGGTTTTAATTATTTTCTCCCATTTCATCATTTGTGGACCATTTTTGAGCAATGAAATCAACTTTTGAGCGTGTTTCCAACATGATGAGCTAAACCCATCCTCTGGGCCGACGGAGGAAGCCATTCTTTCAAGAATTATGTGGTAACATTTACTTTATTAATTTATGCAATATTTTTATATGATTAATTGCATTGATAAAAAATGAATTAAATGATTTTTATTAATCAAATATGTTTTCTCTTGATGATGCATGCTTATTTTTAGACTCTTGATGCGTTATGCTTGCGACTAACATTTGATATTTTGGAAATCTGATTTTGGCAATACTTTAGAATCAAATCAATTGTTTAAATTGCATGATATAAATTAATTTAAGGCCATCTAAGTATTGATGAATGGTGAAATCCTAGCTCCATCCTCTCCATAATTTTCACAACATCTTGTATTTTGAGTTTGTTATATTTTTGCTTTAAAAATTAAGTCTAAAAATCTGCTTTCACAAGTCTCAACGTTACTACAACATCATTGAAAATAACCATCAATAACTAGTTCAAATGACTCAAATGAACTAGTTAGAGAGTGTTTATGGGTGAAAACTATTTCTGCCGGTTTTGGTAATTTGGGGTGTGTGGATGAGAAATGAGTCTAAACCTTAAACAAATGCACTGCACGGGAGTGCTTGTAGATTCGAGAAATCAATCTGTGCAAATCCGGCCTAAACCAAGAAATGGCCGTTCCAGACTTGTTTCGGTCACAAAGTGAAGGAGATGTGGCTGATCTTAGGGAGGGAAGCGAAGAAGGTGTTGAGATTGTGAAGGTGTTGGCTATGTATGACTTGTATCGTAAAAGCCGAACCGGCTTGCGGGATGTAAGCTATCAGTTCTGGTATTTGAATACGATGGTATCAACACTTGCCTCTGTTGTCTGGACTTGTTCTCTGTTGTTGGAAATAGGGAGGAGAACCTATTTATACAAGTCATTTGAGCCTTATTCACGTCTCTCGTGGGAGTGGAGGAAGTGGAGTGATGGAGTAGTGGAGTTGTGTGTTGGTGTTACACGACCAGTCTTGCCCACTTCTCCTGTCGTCTCTAACCGTCCATGACTTCCTGACACGTTCTTGCGATGGCGCGTTGCACGCTGCACACTGTAAACCGCCAGACCAATACCCCAGTATGTATCCCCCAGTTTGTGACATGATTGATGTCTCGAGTGTGTGGATCGTGGGACCCACATAAAGTAGCATGTAATGCTAGACTAAATAAATAAGTTATATAGGAAGTCGATACTTGTGAAGTATCGTGTGTATTCTATGCGTATGCGCATCAAGTATATTCAAAGATGTATGAAGCATCGCTGTTTTTAAGGCTTAACGGAGTAAGTCACGAATTTAAGCGTCTTAAAATAGCATCATGTCCAGCCATCTTCGAGTGATCGTTTGGAGGCTATACAGGTAAGCCCTGATTTGGCCGATCACCTCATGTGGAAGAGTGGTGGATGGTGATCGTGGTGATGCCTTGCTGGTCTCTTAACTCCTAACCAGGGCTGCTTGACCAAGCTGGTAGAGTTGGACAGACGAGATGATCTGTGACGCTCATCTGCGACCGTTGATGAAGTTTTAGGGCTTTTGAAGAGGTGTGCAGGCATCACTCTTCATCTTGGTCGAAACCAAGCATGGGAGGTGTTTTGGAAAGGACCGATCGGGCATGCGTGTAGACGGCATTCCGGTGTATACATCCGTACCTCACTGTCCCATGAAGGTGCGATCTGGGCCACTCAATTTGACCGGCAAAGAGGAACGGTTGAGATCGATTTGCAACAGAAATCTGGTGCCGCAAAAGCCGCGCATCATGCCCACTTCGGGCACGTGTTTCAAGACGACCAAGCCTGGTCGGTCCCGGCCGATTGATTCGGCGTGTGGGTGGTAGGCTGGTGTTCACGCCTGTACTTCATTGCCTCATAGAAACGTGATCTAAGCCACTCAATTTGTCCGGAGAAGTTGAGTGGTCGAGATCAGTTTACAATTAGGAGGTGCGACCACGCCTGGTTTGGGCGTGCAAATCGAGGTATACAACCAAGTTTGGTATTGGACGATCGAGTGTGGAGATAGGTGGGCCCGTAGTGATCATGTTGATACTTATCGGACCTGCTTATTCTATTCCTGGACCCTTCATCCGAGCAGGAGAAAAGGGACGCTCGTGATCGCGACACAAATCCTAATCAGGTTTTGCCGGCCGTGTGTCATACCCAGTTTGGGATGCACGAATCAAGACGACCAACCATAGTTGGTCCTGACCGATCAGTCAGGTATGTAGGCGGGCCCACGGTGTTTGTGTTGACATGATCTGGGTCCCTTTGAATCTACATCTACACCCTCCATCTATGCCTGCGAAGATGGATGGTTGAGACTGTTTTGCGATACATGTAATGTGTCGCAAACCCTAATTTAGGGCTTTCCGTCCATACTGGTTTGGTTTGGACGGTTTGGCAAACTATGCCACTGTTTTGGGGAGGCCGACCATGCGGGCCCGCGTTGGGTTGGTGGTGAATATTCCAATACCTGCTTGGGGTCATGGATTTAATCTAAGCCATCCAATCATGCTGGTGAGGTTGGATGGTCGTGATCGTTTCTGAGACTGATATGTTCAGTTCAGGTTCAAACATGCTCAATCGGGCTAGTATAACACACCGAGAGTTGTAGCCTTTATGGGTATTTCGTACATGTTTTATTATTAATGCTTGGAGATTCGTGTTGCTCTGCTGAGAACAACACTCAGTCGTCATGCCGCACCTAAATGAGTACGGGAAATACGAGGCTGGTCATGCATTAATTAATAATGATGTAAATTCACGGGGTATATGGGATTGTTGCTACATGCTCCAACCTGGATGAATTTCGTGTATTTAATTCACGAATCGCTGGGATTGTTGCCACATGCTCTATTCTAGGTGAATTAGTAAGGTGAAGAAGTATTCATCACTTATTAATGGCTTTATCTTTTGCAAGATGTTAGCGCATAATTTTGGGCCTTTACAAATTTAGCCTTAAATGAAAATCCACCATCAACATTAAGTCCCCTGCCTAGCGCTTAATGGTTGCGTTATTGTGGGGTAGGCATGAGATGGTGACATACTTATATGAAGAAGACAGGATAAAAAAAAATTACCCGGAGGAATTTTAACCGACAGCTAACAGTTGTCCATGTAAACGCCATTGTGCAAGCGCGGAATCCTTTGGTGGGACCGGTTTCCTTCCTCGCGTGTTTGAATCAAAAGAGGAATCCAAGCAAAAGAGGAATCCTTGTACTATTGGGATTCTTCCAAATTTTGTCTATAAAAGGACTGACCCTTTTTCTTTTTTCTTCACGCTTTTTCTCTTCTTTTTTTTTGTTCAGCAGCTCTCGTCCGTGATCTCCACTGCCGCCGCCAACCGTCGCCGCCGGAACTTGTCGTCGCCGCCGGAGCTTGCCGTCCGCACCTTTGCAAGATACATATTATGCTTAGCTCTTCCACCAAGATTAATGCGCCAATATTCGCTAGGATGGCTTAAAACAAGTCGTGAATCCATGAATATGTTGTGTCCTGCTTCCTTTTTCATTGTTGCATGAAAAACTTAGCTTCTTAGGTTGTAGCTTGGAAAGAAATTCAGGCTTGAATTTCGTGAACATGATTCCCATGATCATAAGAGAACCGTGTTGCGCAAATAAATGTGGTCCCGTTATTCATGCTCGATTGAACGTGGGTCCCATGTAATGTCATTTTTATACCAGCCTTGTGTCTTTGACTAACACCGAACTTGGAACTTGAGCAATACCGGACCAGACTTGAAACTTGAGTGATACCGGACTTGAAATTTGATCAATACCAGACCAGACTTGAAACTTGATCAATATCGGACTTTAAGCTTGAGCAATACCGGTGTTTGGAACCAATCCCGACCTTGTGTATCCCAACGTGAATGCATGTTTTTGTCGTGTGTGACTACACGTATTGCGTGTTTTTATACAAGTACTGACTCCTGTCTTTTATTGTAGAATGAAGAAAAGAACTCCTGTTGATATGTCTTCTGGAGATAATGCTGGTGCTAAGTCAAGAAGTGTTGACAGCTTCAAAGATATGCCGAACATTGTTGATGAGTTGTTCACCTTGCCTTTTCCGAACATTAGGAAACATCCCTCTCACAGAATAGTCATGCTTTCCGATTCAGAAAATATGGAAGTTGATTCATCTTCTTCTTCGGCACTTGTGATGAGGTTCTGTCTTCGAAGAAATGAATATCCGCCTTCTCCTATCGACTTCAAGACTTGTCATACTCCACTGGGTTCTTATGAAGGATGGATGAGACGCATGTTGAATAATAAGGACGTTAAAGCCAATTTGACCAAAGCGCAAATCCTCAATGCAGTCATGGCATCTCGCTACTCTTGAAATTAAGAAAGATGTTTGCAGGCTTGATTACTTTCATTTCTCGATGGCGCCCTTCTACTCATACAACTATATCTAGATGGGGAGAGATGACTATTACTCTGGAAAGCGTAGCTGCATTGATGAACCTTCCTGTCGCTGGGAGTTTTTATTATGAGCTTTCTGACACGGAACAACGTGATTATGACACTATACTCCAAAAGGTGGCAGAATTCGACGATATGGACAAGGAGGAGAAAAAAGATACAAGATGCTTTTACACCTGGTGGGTATCGTAGTGGTCTCCTTTAGACCCAGAATCGGATCAGGAGTTGGAAAACGAGCTCAGCGTGATTGCATTCCTGTCTTTGTGGCTATCTAGAGATATATATGACGACGGTTCTGGAAAGAAAACCATAAGGGGTATCCTGGTTAAGATTGCTATAAAGCTAGCAAAAGGTGAAGTTCTTCCCTTAGGTGCCTTGTTCCTTGGATCGCTGTATTCTCATCTGGACGCCTTAGCAATGGATATGCATGTTTCCAACGGGTACAAGAAGGTGGAGTCGTATGTCCACTTCGCTTTTCTTTAGGCATTCTTGTGGGAACATTTCAAAAGTTATGCTCCTGTTCCTGCAACTTCGCTCAGCAATTTGTATGGTGGCTCGAGAATACTCCGTTGGCAGAGGAGGAACCGGTGCGAAACTCGTGGATATCTTTGATAATGTGTCTTCTGTAAATTTTCGCCCATGGGGGCCGATCCACTCTTCCATTGCTCAGCCAAAGACTTTTGCTATTGCTTCTGACGGTACTGATGTTGCGTTGCGTACCGATGCCAACACTATGAAATTTGGAGAACTTATTTATCTCCACAGCTGCATTCCGGGATATATCCCGTCTTTATTCAACGAAGCTCTTACTGTGACTCCGTACAACATTGACAAGGTTGCTCGCCAAATGGGATTTGACCAGGGTGTTCCATTTATCCGTCCGTCGGAGGCTCCGAAAGAACTTCTCCCGGGTATCTTTGATGCTGACGTGTTCTTGGCATCGCAGAGTCTTCCCTTCTGGCCTATTGGGAGAAACTCAGTGGTAACCGATAAGTATAAGGAATTTTGGAGGAAGCAACTGTTGACTTTCCAAGAATTCTCGGAGGATGTTGTGACAGATTCCTGTGGTGAGCCATCTTCTGACGTTCTGAAGAAGCATTTCCGGTTGAAGCCACTCCCAGCCAAACAGACCAGATCTGATGATTGCAGTCCCCAAGAAGGAGAAAGATCTAAGAGGCAGGCATGTGATTTGGTGATCCTCAATTCTTCCAATATGCAGGTATTTAAATCTCTTTCTGTCGATTCTTTCATTTCTCCAGAGCGAATTCTTCTAAGAGTGATCTTTGCTTGAAATCAGGGAATTCCGAAAGAGAATGTTTTCACAAGGTTAGCGCGCATTCAAAACGAGAAGTCTGGTAACATTGGCCTTCATGTTGAGAAGTCTGGTGACACTGATCCTCATGCTGAGAAGTCTGGTGAAACCGCTCCTTTTCCAGATAATGAAAGAGATGATGCAAGTTCGTCCGGACAAGGTGCCTCCTTAAGTGATCTCGTTGATGGGGCCGTGATGGAAATCAGCACTCAGAGTGAAGTAAACATCGGGAGGAGTGTAGGAGGGGCAACATCCGCTATTGTTGAGGTGGCTCCCCTTGAAGAACGTTCTGAGCAGGTTACAATCAATAAAGCTGTCGTGGTGACTTCTTCTGAAAGGCCTCCTGCAATTGACAAGGCTCCTGTGACTGATAAAGTATTGGTAATGCAGCCTGGGGATTTGTTCGATCCTCCCTTCATTGTCCATTATCCCGGTCATGAGTTGGTTGGAGGATTCAGTGTGCCAGCTCATTTCGAAGGGTTGTACACAACGATATGGGAGAAGCACGGCCACATTGCTACTACTACGAATCTCAAAAGTCGTCTTGCATTGGTCAACCGCGTTCAGGAAGCTTTATTTTCTATCCATGGGATGAGCGTCACGACTGGTCGAACAGTTTCTGAGGAGATGATTGAAGACTGGAAGTGCCATCGAGATATGTTTATGCAGTACGACTTCAATGCTCCTTGGTTCTTCAAAGGGTTCTCCGAGATCCGGGAGCTCCGAAATTACAAGATGAAGTCCCTTCGCAGATTGTGTTACTCGCCAGGAAGAAGAGGTTGAAAAGTTGTCTGAGGAGTTGAAGCTGAAGCAGGATGTACTTCAAAGGATGAAAGTCTCTCTTGCCCAGAAGGACGAGTTGCTGCTGAAGGACTTTCCTTGAAGGATTCATGCTACCTACTTGTCTTTTCTTTTAGATACTTTTCTTTCTGAGTGATAGTGAGGATTTCCTTTCATAATTTGACTTCCGGTTTTGAATTAATAGGTAATTGAATTGGTTTATTTTGAGATAGTTTTGTGAATAACTTTTCCGAAAGAGGTTATTTTAAATGGAATTTGCATCTTGGTCATGAATGATTGCACATATCATATGAAATTGCAAATGTCGCATAAAAGGGAAGTATGAATGGAAACAAACATGGTGTTTGATCATTGAGCCTCTTTCTCTATGTGCGGGATACCAAGTCCCCAGTGAATTCTAAAACTATCTTTCTTGTAAAATTGTTAAATAGAACTTACTTGCTTTTGAAGCTTCACTTGTATCAAACCGAAGCAGCCTCTCTAAGAAAATCGTCCGCACTAATCTCCCAGATAGGGAAAGTTATTCCTCTGAATTAAGCTTCTTCTGAACAATGCGTTTCAAAGCGTTGCATTCACTGGTAGGGTGGTGAAGAAACCGGTGGAAATGACAATACCTCGGGTCCATTACTTCTTGATCAGTTGGTGGACGCCATACAGGAGGTAGCTCCACTCCTCTGTTTCGTACCCATGCCTCCAGCAACTCCAAAATCTTTTCCATTGGGAACGGAAAGTGTAGGTACTTCATGTCTAAATTTTCCTGCGTTCGTGGGCGTTGTGGTGTCTCTACATGGTTTCGATGTGGAGCATGTTTCGGAGATGAAGTTGGAAGACTTGTGAGTGCCATCATATCCGCGGATCGCTTGCCCTGGTGACGGGGTGTGGAAGGTATCGTAATATCACTGCTGAGTGATCGAATTGAACGCTCCCATCCTCTGTACTCACGTGTTCCTTGATTGATCTCTCCTTTTCTCAAGCATTTCTTCACTTAGTTGAGAGGTCGATGCGGATTGAGCAATCTTCTGGGTTTCGACAAGGGCCTTGAGGTATAAATCTTCTAGCAGGGATCCGTAAGCTGCAGGCTCCCTTTCTTCATCCGGCAGACGTTGTGGTAGCCCTACAAGTCTTTTCCTCTGTGGAGTTGCCTCGAGTCTTCGTTGTCGGCTGGACCATGTTGTTCATTTCTCTTGAGTCCCCTGTGATTACGCGCTCTTTCTGCATCTCCACTGGTAAAGGTGTGACTCCTGAATAAGGATCCAGCGTTTCTTGCACTGTCTGAGTAGATGCCTGCCGACCCTTCTTGTAATTGTGTTGTTATATCATTCAAAAGGCGGAATGTCTCGCTCTGTCTTCTAGCGATACCGGTTTGATTTGCCAAGACATCCTCCAGCATTCTAGCTACACTTCCCATGATATTTGAACCACCTGTGGTTTCCGGGTGAGGATACATCGCGAGATGAAAACCGAAAAAATTGAGAATTCAATTTTTTGTAACCGAGAGATCAACCTCCCACTGTGGTCGCCAATTGTTTATGGGTGAAAACTATTTCTGCCGGTTTTGGTAATTTGGGGTGTGTGGATGAGAAATGAGTCTAAACCTTAAACAAATGCACTGCACGGGAGTGCTTGTATATTCGAGAAATCAATCTGTGCAAATCCGGCCTAAACCAAGAAATGGCCGTTCAGACTTGTTTCGGTCACAAAGTGAAGGAGATGGGGTTGATCTTAGGTAGGAAGCGAAGAAGGTGTTGAGATTGTGAAGGTGTTGGCTATGTATGACTTGTATCGTAAAGGCTGAATCGGCTTGCGGGATGTAAGCTATCGATTCCTTGTTTGAATACGATGGTATTAACACTTGCCTCTGTTGTCTGGACTTGTTCTCTGTTGTGTTGGAAATAGGGAGGAGAACCTATTTATACAAGTCATTTGAGCCTTAGTCACGTCTCTCGTGGGAAGTGGAGGAAGTGGAGTGATGGAGTAGTGGAGTTGTGTGTTGGTGTTACACGACCAGTCTTTCCCACTTCTCCTGTCGTCTCTAACCGTCCATGACTTCCTGACACGTTCTTGTGATGGTGCGTTGCACGCTGCACGCTGTAAACCGCCAGACCAATACCCAGTATGTATCCCCCAGTTTGTGACATGATTGATGTCTCGAGTGTGTGGATCACGGGACCCACAGAAAGTAGCATGTAATGCTAGACTAAATAACTAAGTTATTTAGGGAGTCGATACTTGTGAAGTATCGTGTGTATTCTATGCGGTCTTGCATCAAGTATATTCAAAGATGTATGAAGCATCGCTGTTTTTAAGGCTTAACGGAGTAAGTCACGAATTTAAGCGTCTTAAAATAGCATCATGTCCATCCATCTTCGAGTGATCGTTTGGAGGCTATACAAGCAAGCCCTGATTTGGCCGATCACCTCATGTGGAAGAGTGGTGGACGGTAATCGTGGTGATGCCTTGCTGGTCTCTTAACTCCTAACCAGGGCTGCTTGACCAAGCTGGTAGAGTTGGACGGACGAGATGATCTGTGACGCTCATCTGCGACCGTTGATGAAGTTTTAGGGCTTTTGAAGAGGTGTGCAGGCATCACTCTTCAGCTTGGTCGAAACCAAGCATGGGAGGTGTTTTGGATAGGACCGACCGGGCATGCGTGTAGACGGCATGCCGGTGTATACATCCGTAACTCACTGTCCCATGAAGGTGCGATCTAGGCCACTCAATTTCACCGGCAAAGAGGAGCGGTTGAGATCGATTTGCAACAGAAATCTGGTGCCGCAAAAGCCGCGCATCATGCCCTCTTCGGGCGCGTGTTTCAAGACGACCAAGCCTGGTCGGTCCCGGCCGATTGATTCGGCGTGTGGGTTGTAGGCTGGTGTTCACGCCTGTACTTCATTGCCTCATAGAAACGTGACCTAAGCCACTAAATTTGTCCGGAGAAGTTGAGTGGTCGAGATCAGTTTACAATTAGGAGGTGCGACCACTCCTGGTTTTGGCGTGCGAATCGAGGTGTACAGCCAAGTTTGGTCTTGCCGATCGAGTGTGGAGATAGGTGGGCCCGCAGTGATCATGTTGATACTTACCAGACCTGCTTAGTCTATTCCTGGACCCTTCATCCGAGCAGGAGAAAAGGGACGCTCGTGATCGCAACACAAATCCTAATCAGGTTTTGCCGGCCGTGTGTCATACCCAGTTTGGGACGCACGAATCAAGACGACCAACCATAGTTGGTCCTGACCGATCAGTCAGGTATGTATGCGGGCCCACGGTATTTATTTTGACATGCTCTGGGCCCTTTGAATCTACATCTACACCCTCCATCTATGCCTGCGAAGATGGATGGTTGAGACTGTTTTGCGATACATGTAATGTGTCGCAAACCCTAATTTAGGGTTTTCCGTCCATACTGGTTTGGTTTGGACGGTTTGGCAAACTATGCCACCGTTTTGGGGAGGCCGACCATGCGGGCCCGCGTTGGGTTGGTGGTGAATATTCCAATACCTGCTTGGGGTCATGGATTTAATCTAAGCCATCCAATCATGCTGGTGAGGTTGGATGGTCGTGATCGTTTCTGAGACTGATATGGTCAGTTCAGGTTCAAACATGCTCAATCGGGCTAGTATAACACACCGAGAGTTATAGCCTGTATGGGTATTTCGTACATGTTTTATTATTAATGCTTGGAGATGCGTGTTGCTCTGCTGAGAACAACACTCAATCGTCATGCCGCACCGGTAATGAGTACAGGAATACGAGGTTTGGTCATGCATTAATTAATAATGCTGTATATTCACAGGGTATATGGGATTGTTGCTACATGCTCCAACCTGGATGAATTTCGTGTATTTAATTAACAGAATGTTGGGATTGTTGCCACATGCTCTATTCTAGGTGAATTAGTAAGGTGAAGAAGTATTCATCACTTATTAATGGCTTTATCTTTTGCAAGATGTTAGCGCATAATTTTGGGCCTTTACAAATTTAGCCTTAAATGAAAATCCACCATCAACAGAGAGTTGTTCAATTGCTTAGATCTCATAGAAGTATACAAGACACAATCGAAGCAACAACGATTTGATTCACTCGAATCGATTCATGAACTTTATAGCCACGGTTTGCAAACTTGCATTCCTTAGTTAATATAAGTATAAGTTCACGAATAATCGTTTTTAGATAATAACCAACCTAAGTACGCGGACTAGGTACGCGGACTTAAGTACCCGGAATAAGTTTGTAACAAGTTTACAAACTCCAGTAGATTTTCTTGGGAAGAGAACCTCTGATAGTACGCGGACTGGGTTCATGGACTGGGATCGCGGACTCTTGTTCCGGTTTCCTGAGCAGCAAAGTACACAAACTTCGGTTCAAGGAATAAGGACTTATACATGTATGTGTTTCTACACAATGCTTATATCCAACAATGATTATATAATCTAAACTCTCATTTCAATCATTGAAACATTCTTAGAGGACTGTTGATGGTGGTTTTTAATTTAGGGGTAAAGTCATAAAACCCTAGTCAGACAGTGACGTCACAGAACTTGAGTAATAATGTCCAAACCAAGCACATTTATTGAACCCTTTAAATGCTAATTAGGGTTCGACAAGCCAAAACCCTAATTCTCACACCGCACGTGCCAATGGCTCATCATGCCAGCCACATCCTACCGCGCCAAGGCATGCCAACCATGCTAGCCGCACCCCTGTGCCAATAGCAAACCATGCCAGCCACACCTACCGCGCCAAGGCATGCCAACCATGCTAGCCGCACTCCTATGCCAATGGCAAACCATGCCAGCCACACCTACCAAACCCTTGGCCCCACATGCCAAGCCAAACCGCACCTTGCCTTGGCCCTAGCCATGCTAGCCGCACCATGCGCCCATGGCATGCCAAGCCCTTGGCCTAGCCGCACCATGTGCCAATGGCATGCCAAACCCTTGGCCCCACCATGCCAAGCCAAACAGCACCTTGCCTTGGCCCTAGCCATGCTAGCCGCACCATGTGCCAACGGCATGCCAAACCCTTTGCCCCACATGCCAAGCCAAACCGCACCTTGCCTTGGCACTAGCCATGCTAGCCGCGCCATGTGCCAATGACATGCCAAACCCTTAGCCCCACCATGCCAAGCCAAACCGCACCTTGCCTTGGCCCTAGCCATGCTAGCCGCACCATGGGCCAACGGCATGCCAAACCCTTGGCCCCACCATGCCAAGCCAAACCGCACCTTGCCTTGGCCCTAGCCAAGCTAGCCACACCATGTGCCAACGGCATGCCAAACCCTTGGCCCCACCATGCCAAGCCAAACCGCACCTTGCCTTGGCCCTAGCCGTGCTAGCCCCACCATGTGCCAACGGCATGCCAAACCCTTGGCCCCACCATACCAAGCCAAACCGCACCTTGCCTTGGCCCTAGCCATGCTAGCCGCGCCATGAGCCAACGGCATGCCAAACCCTTGGCCCCACCATGCCAAGCCAAACCGCACCTTGCCTTGGCCCTAGCCATACTAGACGCACCATGTGCCAACGACATGCTAAGCCCTTGGCCCCACATGCCAAACGCACCTAGCCGCGCCACCATGCTGGCCTTCCCTACGCGGCTACCAAAAACGAAGGCGTGCGATGATCAACGGTCCCTCTTCAATCCCAGGAGCAAATCCTAGCCATCCAAGGTTACCAGACGACGCATGGTAACCTTTGGCCCGAAAACCTAAGTTTGGCCACGCCAAACCATGACATGCCAACGGCATGCCAACCTAGCCGCGCCACCATGCTGGCCTTCCCTACGCGGCTACCAAAAACGAAGGCGTGCGACGATCAACGGTTCCCGTTCAATCCCAGGAGCAAATCCTAGCCATCCAAGGTTACCAGACGACGCATGGTAACCTTTGGCCCGTAAACCTAAGTTTGGCCACGCCAAACCATGCCATGCCAACGGCGTGCCAACCTAGCCGCGCCACCATGCTGACCTTCCCTACGCGGCTACCAAAAACGAAGGCGTGCGACGATCAACGGTCCCCATTCGATCCCAGGAGCAAATCCTAGCCATCCAAGGTTACCAGACTACGCATGGTAACCTTTGGCCCGTAAACCTGAATTTTGCCACGCCAAACCATGCCATGCCAACGGCATGCAAACCTAGCCGCGCCACCATACTGGCCTTCCATACGCGGCTACCAAAAAACGAAGGCGTGCGACGATCAACGGTCCCCCTTCAATCCCAGGAGCAAATCCTAGCCATCCAAGGTTACCGGAAGACGCATGGTAACCTTTGGCCCGAAAACCTAAGTTTGGCTACGCCAAACCATGCCATGCCAACGACATGCCAACCTAACCGCGTCACCATGCTGTCCTTCCCTACGCGGCTACCAAAACGAAAACGTGCAACGATCAACGACTATCTTTCCTCTTGAGATGCAAAATCTCGACCGTCGAAGGTCACCAAGCTAGCAAGTCTCCCCAGTGTGACTTGCCAGGCAACAACAACATGCTACATGTTTTCCACAAAAATATTCGAGACATCAACACATATCACAAACTGGGGGATCCTCTATGGGTATTGGTTTGGCGGTTTACAGCGTGCGGCGTACACTACGCCCGTCATAAAGAAGTGTCATAAGGATGAGGCGGTTATTAAATACAGGGAGTTAATGGTGGAACGTTCTTTTTATGGAACATCAATTCCATGCGTTAATGGTTTTATGGAACATCAATTCCATGCGTTAACGGTTTTATGGAACATCAATTCCATGCATTAACGTTACCACCTCCTCCCATTTATTCACCCATTTTTCCATTCCTTAATGAGACCAGAGTATGTTTCACTTCGACTTGTATAAATAGGTCTTACGTATTTCCACCGAACGACAAGTTCAGAGGAGCATACACCACTCAGAAAACGTTTGCTAGCTTTTCATACGTTAGCTTCCCACTTTCTGATACAAGTCGTAACACAACTACTCTTCCAGAATCAACTATTCTGGTCTCATCACCTTCCTTGCTTCCCTCCCCAAAACCAACCCATTCTCCTCCACTTTGTGACCGAAGCAAGTCTGGAACGGCCATTTCTTGGTTTAGGCCGGACTTGTACAGATTGTTCTCTCGAATCTAAAGTACTCCCTTGCAGTAAATTGTTTAGAATTTAAATTCGTTTCTCAACCACACACCCGAAATTACCGAAATCAGCAGAAACCATTTTCACCCACAAACAATTGGCAACCACAGTGGGAGATCAATCTATCGGTTGCAATATCGATTTCCAAATTTCCGATATCACCTTTCACTTACAACTCCAACATGGTGGAACTCAGATCCGAATCAACTGCCGAGAACACCAACGCAGAATCTGTCCCTGGTGTTAATGCTACTTCCAACAACATCACTATGCCATCTACTGACCCCAATAGCACCGAAAGCACTCATTAGGGTGTAACATCGCCGATCACCAGGGCCAGAGCCGCTGCCGCCTCTAACGTCCCTACGCAACTAGCTAATCCTGGCAGTACTTAAGGCGCTCCTTCAGGTGTAACGCCGCCAGTCACCAGGGACAGAGCTGCCGCTACCGTTCCTAACGCTTTATCAAGCATGACGCCTCCAACTGCCACTAAGACTCCAACTACCCCACCAATGGGACGAGAAACTGGAGGAAACAGAGGAAGCCGACCATATATCACCATCGCTGATTTGATGAAACGGCAGGAGGTTCTCGCCAGAGCCCAGACGGATATGGTTTCGACGCAGAAAGAAGTACTCGTCTTTCTCAAAGTCCTGACATAGCGGCTGCCACGTGAGTCATGCCATCCGGAGCCATTTAGAAACGCCTCCAACACCCCCGACGCTAGCGCCTCGGCGGAACGCGTCTCCATGGACGACGAGACTCGTGCCATACCCCCATCGGAAAGAAGTCAGCCATCCAATTTTGTCACACGAGAGGATCTGAAGCAAGTTTTCCGGAATCGAGTCAAGAATGATGAAATAGACATGCATCAGCATCAACCTCCTTACCCATCTGAAATACAAAGAATTCCTCTCCCAAGAGGATACTCCTCTCCTCAATTCACCCTGTATGATGGCACTGGAAATGCACGTGAACACGTCTCTCGCTTCCTAGAATCCCTGGGCGAACACGAATACAATCACGTTCTCCGTCTGAGGGAGTTTTCGAAATCTCTTACCGGAAGGGCGTACACGTGGTACAACAGCATCACGCCAAGAAGCATTCCCAACTGGGATAGCATGGTTAACGCATTTTACAAGAAGTACTTCTTTGTGTCTGAACAAGTTACCTTCTCGGACTTAGGAAGAATGTACCAGTGGGACAACGAACATCCGAATGATTTCGTTAAGAGATTCAGGGTTCAAGCACTAGACTGTCATGACCCAAACGTGACCGAGCAACAGCTGGTGAATACATGCATCAACGGTATGGCTCCCATCTACCGCGCCTTGCTAGAGAACCTGCATTTCCAGACATTCTCCGAACTCCATGAAGCTGCCAGACGATCCGCAACGACAGCACCAGCGTTATTGGAAAGGGCTAGACCGACCAGAGACGAAGACATGCGCGAAACTCGCGGAAATAGACATATCCTCAGTAAACAATTTAACACTGCCCCCTCCCCCTCTGTAAGCGTAGTAAATGAAGGAGGGAAAAGGAAAGCCCCAGCTGCAGACCAGCAGCCTAAACGTGAAGCACCGGCACGACGGGGAACTCCACCACGTAAGGCCGCCGCTAAAGCTCCCATGCGTCATCACGAAACTGAAGGAAATACCATGGATTTCCCGTTTCCCATTGAGGAGGTGATCGATCTCTTAGAAGCATGGATTCAAGACGATGTTATCAGACTACCATCTCCCAGACGCCCACCGACTGAGGCCGAGATGGCAAACCCCAAATATTGCCACTACCACAGATTTGTTCACCACCCAACCAGTGATTGCAACAGACTAAAATATATCTTCAAAGAAAATATAGAAGCGGGGGAACTCCAACTAGGAAACGAGGGAGTACATCGAGACCCACTTCCAGTAAGGAGTTGTGGGGTCTCTGGGGACTCCGTGCATGAGACTGTGCAATCCATGATGCAACACGTATGCGAAATTCTCTACCTTTCCAAGGTGTAGCTCCAAGATATTTTCGCGGCTCTCAATCGAGTCGTGTCAGGAAAACGGCTTTTTCCCTCCATGGAAGTCAAGTCAGGAGCCCAAGCTCCCCCGGCAAACGGGATCGAAAAGGACAACTGGGGACTGCTGACCACATCCTATTTAAGAGGTATTGAATTCGACAACACGCTTGTCGACGCGGCCTCTGACTTCAATATTATCACTTTCAAGACTCTGAAGGCAGCGGGGTTTACGAAACAAGAGGCTACCCGATCCCCATCCGTGATTGAGAACCCAGGAGGGGAAGCCTTGAACGCGCACGGCTACATCAACCTCGAGGTCAAGGTAGGAGACGCTATAACGCGTGGAAAATTTTACATTGTCAAAGAAGTGGGCTACGACCTGATATTTGGGAACTTGTGGGTACTCGACAACAAGGCAATATTGGGCACATCCCCTCTACCAATGTCAACGCCCGAAAGAATCTCCAACAAACCGTCCCACTTGCTGCCGCATCGACGAATTACTGATGGAACTCGGACGCCTGGAGAAGAACTGTTAGCGCTAACTCGTGGATTCTAAACGCAAGTAAGTCTGGCCAAACGATCTTCTCTACAACCAGTCATTTCTTCCCCCGTTCCGTCATGGGGACTCAGCGCGATTACTAGCGCAGACGCTGTCAAGAGATGTGAATGGGGCGCTGGGCCATTCAAACTCTTTGCAAAGAATTTGGAAGCTACCATCGAAACCAACGAGACCAAGATTCAAACGGTTGCACAACACCTGAACCCGTTTTCAATCGGAGATATAGTGGTCAAGGTGAACTCGTTTCAAGTTAGGAGGATGACGGTAAAGATAGCTGTTCGGATTGGTTTGCCTGAGGAAAAAGAAGACGAACCTTATCTGGTGGCAGACGTTCTTTTAGGAGGATACTACAAGCTCATCAACGCAGACAAGCCGGAAGGTGTGATAGTTCACTCGCGATGGCTCAAGCTTTCCAATCCCTAAAACGATGTACTTTTCCCAGCCACTCTCCCTTTCGTATTTCCTTCAACAGTTTCTCTTGATATTTGTATTTCCCCTAGATAAATACACCGTTTGTATTATTCTCCGGAGTTTTGTTTTTAGTTCAAAAAAAAAAAAAACATGCATTTCCTTCCGAGTGGGTTTTCCCGAATTTCAGAAAAATATACCAAACCAATCCAAAATCATTGAGAAGCCATTAACCATCATATCACAGCCAGAAATCCAAAGCCGTGTCAGAAATACCCTATTCAATCATTCGAAAATAAGAAATTGCAAACGGGATGCTAATTGGCGAAGCCCTAACTTCGCCACGAATACAAAGAAGGTAAACACGAGTCTGCAAAGCATCAGGACGACTACACAACAAATAGAAATAATAAAAGGAGAAGCTAGTCATCGAAAGTTGACACACGAGTCGGCTCAGTCAAAACTCCTTTCAAGCACTTTCCTCAACAATCTCTCGGGCAACAAAGGTTCTATCCGACGGCCGCATCAACAGTAGCAACCTCAACATCCCATCCGAAAGCCGCCTCAGCAGCAACAACACTCGTCTCCTTCCCGACGCTCGCATCAACAACCGGTCCAGCATATGCCACCATGACCCGCCCGAAATCGCCAACAACAGTCACGACACCTACCCCGAAGGCTGTCTCAGTTTCATCAAAGGCGTATTCCTTGAGGGTTTTCTCATCAACCTTATGAGGCGAATTTCCCGATTCATCCGCATCCGAATCGAGAATTGTGAAACCACCCTGAACAAAGAAGTTTCGTCGGCTTTCCCCTGAAAGTTTCGCAGGCTCAGTTTTCTGTCGTTTCAACCCAGAAGCGGGCCGTACCGCCCTAGCATTGGGCCGTGAAGAAGTCTTACTACACCGAGGTCTCTCAGCACACCAAGGCACTTCGTTACTCTTCCATTCCTCCTCCATGTTCACTGAATCCAAGAAGGTCTGAACACACACCCACACTTCACCTAGATGGGTGGAAGGTAGGCCCTGAATAATTCTACAAGCTTCATGGAACAGAGATTCAATTCTATCTAACGCCTCCTCATAAGAATAAAACTGGCTTTCGCCAATTCCAAAGCTTCCCTCCGAAAGGTTAGAGGTACGGATGCCTCCGGAAGATCTCATTGTGCACTACAAAACCAGAGAAAGTAGGCAAGTTTTTACCGTATTTTACACCGGCAGCATACATAAGGAAGAAGACAAGACGGAAACCAGAAAACACGAGACAATACCTGCAAGGAGGGCGAGCATGATTTCAAGACAAACTATGCGAATGAAGGATCCAAGATCATCTCTTATCGGCAGAATAATGCAATCCCGAAAGGGAAAGCTTTCTACTAATTGAGAATTAAGGCGTAATGTCCGGTCTTAATTAAAACCTATTCTACCAAGCAAATAAAAAGGGAAGTCTCGTGCCTGGCTATGCGAGATAATAAGGGTTTGGTAAGAAAACGCGGAAGTATGTGTTTGAGACGGGATTGCTCGCGTTTTGCTTTTCTGACCACCAGCATCGAGATTTGGGAACAAAACTGACAACGTAACCTGAGAAGAAGGAGTAACGCCCCTTTTATGGACATAGCACTCTCGGGTTTTTGAAAAAAAAAAAAAAAAAAAGTTCCCAGTTCAAGCTACATAAGAAGAGAGGCAATCGGGCCCGCAAAGACAAATCACCACCGCGCCGAGCCGTTCGTACACACCTCACCGAATCGCACTATACCATGACCGCACCGCGCCAAGTTGTTCGTTCCATTGTCGTGGCCTCATCATGCCAAAACCGTCTGCCATGATTTGCCTCTCCAAACCGTTCGCACATGTTTTGCCTCTCCAAGCCGTCCGCGCCGTGAATTGCCAATACCAACAGATCCGCCAAGTCAGCATCATGATGTTCCCTAGCCCAGTCAAGGTCATGTACGGCTAGACCAAGCCAGCAATTTTCATCTCACCACTCAACGGTCTGCATCCCCAGCATAATTCACGCAGGGCCGCCAACACGAGAAGCACAACTCTCTTCACCTCTCGAAAAGGTTAGTCGGACTTTCCTGACCATCTTGCATGTCCTACGTTTCGATTCTGTCCTCGTCTGTCACCATCATATGCTTACCTCGCAACAAGGCACTGTTCCGAGCTAAGCAGGGGACTTAATGTTGATGGTGGTTTTTAACTTAGGGGTAAAGTCGTAAAACCCTAGTCAGACAGTGACGTCACAGAACTTGAGTAATAATGTCCAAACCAAGCACATTTATTGAACCCTTTAATTTGTCCGCGATAAAATTACCAGGGTACCTTTTTTTTTTTAAATGCTAATTAGGGTTTCGACAAGCCAAAACCCTAATTCTCACACCGCACGTGCCAATGGCTCATCATGCCAGCCACATCCTACCGCGCCAAGGCATGCCAACCATGCTAGCCGCACCCCTATGCCAATGTCAAACCATGCCAGCCACACCTACCGCGCCAAGGCATGCCAACCATGCTAGCCGCACCCCTGTGCCAATGGCAAACCATGCCAGCCACACTTACCAAACCCTTGGCCCCACATGCCAAGCCAAACCGCACCTTTCCTTGGCCCTAGCCATGCTAGCCGCACCATGCGCCCATGGCATGCCAAGCCCTTGGCCCCGCCATGCCAAGCCAAACCACTCACGCCAAACCCTTGGCCCCACATGCCAAGCCAAACCGCACCTTGCCTTGGACCTAGCCATGCTAGCCGCACCATGTGCCAACGGCATGCCAAACCCTTGGCCCCACCATGCCAAGCCAAACCGCACCTTGCCTTGGCCCTAGCCATGCTAGCCGCACAATGCGACAACGGCATGCCAAACCCTTGGCCCCACATGCCAAGCCAAACCTCACCTTGCCTTGGCCCTAGCCATGCTAGCCGCGCCATGAGCCAACAGCATGCCAAACCCTTAGCCCCACCATGCCAAGCCAAACCGCACCTTGCCTTGGCCCTAGTCATACTAGCCGCACCATGTGCCAACGGCATGCTAAGCCCTTGGCCCCACATGCCAAACGCACCTAGCCGCGCCACCATGCTGGCCTTCCCTACGCGTCTACCAAAAACGAAGGCGTGCGACGATCAACGGTCCCCCTTCAATCCCAAGAGCAAATCCTAGCCATCCAAGGTTACCAGACGACGCATGGTCACCTTTGGCCCGAAAACCTAAGTTTGGCCACGCCAAACCATGCCATGCCAACGGCATGCCAATCTAGCCACGCCACCATGCTGGCCTTCCCTACGCGGCTACCAAAAATGAAGGCGTGCGATGATCAACGGTTCCCCTTCAATCCCAGGAGCAAATCCTAGCCATCCAAGGTTACCAGACGACGCATGGTAACCTTTGGCCCGTAAACCTAAGTTTGGCCACGCCAAACCATGCCATGCCAATGGCATGCCAACCTAGCCGCGCCACCATGCTGGCCTTCCCTACGCGACTACCAAAAAACGAAGGCGTGCGACGATCAACGGTCCCCCTTCAATCTCAGGTGCAAATCCTAGCCATCCAAGGTTACCAGACGACGCATGGTAACCTTTGGACCGAAAACCTAAGTTTGGCCACGCCAAACCATGCCATGCCAATGGCATGCCAACCTAACCGCGTCACCATGCTGGCCTTCCCTACGCGGCTACCAAAACGAAAGCGTGCAATGATCAATGGCTATCTTTCCTCTTGAGATGCAAAATCTCGACCGTCGAAGGTCACCAATCTAGCAAGTCTCCCCAGTGCGACTTGCCAGGCAACAACAACATGCTGCATGTTTTCTACAAAAACATTCGAGACATCAACATATATCACAAACTGGGGGATCCTCTTTGGGTATTGGTTTGGCGGTTTACAGCGTACGACGTACACTATGCCCGTCATAAGGAAGTGTCATAAGGATGAGGCGGTTAGTAAATACAGGGAGTTAATGGTGAAACGTTCTTTTTATGGAACATCAATTCCATGCGTTAACGGTTTTATGGAACATCAATTCCATGCATTAACGTTACCACCTCCTCCCATTTATTCACCCATTTTTCCATTCCTTAATGAGACCAGAGTACGTTTCACTTCGACTTGTATAAATAGGTCTTACCTATTTCCACCGAACGACAAGTTCAGAGGAGCATACACCACTCAGAAAACGTTTGCTAGCTTTTCATACGTTAGCTTCCCACTTTCTGATACAAGTCGTAACACAACTACTCTTCCAGAATCAACTATTCTGGTCTCATCACTTTCCTTGCTTCCCTCCCCAAAACTAACCCATTCTCCTCCACTTTATGACCGAAGCAAGTCTGGGACGGCCATTTCTTGGTTTATGCCGGACTTGTACAGATTGATCTCTCTAATCTAAAGTACTCCCTTGCAGTACATTGTTTAGGGTTTAAATTCGTTTCTCACCCACACACCTGAAATTACCGAAATCAGCAGAAATCATTTTCACCCACAAACAAGGACGTTATATAGTTGTTATTCACAAACTATTTTTCGTCAAAGCCATTTTCAAGTAATTGAAATATAACATGACTTTCGTCACTAGGTAAAGATGAACTTGGTCAAAGCGAAAGCTTACCAACACATATTTCGAGAAATAGATAAGCGAGATAAACTCGGCTCGAAATAGCAAATGTGTATAATCAAAGTCTATATAGCAAAACGACTTTTGTCTCAAGATAGGAGATAGAGTAGATAGACTTTTGAGTGATAGATAAGTTCAAGTCTCCACATACCTTTTAGTCGATGAAGTTCCACCAGTTCCTTGAGTAGTTCTTCGTCTTGTATGATGATCGCCATGGAGTTCATGAGCTTAATGGTAGGTCTATAAAAGTGTATTTCCTACGTCTTAAACTGCAAGTGCACAGTGCCTTTGAAGGCAGTGGCA
Source organism: Papaver armeniacum (assembly GCA_023531295.1). Taxonomy (NCBI): domain Eukaryota; kingdom Viridiplantae; phylum Streptophyta; class Magnoliopsida; order Ranunculales; family Papaveraceae; genus Papaver; species Papaver armeniacum. The sequence goes on along the minus strand of JAJJWW010017065.1, from coordinate 184,507 downwards.
AGCACAGGTCGATCCACAGAGACTTGTGTAGCTTATGTTGATTCTAAGGCTTGGCTTAACTGAGTTTCCATGAAATGTAACACAAATAAGGTTTGAGTGTTTGTCGATGCGACTAAGTTGTAGTTGTGACAGTGAACTAAGGTAACAAGGTAAATTGTAAACAGATAGAGAGCACTAGGGTGTCGACTCCACCACCTAATCTTAGCTAAGTCAGTCCACCTTCAATAATGTTCTTGTCCCTTAGAATGGATGCCAGACAAGATGCAAGTCCGCCTTTCATCTAGGATCTCAATGGATGGCTTACTATCAACTAAGGCAGTTAACTAACCCCTAGTATTAGCTGTCTTGTCACAGTACAACTAATCACAGATCAATTTTCACTACTTAGATGATTAAACCTATCTTAAGATGGATATTCTAATCACAATTAGGGTATCTTTCCCAAGCACTAACTGTCTTCTCAGGGAACAACTAGTCTGAGGATCAATAGCATTCAATGAAGCATGAATTGCAACACAGTCAACATAGAATTTATCCAACTACAATGCATACATGGCATACATCTTTGTGAAAGTAAAATGCTGAGTGTTAAGATTATATTTATCCTAAACAATATAGCACAATCAAGAACAATATCAAAATATGAACCACACTTATCAATTGATTATGGGTTTCATCTAAACCCTAGCAATTAAGCTTAGAACATGGTTAAACACAAATTAAACTACTATTGGTGCTCTGGCTAGCCCAGGCATAAAGTTTCTACACGCCCACACACAACTCTATTTATACATGCAAAATTCCTAACCCTAAATCTCTTCAAAACATAAAATAAATGCAAACCCATTCTCCAATCGCCTCTGAATCGCTGTCCTGTCTCGTCTCTGACCTCTGAATCGACCATGCATGGGATTTGGTGAAACTCTAGCTTCAATCATCTCAACCCTAGCTTCTAGGTTATGGTAGAAGCTATGGATGGAGATGGGTGATACGAGGGTAGCTGAGGAGGTGGTGATGGCTCTGGTGCGGCTAACAGAGGTGGAGTGGTGGTGATGGGGGTTCTGCCATGGTATGGGTGAAGAAGGTGAAGGTAAGGGTTCTTTGTGGAGTTGGTCGGAGAAGAAAGAGAAAATGGAAGAAGAAATGGTTTTGGTCGAGGGTATAGGTGTGGGTGATTTTTGTTGTGAAGCAGGTGTAGCAAAGATCGATGAGGAGGCTGTAGCGAGCGTTGGATGTGGCGAGTGAGATCTGAACGGCCGAGGGAGGATTGGGGTGATTTGGTGTTGAGCGGAGACATCGAGAAATGATGTAAGTGATGGAGCGACCATAGGATGCAGCTGGGCGAGAACTCAACGGTTTGGAGTGGACGGGCTCGGATCCGGGTCGTGGGTAGCTTGGGCCCATGTCTTGTAGATGGGTTGCTACTTGTTGGGTTGCAACTGTTACGCGCGGGCTTTGGCTTTCTGCTCCATAGACTCTCGTCTCCAATTCTCTACTCTTTTGGCTCCTCAATTTCTCCGAACTTTATTTATTACCTAAAAACACAAAATTAATTAGTACAAATATTTATTCTTGAAAACTAAGAAAATACAGAATCTGGGATAATATCTGATTCCTGAACACAAAAGATGAGATAAATGCCAATAAAAAGGTGTATAAATATGCAATATTTGGCACTCATCACTTAACTACAATTTTTATCCTAGTCCGAGACTTAGCTATAGTAGACTAGAAATCAAGACTTATAGTTTTGATCACTAACATTGATAAACATGCTTGAGATAGAAACGCATGCGAGTTCGACCGAGCAGTGCTCTAATAGTTTGAAAATGTGCTAAAGTTTAATATAACTTAAATTAAAATTCCGCATAATAAACTATTACGTTACAACTATTGAATAAATAGCTAGCTCACTTTTCGTAGTAATCACGATTACACATAGCACGTGCAACAAGCCTTTAAACACCTGAGTGACCCTAGTGGACGAGTTATAGTCTCGTGAGGGTTTACATAGAGATTTACCCACAAAATCTTAAACAAAAGCCTTATCTATCAATTGTCGGCTCCATCTTCTGGAGGATTACGTGCCATAAGTTCCAGGTTAAGTTCAGGAAATGCTTCTTTCATTATTAAGTAACATTTATAATGTCTGAATTGTTTACCGGTTTTCCAGAAGTATTTTGTTCTACCAATTTTCTCCTGAACAAAACACAAACATGAACGAGTTCCGGTTAGGTGGAATAACAGTCCATGATTTAGAGTAGTCAAATGGAAATAAAAATACTTACAACGATTTCAACAGTCATTTCTATACCTCTACTCATATAAAATCTTTTTAGGATACGCATGTATACTCTTACTGCCTTTTTAATTACACCAAACCTGCCTTGTATAATGGCCCTGGTTCTTTGATGTACATTAACGAACTCTTAAGTGTAATTGTGATACACCTCCTCCCAAAATGTAGCAGCTGGGACTTGGTAGTGGACGACATTAGGTTGTCCACATTAACCCAGTCTTTGGTGATGGCTACATCTTCTGCTTGTGAATACAATCTCATACTTATAAAGATATGTAGTTCCGCTGAACCCAAGAGGACAACGATTTGAAAATGTTAATATATAGTTAAGTGCTTGAGGTTGGAGTGTATAGTTTGTGTTAAGTAACTTTGGAAAGTTCCGATGAAAAGACAACAGTTTTCGAAACTGTTGCAAAAAGTCAAAGAGAAAGATAACAGTTCCAAAAAGTGTGGCAGAAAATTCAAGACTAAAGATCACAGTTTAGGAAAAGCGTATCGAAAAGTGCGGCCAAACCCGACGACCAATTTCACCCATTTAAAAGGTGATGTTCACCCACAACAGGTTTCGTTCACCCTCTTCAAATTTCCGTTCACCCACTTCATGGAACAGTTCACCCACATTAAGTTTCAATCACCCACGCGAAGGTTTTGTTCGCCCACTTCAACCTAAGACAAGGCGATGGATTTCTACACCCAGCTCGATTAAACTTTCGGATGCTTACACCCGAGCCAGTTGATCCGCTAAGCCATCGAAGCCATGTAACATTGCATAGTGATGTCAGCGTGACGTCAGGAAGCCATGACATCAGCATGACGTCATCATCAACGTCATCTTCTCCGGCAGATTGTAGCAGTAGCAGGTCGCCGGCTCCGTCTTTTTCTCCGGCAACAGTCAGCATCAGATGATCGGCGGCCACCACCGTCCGGCAACCTCTATCTGACACCTCCGTCCGGCAGTAGCACTTATTCCTGTCCTTCTCGGCGCAACTTAATTCAGTGGCCCCTTGATGTTTGAACCCCACATAGATTGAACTGCAGGATATTTCCACCCCAGCCAAGCCAAGCGAGCCAACTCAGTCATACCGAGCCGCCAGCCGAGCCAAGATATTGACCGATGGATTTTTCAGCCCCAATTTAGTTGGCTTGAGGATTTTTCGGCCCCACTTTGTGGGCTTAGCCAACTAGACCCATTTTTGGACTTGGTCATTGACCTTGTTTCTTTGATATCTACTTCATATGACGTCCTAATTGGATGAGTTTTGGCTCGTTGCGATCGTATTTCGATATCCTACATCATGAAGGTAAAATTTCTACAATTTGGGGAGAATATTTTTGGAGCAACTACATCATCAACATTTTTGGAGCAAGGTGCTCACCGAGCAAAGCCATTAAAAAATGGATCACGTCACCAACATGTTGATACCACATCTTCAACCGGGTGCCACGTCAGCTAACTTGCCGCCATGTCAGTAGAAGTTGCACCACTCCTGCCTCGACAACAATATATTCAACCCGACTTACTCCACATGCAATTTTGTTTGCTCGATAACTTCTTTATCGTACGTCCGAATTGAGCGAATTTCGGCTCGTTGCAATCACATGTCAATTTCCAACTTCATGAGGGTGGAATTTCAGCGATTAGAGAACACTTATTTTTTGAGATTAGGGCGGCGACATCGAAGAGTGACGTATTTAATCACCAAATGAAGTCATTATTCGATTTCACTCCAGATTTCCTCACAACTGCTACAGTCCAGTTGATCGAACTTTTGTAGTCCAGTTCCTCAGCAACTGCTTCAGTCCATTTTTACTTCTAACTGTTACAGTTCAGCTGATCACAGCTGCTGAAATACAGTTCCATGGCAACTGTCTTCAATCCAGTTTTGATTCAACTGGTGCATTCCAGTCCCGCAGACAAATCTAGTTGTTGAGTCAAGCCGAGACGCTAAGGCAACTACACTAGTCACCGTCGCTGGAAAACATCAACATAGCCAGTGGACATCCTAATCACCTTATAAACGAAGTCGCAATAACACTTTTAATATGGTGCGTATACAATTTAAATATTTTCGCATCTTTTTATCTAATCATGCATACTTTTATTCAGTGAGACATCTACAATGTGGCGAGCATTTTCGCAATACGGAGATGCACACATTTCAATTCTGCGCGCATCTGAAATAGCGGGATTGGCCCCCTGCGCGGATTCCGGATAGCAGACACCTTCAATTTCATTCCATGCGCGAGCAAGATGCAGCAAGGCTGTGCACCCTTGTGCGAGCATTGAGCAGCATGACAATCATTATCTTCTGGGGGAGAGTTGCATATCACTTCAACATGGATGACCATCACTTGGGGGCGAGATATGTAACACCTCATAGTCTAAAGTATATCTTTCAGAGCTAGTTGCGTAACACTCCACACACTTGGGGGCGAGTTACGTAGCACCTAAATGCGATGCAAAATTCAGTTGCCGAAAATCGGAACAAAGGAAAACCTGAACTTCTTAATCCTACAACGAGTTACAGGATTAAGAGGGGGCGAGTATACACCCTAATATTTCGACGCAATTATTGCAATCAGTAATGTTAAACAACTTTAGTTAAGTTGGTCGAACTGTTGTAGTCCAGTTCCTAAGCAACTGCTGCACTCGGTTGGACGCAACCGATGCAGTCCAGTTTTGCTCATCAATTTTGTACTCAGTTGGACGAATCGATGCGATGCCCCGTTTTATTTGTAACTCACTCGGGTTTATCGAGTTCCTCCTTCTCTCCTGCCCAGATCAAGCCGCTTGCTCATTCGTAGCTCCTTGATGCGTGTCGTACCACAACAAATTAATTAATACTTTACTACCTAATTAACAAGTAATATAGGGTAGTCAAGGTCGATCCCACGAGGAGCATGAGATTCTAGTTGTAAAAATTGTCACGAAAGGGGGGTGTAAAAAGCAAAAGAAAATAAACAAAACAATTAAAAGGTAAAGATGAAAGCAATAAGAGAGACAAGATCAAGGAATCCTTCTTCGTTGCAAAACAATGAATCAAGTTATGTTCTCTTCCACTTGTTATTAGTCACAGATCACCAACCGTTTATCGCCCTAAATCCCCTTGTATCACCGGACACGGAAGTTCTCGAACTAATCACCAAGCCACCTAGAATTAGCTCAACCTAGATGTAACTTGGCTCATGCATTAAGTTTTGTGAATTTCTTAGGTTGATATTAGTAGTTAGACTCTTAGCTCAAGGTCCAATTGCTAACGTTGTTTCTACACACAATTGCTCCACGGATCCCTCCGTTTTAGATCAAATTAACAAATCAATTTAGCATTATCAATCAATCATGAATGTCTTTAAGATCTCATCAAAAACTTAAATCATTTTCACACAAAGAATAAGAAAAAGAAAAGAATTGTGTGTGTAGAGATGTGTGTGTAAAGATATCTAGAAAGTTGTAGAAAACTTCTCTCTATTTATAGGCTTCAATATTCTCCAAATCTTCCAAGGAATAGAATCCTTTTCCTTTTGCAATTCAATTTCCAAATCCAAGCTTTTCTCTTCTTCCACCTTCTCTTTCCAAATTTGAGTCCAATTCTCCATCCAATTCCTAGCCCAAGTCTTCACACATATGAGAGAAGTCCATAGAAAATTCTGGAATTTTTGCTCGCCGGAAAACTGGGATTGTGGCCGGAATCCTGCCGGAATTGTCGCCGGAAAAATATCTCGTGGCGGAAAAAGTCAAACCCGGTCACCCACGAACGGTCGGGTCGGCTCGGTCAACTCCCTCGATTCAAACTCTGTCAAGACTCGGTAGTCGGAACGGGTCGGAGTCGGTTTTATTTAACTGTGTGATGCACCATCCTTGTGCATATCCATGCAATGCCAGCCATGATGGCTCTACTTGCCAATTTGAACTCCACCTACACTTGCCTTGATTTGCACCACTATAACACCAATTCACGAGGATCACTTCATCACGGCCTCCACTACCTCAAGCTCAACTCACATCACTTTGCCATCGCATCATAACTGCACCATCCCTTGTATCATCATGCCTTGCACCACCAGCCTCGAACTTTTGAACCATTGGTTTCCCTTAATCAGCCACCTTAATCCATTCCGCACGCCACCAGCTCATGTACCGCATTGCGGCTCGCGCCAACACCCCGCAAGCACCTTACATATCCCATCTCCTCTGTATCATATTAGCTCCATCTTCTTGTAACACCATCAACCCCGGTAACCATCATTCCATAGCTTCTCACTCTTCTCGGCAATCTCCATTCGCTATACCAACACCACCATAGCCATTCTCCACGGACAACTACTCGGCTCCATTTTGCCGCATCTCAATGCTGAATTCTAGTTATATTTGACTTACCCTTCTTCTCGTGTGGCGCTGGCCACACTCCGAATATAAATCACTCATTTAACCCATCACAAGACACGATCAATTTGAGCTTTACTCCTTTGAGCGCACAGTTCCACCTCACATTCGTAACTACTTCCTGTGACTTGATTCATAAAACCCCCTGTGCCTAAAGCTCGGTCATTTCAAGGCCTCGAGCCTTCCATTCCCTGAGAATCAATCTCGGCTCATTACATTCAATCAGGCGACACTGAGCTCACTTCTCACACAACATATTCATCACGGTACATCCAACCTCCACCCGAGTCTTCCTGTGCTCAAACACGGACAACAACAACACTGCAATGGGTCACCTCCAACACAGCCCCCGTAGCTCCTAACATGCATCTAGTTTAGCGGCTTCATTCATTAGTTCATTCAAGCATATGCGGTTACCATCTCGGATTTTAAACCCAATTTCTGTCTGTGTTACTTTGCCTCGATGCTCACATTCACCACCTCAATAATCCCACTGAACAAGTCGAACCCCTAATTCCTTCCAGTCTTCAGTTGTCTTCAAGAAAACCCTTATTCGATTTTTTGATTTCTTAGTTGAAGATTCAATCTTCTCGATCTGTAATTTGAAATCCATTACCATCATCTTCCCTTGTCGATTCGATCAATTTCACGATCTCAATACTGAGCCACAAACCCATTTCTCAAGCCCAATCGATACCCATTCCTTCTTCATCTCTCGGTTTCCGGCTACTGAAATGATGCTCTTAGTTTCGGGTGAATAGAATGATTGAGATGGTTCTCTCGATTTGATTAGGTTTTAATTACTTTGGATCCGGTGCGGTTGACTCACCCAGTTGGATCTACCCAACATAACCATCCTCGGATAAGGGCCACCAATTTAATAACACCCACTCACAGTGATAAGGGGTACCACGAATGAGAGCCCCTTAACCCTCACCAGGCTCCGGATAGTGTTCACCAGAAAATGACCTTTTTGCCCTTTTGACTTAAATTGGGTGATTTCTTCTTCTTTTCCTCAAAATGTGACTCAAAGTAGCTATAAAACTCAAAACAAGCGTAAAATACATAATTTACGAAAAATAGCAAAGAAAGCATAAACTACTAGATAGTAAATTAGGTGTATTCTACTCCTCCTTGATCCGACTAATCGCAAGCGCTTTCTGTGCGGCTCTGTTAGTTTGCTACTGTGATCGCGCAACTTTGCTTTCGCGCTGATCAAAGCTTCTAGGTCATGTTTCACAGCTCCTTCGGTTCGGCTGATCGTAGCTCTTTGCGGTGCAACTTTGCTCGTCATCAAGCTTTCTGATTCAGTGATCGAAGCTCTGCCGGTCCGGTATGTTCGCGGCTTATGCGGTCCAGGTGATCGCGGCTCTGCGGTGCAACTTTGCTCGTCGCTTCCTTGATACTGGTGATCGAAGGCTGCTGCGATCGGTATGTTCACGGCTCTGCATCCATTAATTGTAGGCTGGCACGTAGTGCGGCTACTCTAAATCGTCATTCTTGTAGTCCAGCTGATCGAAGCTGTTGCAGTCCAGCATAGTCCATCTGATCGCAACTTTACTCGAATTTTCTGCAGTTCAGCCGATCGCAGCTACTGCAGTCCAGTTTTGTTCATTACTGCTTCAGAGCAGTTTTGTATGCCTGTCGAAGTCCAGTTTACCGCGGTCATTGCGTTCCAGTCCTGCTGCAACTGTGCATTTCAGTTTAAGTCGTTGTTGTTATCCTGACCACATATAAAGACCGATGTCAGAGCCAGTAGCACATCCCAGACCATTCCATCCCAATTATTGAAGGATCTCACCAATGACTATCGTATTTTCATTCACAATTGCCGCATCTCAGCCTGTAGTTGACAGCAGTTTAGTACCAACAGCTACCGCTGCCCAGTTTTGTCGGAAATTACCGTTAGTCTGCAAATTCAAGTCTCGCTTACAGTAACAGTCAACATGGATTTAAGCTTAGTGACTGCAAAAATAGCTTAACTTTTCTAATAATTGTTACCAGTATAAATCTACACAACTGCGGCAGCCCAGTTTCACATCAACCACTACAACCCGATTTTGATTCAGCTACTGCAACCCAGTATCGCATCAAAAGCTGCAGATCACTTTCGACAAAACAACTATTTCGCATCGATCACTGCAATCCAGTTTCACCAGTAACTGTTCGAGTCATCTCTCGCCCGCAACCATTGCACTCCAATTGAATGCAGCTACTCATCTCAAGTATCACGCTTCCATTGCAGACCAGTTCAGCCTTCAGTCCAGTTTTTGTCTACAATAATGATTCGATCTCGCTTGCTGTAATTCGATCTTCCAATCACAATAACCTCACTTGGGGTCGTCTTGGTTATGATATCTACTATCAAGGAAGGAAAATTGCATTACGCTTCAGCAACAGAAGTTCACTCTTGGGGGCGTCTTGATTAAGATTACCGCAAACAGCAAAGGAAGGATGCCATTCGCCTAAACAAACAATATCCACATTTGGGGACAAATTCTATCATTGACGAAGAGAAGCGGAACTTCTTAACCCCACAACAAGTTGGAGGTTAAGAGGGGGCGATGTTTGTACCATGAGTAAAAATGCCACATAATGGGCCAAATTGCTACTTGAATCACCTTCTGGCCCTCATCCAAGCCTGCCACCAGCCTGCCCACTGAAGTAGCTACCAGCAAGTCCAGGGCTCCATGAAGTCAACGCCAGGTCTATGGTCAAAGTCAACCATCGGTCAACTGTCGAAGTCAAGTTGCCAATCACGCTTCTAGGAATTCAGAAGGAGGCCAATGCGGGAGGCCAACGTCGGCGGCCAATGCCGGAGGCCAACGCCGGTGGCCAATGTTGCATTGCCAGCCAGTCTCTATCCATGTTGTCAGCTGTGCTGCCAGACAGTATCCATCCATACTGCCATCCTGTTATGCCAGTCAAGCAAGTCTGCCAACAAGGCAAATTAATACAAGGAGGCATGCAGGGCAGTTTCATGCAGACTTAATACAGGAGGGCATCTTTATGCAGACTTAATACAGGAGGGCAGTTTCATGCAGAATTAATGCAGGGCATGGCCAGGAGGCATGCAGAGAAACTTAATACAGATTATGACCAGGAGGCAATTAGGGGAAGACCCTAATTCACATTTGTATAAATAGAGGGATTTACAATCCCAAATGGAAGGAGGAAAAAACCCAGAGAAGATCAGAAAATCATTGTAATCCATATATCAATAAAATATTTCTCCCTACGGGGATTGGTACGTGGATGTAGGCAACATTTGCCGAACCACGTAATATTCGTGTCTCTGATATACCTATTTGTTTAATGTTTTTAATCCTGTTTTCCTCATCATCACCAAAATCATCGTGTTTAGTGCCTGGAAATATTTCTGGGCACAAACAGTTATGTTCACAAAAAAAATATTTTAGGGGGAGATACACAGGATACTAATAATCAATATGATTTTACTTGTTTGGAGAAGAGAAGGATATCACAATTTACAATACTCATTGAGAGTTACCGTTGGAAAGTAGTCGTTGAAAAATATCCGTTGGATATATAATTGAGATTGGGAGTTCAAAATATAATTCAAATTATCGGAACATTAAAAATATATAATTTGATGTTACTTAAAAAAAAAAGGAACTACATTACTGGAACTGAAGCACAATATTACTCAAATAAAAACAATAAAACTAACTTATTTAAAAATAAAAATCTAACCTCGATAACTTAAAACTAACAAACTTTTAATCAAAAATGGAACAGGTTTTGTTGTGATGAAGATGATGATAGGGGAGGTTCGTGCCGCCCCATCTGCTTAGCCAAAATGGCTTTCTGTTTTAATTCAAAAGTATAGTTTTGCATTTAGAGCCAGCTTATCGAGACCCATTTTCATTATTTTCCTTTCATCTCTCTCTTGATTTTGTTTAATTTGTTGTTGTGTTGTTGCTAGCAACCTTTCCATAATTTCGTTTTGTTGTTGTTGACGAGGTGCGATTGTCATTCGGGATTCTTTTAAATAATCAATGACTTTAGTGCTCGTATCGCTCATTTGGGAATCTTGCGATGAGGATGTAGTGGGGTGTGCTTGGTCCGGAGTCCCTTTTAGTGACTGTGGACTTTTTAAGAGAAGCTTTTGACTTGTGTTTATGAATTCTAGTGTTATCATTGTTTAATCTACCAAACGACGATCCAGGTGTTGTAGTTGGGTTCGTACTAGGAGGATATCCTTGTGGAAAAGGGATACCGTAAGGGACATTAAAAGAGCTTGGAAATTTATTTGCAAATGGAGTTTCGACAAATTGGCTTGAAGATGGATTTTGAGAAGATGGGGATTGACTAAAAAACATATTTGAGATATTACTAGGATATTGACTTGACAAAGGACACGCATCCTGATCCATATCTTCATCTTCATTCTCAACTTCATTTCTAACATCTTTAAGCATCTCAAACTCAACATCACGAGAAAAGGGTTGATTGCATATACGGAAAAATTCGGATCTCGCCATTAAATCCTACATTAATGTAAACCAACCATAAGATATACATAAATTAAATTATCTACAAATAAAATATATAACAAGTATTCAGAACATGTTTAGATAACATACCCGGTTATTAGAATCCAAGCCAGAATTATTTGCATTCACTCTATCCACTTATGTCTTGATTATGCTATACTTACTACGAACACTTTTTTATAGTACGCTTATATGGATTTCCACCACAAGTTTTTACAAATTTTTCAAAAAAATTTTCATAGAACTCATTCTTATCTGGAAAACTCCCTCATATAGAGCACAAAACGTAGTAACAATGTGAACATCTTCCAAGGTAGTGAATCTCTTTCTGAGTTTGGGTTTCTGCGTTTGAGTTTGCGACATTATTATCTACAAACAAAAGAGATGAGCAAAAAAGATAAGAAGAAACTTTTAGGTAGAAGATAATTTGAGAGATTTGAATGGAAAAAGTAAGTTGTAGGAAGATGATTTGGAGTGACCTGATATGAAAAATAGAGTTGTATTTATAGAGGATGTTTGTTAAACTTTTGAGAAAATAACTGTTGGGATCCGACGGCGGAGAAGAAGAGTCGTTGAGATTGATGGATGGTTATGATCGGGTGTGAGACAAGTGTAAACGAGAAAAGGTCAAACAAATAAAATTTAGTAAATGGATACTCAATTTCCGTGTAAAATGTCATGAATGCTGAGTATTCGTTCCAACTGCCAAACGAAAACTGAGTTCCCGTGTCATTTCCCTTCTCTACTACCCGGATCAGATGTGATCCACTTCTTATTGTAGCTAAGGGATATCGCTACACTTAAGCTACATGGAAAACCATAGTGGTTGGATTTCACTACAATTAACGTATGGCGAAGGGAAATCCCTCACCATAGTGCTTGGCCTTAGAAGTTAGAAGTGAGAGTGGAGAGATTTTCAGTTAAATATATTAAAGGCAGTGACTAAGTGCAACCCACATTAATGTAAATACATTAATGCAACCATATTAATGTTGAATACAATCGAAGTTTGAAAGTCAAAATTATTATCAACCTAATTTACGTGAGTAACTGAAACCTCCCTTCTTCATCTTCACTGTAACCTAAATTTTGTCTTCCATCTACAGATCGTATTTCGCCCTGTAATTATTTTTCATCTAATAATCATGATTTATTTAAATAATGTTATTTTAATGTGATAATCAATCTATATTAGCATAAATTAAAAGTCTAAATATTTTAATTTCATTTGATCGAAACCCTCATAAGAGTTTCTGTTACATTAAAAACTGAACAATTTATATATATTGAGATGTTGTTTAATCTTTTGTCATTATTAACTAGTGTTCGTAAGATTAAGGAACTAATTGAATGGCATCATAATCATGTCATGTATATGTTGGAACAATTGCCGAATTATGCCTGCACAACAAATAAAATCAAACAAGAAACAAATTGTTATGGCTGAGTCGCGGACTAGGTCACTTTCTTTAAGACGTTTCGCGGCTCTGCCCAAGATTGTGCAAGCAGTTCTTCAATGGCGCGTCGTCCCCAGGATAAAACAGTGAGATCAATCTCTTACACAATCGCTCTTGCACGGTGAGAGGATGTGAAACTTCTACACTTCATTATTGCTCAGAAACTCTTTTAGAAAAGCCAAGGATGATCACACACTTGATTTTTCTTTCTCACAAATAATTCATTTTTTCTTGAAAACTCAAAAGACATAAAATGTCACACAAGAGAAAATTTTATTTTCATAACTCTTAAAAGACTTTTCATAAAAAACAGATTTTTCTAGTCAAGGTTTTAATAGAAATTATTAAAGTGCAATCAACACCATTAACACAACAAAGTATGAAACGGTCAAAATCAATTATAACAAAAATTAGTTTTCATTTAAGAAAAACTTTATTGTTACCAAAAATATTTTATTGGGAAATAAATTTATGTTTTAAATATATATTCCCAATAATCCCCCACTTATATTTTTAAAACATTGAGCAAGAATGTATAGAGTTGTGCATAAGCAAAGGTATCTCGCGACTTGAACCTCTACGTAGTGTTAATATGCTCTCTTAAAATCTGACCGTAAAGTGAACATAAGTCTTGAACTTTAGGAGATAAAAAGATTGCTTAACACACACGACTATACTAGTGTAAAGTCTAAAGCCAGCACATTACGGCCCTGTGCTTGTATCCCAGTTAATGAATGATCTAGAGAACTGCCTGTATTCTTATAGAAAGCGGTCAAACTTTCACATTCATATAGGTGAGTTTATCAAGAGTACTCCCGAAAGTACCCCACTCTAAATAGAGATATAAACATCATTAAGAGTTTAAAAATTAAAAAAATTAAAATTAAACTCAACCTCAACCTCTACTCGCTTCAGGATATCATGCTGTGGGATGAATTCCTCAAAAGCATGACTCTCGCATCTCTATATTATCTATGACTTGGTGTCCATCTGAACCTATATTTTGGGATCTCACTCCATAGGTAAGGTTACCCTTTTGAACCTACTTTTGAGACCTTGAGTTATAGGGTAACCGTATCATAAATAACTCAATCTCAATAATGCATATCATCCATGACTTCGTCTAGTCCCTTTGAACCTATTTCTAGGTTGGGTATCCATCATACATGACTCAATATCAATGGGGATCAACCTCATCCAAGATGTATTTACATATTCTTATCAATCCTTTCGTCAAAGGACTAATGAAAACTCTTTTCAGACACTATATAATCCAATCTCATAATATCAACTCTTATAGTTGTCGTTGCATGCATTCTCAATTCTTGCAATATCCGCGTACTATCACATTGGATTAATATGTCTGTTCCTCTATCTATTAGAGGATCGAATCGCTACATCCCTTAAAGGATTCAACTGAAAGGATGTCCAATCAGCTTCGCATTATCCTTAAAGGATTGCGGTAACCATTTAGATAGTGTATTTCTAGGCGTAAGATGTGTTTGAAACACCTCATAACCTTCTCAATATTTTACCAATTTTCCATACCAGGATTGGTAAATCTGAATATAAAACCCCCACTATGGAAGCAATATATTACACCCCCACTACAAAAATACTTATATATATATAGTCAATCACGTAGCAAAGAAGCATACTGAGCTACCATACTCATGTCTAGTGCAATCACACACAATCTCAAAATCATTAGCACTAAACCAAATGAGTGAAAACTTATTTACAGTCAGACTATATATATTTTTGTCTCTTTTAAAAATTCTATTTTCATTGAAATGAAAATTGATCCAAAGAAAGAAAAAACTCGTTTCAAAAATATACACCATCTTCACTCAAGTCTTTCATGTCAAATAGCAAACTAAGCATGTTCTCAGTTTCATTTTCATCCTATAAGTTAGAATAAAAAATCAACAAATCACTTATGCATACAAAACAAAGAGTATTGTGCATTTCACTTTCATCAATTCTGAAATCATTCGAATGAATCAAGTAAACAATTCTTATTTTATAAATTGTTTTAAAGTTGTTTTTCAGAATATAAATGATAACTTATCTAACTTATATGATTTATTTTATTGTAGAAACTACACAGTTTTCCTTGCTTGGTTTACATAGATACTCATCCTTAACTTACACAAAAGTATATATTTCTACTTATGACTATAACAAATCATACATTGTAGAAACAACATCAACAAAACAAGCATGTAAGTTATTTAGCGACATGAATGCAAGAGTCAACAATTTTTCTGTTTGCTTGTCTAAAAATAATAGGCTCATAAATTTTTTTTTCCAAAGATTTAATAGTTTGAAGAACAAAGTTACTCTCTATAAGAAGTTATTTTCCAGCAACAAAATATTCATGACTAACTTTTAGTCTCATTATAGTTATGCATTTCTAGGTTCATTCTTAGTAAATTACTTGTCACCTTCATTTTTCAAGTTCCTCTAATTTAAATCAAAGTTGTTAACACATAGGGTATGGTACCCCCACTATTTTTTGACTCAAACAAGAATTTCAAAACAATATCCAAAGATCCCAAAAATTGTGAAAAAATAATAAACCAATGATCTAAACCCAAAACGTTTTCCACAATATAGAGAAAAATTCAAACAATTTTCTTGAAAGCAACATTGCCTAATATTCACTACTCAAAAATCATATTTGATATCAAGACAAGTTACTCGAAGCATCTTTATAAAATTCTCAAATACTTTATTTCATCCAATCCCATTGCAAGTTGCGTAACATTTGAAAATGTACATGCTTTTATGAGTTAGGTAAGATTATTACATACTTATTACTCAAAAATTCACCAAGTTCATAAGAAAATATAACATGCTTATATTCATCATTAACTCATTTATTTCCCAAAAAGCATGACAAAATCTCATATTTCAAATATTCAAAATTCAATTTATGTTATGATAAAATTGTAATATAATATTCAAACATTTTATCCATAACTTATCATTTGTAGCAGTGCAATGATCAAATTCAACAAATTTCTTATCTCACTCTTGTTTATAACAAGATATGAACATCTTGTTATTAACAAGTTGAACATCTTGGAAACTAGATATATCTTTAACAAGATTGTTCTACCCAAAGAAAACTTTTAGGCTATACCAATACCGAAAGTCCTAGTGATGTGAGTATATCTCAACGCCACTTTCTTTCAAAACGATTTGGTTCAACTTTTGAACCATAACCTATCAAAACAAATATGGTGCAAAACACCAATATATATCAACCTCTGACCGTATCCATAGTTCACATTAACTAAGCTTGAAAAGCATTGTTAATAACATTTAATATCCTTCCAATGCCGTGCAAGAATAGCAAATAATCTCATAATCAATATTATGTTCATTTCTTGGTGAGAGTTGATATTCACATTTGTTTTGACTAGGTTTCTAATTATTTCGGTTTTGGGTTTGTATAAAATTTCATCTCATAAGTTCAAAACTTATATGAGTCACATGTTTATTGTCATACACAATAATTCTCAATATCTTGTTCCCCTAAAATTTATTCTAAGATTGAACAATCAATTTATTCAATTTAGAATGCCATTATTTGATCACTACAATAATTACAAATAGTTCAACAAACATACCTCAATTGCTTTTAAAGCTCAATTGGTTAAAAACCATTTCCCATTTTTTGCACACCAACAAACAAGTCAGCAACCTCATTGCTCCACACATCCATTAGTCTCCCGCAATTTTTATTTCATTGGTAAATAAAGCTTTCTCAAGTAAGTGAATTTTCACCTGTCATAATCATTTACATGTGAGCATTTGAAACCAAAAATAAGCAAGGTATGCACTTACATAATTACTTCAAGACCATTCACAAAATTAGTACTCCAAGATGCTCTTAAATATCAAACAAATATATAAAGTTCTTTAGTTATAACATCATGTATTTACAACTTTTATAATAAGCATATTATCAAACATATGTGGCGCATTAGTTTGATTTCTAACAATAATCTTATTTTTCATTACCAAAACAAGAGTATGAAGTATTAGAATCAAAACATGATTTGTAATGTAATTTCATACATCTCTAATCTCTAAACTCAAGTATCATATCTAATGTTTTCGACATACATACAAAACGATTTATTTTTAAAGCACCGCATCTCTTAAACCAAAAATCCAATTGGAGAATTTCAAAATGGGTTTTGAAGATAATTTATTCATCTAAAATATTCATGTCACACAAGTCCAAAATAGCTAAACAAAGATTGGGACAAGCAAATTCAATCAGGACTAAATTTCTGCTCGTAAGAAATTTTCAGCAACGTTATGCAGTTTTTGTAAAATACCTTAGAAATACTTTTCGGTGTCCAAAAATTATGAAATTAAAGATGCACAATCTTAGGTATGTTTAACATCTCTAGTAAAAATTTCTACATCAAATTCAACTCCATGTAGGAGATAAAAATAAAACTCTACAGCATGTTAAAAACAATTTGTTTGTTTTCAAAAATATTTTTTCTATGCTAAATATTAATGAAGAAAAATATTTAACCATGATATCCCTAGTCCATCAAAAATACTTTAGGTACCAAGTAACCTAATTACAAGCATCATGCTAAATCGCTAAAGAAAAATTATACCGTTCATATAATTCTATAAAACATATTAAACAATGATACTTATCGCGTTTGAGCAATTGTTTTCTTTTGATATCCATGGCAGAACAAACCGTCTTAAAATTGTTGGAACAATTGCCGAATTATGCCTGCACAACAAATAAAATAAAAATGAAACAAATTGTTATGGCTGAGTCGCGGACTAGGTCGCTTTCTTTAAGACGTTTCGCGGCTCTGCCCAAGATTGTGCAAGCAGTTCTTCAATGGCGCGTCGTCCCCAGGATAAAACAGCCGAGATCAATCTCTTACACAATCGCTCTTGCACGGTGAGAGGATGTGAAACTTCTACACTTCATTATTGCTCAGAAACTCTTTTAGAAAAGCCAAGGATGATCACACACTTGATTTTTCTTGCTCACAAATAATTCATTTTTTCTTGAAAAACTCATAAGACATAAAATGAAAAGCTCTCACACAAGAGAAAATTTTATTTTCATAACTCTTAAAAGACTTTTCATAAAAAACAGATTTTTCTAGTCAAGGTTTTAATAGAAATCATTAAAGTGCAATTAACACCATTAACACAACAAAGTATGAAACGGTCAAAATCAATTATAACAAAAATTAGTTTTCATTTAAGAAAAACTTTATTGTTACCAAAAATATTTTATTGGGAAATAAATTTATGTTTTAAATATATATTCCCAACAGTATATGCGTATCATTTCTCTTTTGGGAAAAACTAGTAGCCATGTCTTCTTACAAAGGAAGAAACTAATGCGTCATGAACATGGCTCTTTATATTTACCAAAAAGAAAGAAAAAAATCGCATATTACTAATTATCAATCAACGCTGATAAGAAAGAAAAGGATGGAGGTCGGTTTTAATGCACATAGCACAGTTTGGATAACTTGTCCTAGACAAAGAGCGATCAGGATTTGTCTATGGAGAACATAAATCAATGATTATGGTTTGCTCAATCCAAAATTTATATTATTAGTATCCTATTAAAATTTACTAATAAATATTATATTGATAAGTATTCCAAAATAAATGTTTCATTAATGAATCTAATATATATATGATTCCATTAATAAATAATAAATCATTTGATATTAACTATATAAGTAGACATTAGCGGTGGTTGTGATGGTGGGAGAAGGTGGTGGAGGCGGTGGCGATAATGGTGGAAGAAGTAGTGGTAGCGGGGAAAAAAAGGTATTCTAAAGTAGATAAATTATGATTAGTTTTTTTTTCCTTCTTTTTTTAATTAAATTTTTTAGGTTATGGTTTGATTTGCTCAATCCAAGATTTATATTATTAATTAGTAGTATCTTATTAAATTTCAATAATAAATATTCTATTGATGAGTATTCCAAAATAAATGTTTCATTAATTAATCTAATATATATAATTTCATAAATAAATAATAAATTATTTGATATTAACTATATAAGTAAACATTAGCGGTGGTTGTGATGGTGGAGGCGGTGACGATAATAGTGGTGGGTGTTGGTGACTGGTGGAAGGGTGATGTTAACGGTGGTGGTGGACGAAGTAGTTGTAGCGGGGCAAAAAAAGTATCCTAACGTACATGAATTATGTCGTTACTCTTAATTAGCTTTTTCTCTTCTTTTTTTAATTATGTTTTAGTTTATGATTTTTTTTTAATCTTTAAGAAAAATTAATTTCTTTTAATTAAAATTGTTGAAATCGAATTTATTACACAGCAGGCAAGCGAGCAACAAGCTGCGCCGCAAGCCCTGTTTTAGTTTATGATTATTTTAAAATTTTAATTTTTTTTTTAAATTTTTTTAAAGATAAATAAATAGTTGTGATTTGCAAACCAATACAAGGCTACGTGCAAATTAATCGTAGTCCATTCACTTTCAAATATCTCTCTTCACTTATTTCTCATTTTTGCTATCTCCAGACTCCATATGATTATGCTTGAGAAACAGTTCAAGGGAATAGGTAAATAGAGAAGACGAATTGACAAGAAACGAAATGGATTAAAAATTACATATTATTCAACTTTAGGAAAATGAATAAAACAAACTTATGTAAATTTGGGACGATTTATATATATATCACCAAAGAGAAAAAAGTAAACCCTACCAGCTAACAGATTTTATAAGATTAATCTGATTGATTTTGAAGTAATCTTGGATGCTTTAAGTTTTGTTACAAATTTGGTGAATCGCTTTGGATGATTTTATTTTATTTTATTTTGAGGTCAGGATACTACTTAGTTTTTTGAAATCATATTATATTGCACATGGGATTCGTTTTAACTATTAACAATGTTTGTCTCGAGGGTTGTATGACTACCGGGTATAATATTAAAACAAAAACATATGAGGATAAAGACAACCATATGTTAGCACAAATACATCAGACCAATTTTCCGTAAACAACTGTAATATATAAGAATCGAGGGACACATTTAAACACATATCATTTCTCTGCCGCTACGGATAAGATAAATCTATGCTCATGGTTTGTCTAAATTAAACGTTATAAGTGTTTTATTAATTAGTATCCAATTAATTCCTTATAATAAGCGATTTATTAGTTTTTCATCATAATGTCCCTTTAATTTTTAATTTTTTTTGGACAATCAACATATTTCAGTCCATTCAAAAACATTGATTACATGTTCGCTTACAAGAATAACAAAAACATCAAAATAAAAGATAATAAAAACCCTAATACAAATAAGGACATAAATTACCAGTAGATCACAAAGAGAAAGAGCGATAAACTGCAAAGATATCCAGAAAAAAAATTATGTATAAGGGAGAGATGATGGTATATCCATAAATAAATTCCAACCATTTAATCTGATTGTATTATTCTTCTATAAGATATGCTCCTAAAACAAAAGAGTACTTTGCCCATAAACTTGCCGATCCACACGAACACGCATAGCGACGTCGTGATAAATCTTCGATATTTTGAATAGAGAACAGCAAGCCACGAACCATCGTGATAAATCCATAGCCCCACAACGACGAAGAAAAATCGCCCCAAGATGGCGAAAAAATATGTCAAAAGAAACAAAAAATGATGTAAAAACTTCTTGTTCAACTACCTGTTTTTTTTTTTTTAGTAAGGGAAGAGAAATAGAGAGAAGAGGAGAGAGGAAGATTTTTCAATATACATCGTCCCTTTAATTAATCTATCAATACATATTTCCATCAACAAAAAGTTTTAAAAAAAAATATTTCAATAGATACTAATGGTGGTAGTGGGTGGTGGAAGCAATGTCGGGTGTTAGTAAGTGTGGAGGCGGTTACTTTAGCGGTGGTGGAAGAAATACTGGCGGTAAATGGTTTTAGTAGTGGGGGTTTAATTTAGTTCATTTTCTTTCGAAGAAAAAATATGATGGGTAAGATTGTATTTTAAAAGATGTAGTTTGTTGTTCTTTGACATGATTAATAAAGGTACCAAATATTTCGGGGATATACCAAATCATATAAGACAAAATGACTATGATCATTGGATCAAATGGTACCCGGTTATCTTTGGTAACTGGTAGTATGAATCATGGTTTTTAGAATTAAAATAAAATCAATTGCAAGACAAAAAAATATAAAATATAGTTGAATAAATTAATTGACCACCTAAATTTATTCAATCTAAACTTTATATATGACGATTGCGGTTAAAAATTAGAAGTAAGCCCAACATTGTACGAGGGATGTGGTGGTTTTATGGTGCCGATGGGTATTTGTGATGAGGAATAGACTATGCTAATTCCGCGCCGCTACAAAACGGGTAACACTATAAAGTAAAAGATGTGGTTGATTGTCTTAATGCTAAAATAAACACGGTTAAAAACATGACATTAAAAAGACATTGGGATATCACGTTATATAACAACTACTAAAGATGTAATCTTTATTGTCAAGATTTCTCCTTTCAATAGATAAATCTATGGTTGTATTGAGATTCCGAAAGCAGTGCGCAAGTTTTCTCCTGGCTTTTTGAATGACGATGAAAATAATGAAACGCTCCCTGTCAGTTTCTACAAACAAAACCAAAACCTTTTCAAAAAGAAAAATCAATCGAACAACAGTTATATGGTGCACCATCAACACCACTGCAAATTTATCTGCGCTACATATCCAATGAACTTTCTACAGATTAATTTGGTGACTTCGACCTATCATAATTATTGATAAGGCATGCAATTAAATCTCTAATAGTGATTTGAAGGTATTTTCTAATTACGAAATTCTCTTATAAGTTTTGTTTATGCAAATATTATTCAATTTGGGTTTTTTTATGTTTAATTGATGATTTTTTAATTTCAACATGTTTAGTTAATATAGAATTTGATACATATAGGGTATTCTGTTTGTAACATTGATGTTAGTCTCTCTCTTTTTCCTGTTGGCACTCTGTTTTGATCCCGAATTTCTAGACATTATTTGACCAACGTTCGGGTATTTGTTTAATCTAAAGGCCGATTAAACCCAGTGTACATTCTACAAATTGAAGGCATCAGAAGTTTGTGTCGGCTTTTACCCTGAAACTAATTATTTTTCTTCAAAAGGTTAATTGAATTCATATAGATGTACATCAATATGTCTATGTTCTTTATTGTTCCAAAGTTTGAATAACATTAGATGTGAGAACTCCACTCATGCACTACTTAGCATAGTTGATGCGAATTTTTTTTATCCACGAATTTGTTCAATTTTATGTTATCAATATGATTGAGGAAAAAAGTTGCACATGTTGTGATTTACGTTTATAAGTTAATCTTTTCAGCTCACACATGTATATCTCAGCCTTCCAATAGCCAATAGCCAGGAATTCTTCATTTTTACAAAACTCTCACATTTGCATAAAAGAACAGTTTAGTAGGGAAAATATTATGGATATTTGCTTCACTTCGTAGACCCTTAGTTATCAATAATTTTGGAATCCAATATGTATTCATAAATGTCATGGAATTAGGTTGTCAGTTTTTGTATATTTAATGTTAGATGAAATATTCTGAAATTTAAAATTAGTCTCGGATAATATCGATTTATTTATATTTTTAATTTTCATGTTGGGACAACATTATTACTACGGCCAAATACTAAATTGAAGTAACATGCTTTAGTAAAACAAAAAGATCAGGTAACTCATCATTTTTTTGTCCAAAACTTATTTCAAAATCAAAATTATTACCCGCGGAAAAATAAGAATTGGAGACATAAGCATCCCATGCCGTAACGGCACGGATTAAGCCCTAGTTACCCACATAAAATAGGTTCATAATATTTACTCCCTCCGTTTCTAAAAAATAGGTTTGTTTGGTTTGTACAAGGATTAAGAGAACTAATCATTATAGCCACTTTTTCATAGTTTTTCCTACTTTATTCATGGTCCCATTGGTTTGATATTAGAGAGAAAATGGAGAGAGAAGTGGTCCATTCTTCTATTAAAAGAGAAAAAGAAAAAAAGAAAAGTGGTCCCTCCATGGGTAAACTAGTAAAATAATAACATTTGACTTTCCAAATAAGGAAACAAGCCTATTTTTTTGAAACATCCAAATAAGGAAACAAACTTATTTTTTAGAAATGGAGGGAGTAGAATTTTAAAAGAAGGTTGTATTTAATTTTATTGTGGGTTATATTTAGTCGAGTGCAACTTTGTGCACCCCTCTAAAACCAGAGTGCACATTCCGGCTTTCCCTATTGGGCAAATCTGAGGTAAGCGGTTTTCATTTCCTGTTTTGTTTTTCTTTTATTCTCCCCTAAAATTACGTCGAAAACCGGGAAAAAGCAATAAATCTTATTTCTTCTTTCTCTTTCCTCACGGTCTTCATCTTCTCCGGATCTGGGGTTATGCAACACCCATATATGTATAAAGAACCAGAAGGAAAAGACTGATCTATCAAAGAAAAATAAAATAGGGAGAGAGAACGAAAAGATTGATGTTGTTGTTATTAAACATTACAGCCAATTAAGCTTAGCTATTGGCTTTACTGTGATATCAATTTGAACACGATCTTTATACACTGCCATTCTATGATTACTGAGAAAATTACTACCCAGCGATGAGAGGGAAGAAAGAGGTGTTAATGGAAAAAGCAATCAATTTATTGATGTTCAAGGGAAACTACCCGGACATATTTCAATTTGTTAGGAGCAGAACTCTTAACATTAGCTAGGATTATATTGTTTTTACAGGTAGAAGAAATAATTTGATTTTAGAGATTCTGGATTTCAATTAAATTTTGTGGAAAAGATAACAATAAATCTAAAGATTACAAAGTCGGACATTGGTTTTCCTCTTTTCGTAATTTCCAAAAAATAAAAAATAAAAACATAAATACAAAGTAAAGTGGTAATCGTAAGTGGTTTTGTTGGTTTTGTTAACGAATAGGGGAAACCGGAATGTGCACCCCGGTTTTAGAGGGGTGCACAAAGTTGGACTCTTTAATGTAGGCAGTGACTAAATAGAGTCCAACTTTGTGCACCCTCTAAAACCGGGGTGCACATTCCGGCTTCCCCTATTCGTTAACAAAACCAACAAAATCCCTTGATCAGTAAATTTTGTTGAAAAGGTTTGTCAAACCATTTCGTTAAGGGATCTTAAACAAGGGGTTTATTCATGATCACACGATTCACACCCGTAGACTCTTCAACCACCAGGAAACAACCACCCAGCATACGTAGACTCACTACAACATCACTAGGAAATCTTTTCGTCTTTGTTGGCTTGAACCAACACACGCACAAACCATGAGTTACTTGGGCAAAGGCATTCATAATGCCTTTGACAGTTCTAAATACGTGAATACACACGTAAATTTAGACCCTCTTTAGTGTTTTTATCTCGAAACTTTGGCGGCGAGTCTGCCTTGACTTTTTGGGTACTTCTTTAGGTTTTTTGGTTCCTTTTTCGTACATGTGGTTTTCAATTAAATTTTGTGGAAAAGATAACAATAAATCTAAAGTATGCATACAGATTACAAAGTCGGACATTGGTTTTCCTCTTTTCGTAATTTCCAAAAAATTCACAGAGACGCAACTAACAAGAAGTAAATATGTATCGGTCCGAATGTACGAAAAATACATAAAAAAATTCATTCGGTCGAAACAAAATTAATTTTGCATGAAGATATCCACGTGCCTATCACCTGTCATCTCCTCTCCCTTTCTCCTGCGTCTCCTTCCTTCCAACCTAAGAAAAACAAAACACAAAAATAAAACAATGCCATTTTCAGCAAAGATTCTACTCCTCCTTCAGCTACAAACGTGTGCGTCTTAATCATCAACAAAACCCTCCTTTCGTCACATTTTATCTACTTAATTAATTAATTAATATTAGTAGGTGAGTCCCACCCAGATTTTGTTTATGTACTTCACACTTTCTTGATTTTCTTTATGTACTTCACTTTCTTGATTTTGTGCAGATATTTCCTCGTACTCTCCTATTCAAAAACTCATATTTCCAGCTTCCTTCTACTCAGACCATCCAGCTAAACCCTAAAAAAAATTTCTTATCCCCCAAATCCCAAATTAGACACTAATATCAAACTAAACCTTAACCCTTCCATTAATACCGCCTATTTTTGATTCTACTTTCATCCCTTATTTTGAATTTGCAATCAATTGCTCTTTTGGAGCTTGCATAGACGGCGAAGGTAACCTGATCAGAAGGTTAGTGTCTGCTTATAATTAATTGAGAATTTCTTTCTTTTGGCTATGTCCTTTCCTTTTCTTTTCTTTACAAGCGATTTTGACGTTTGATGGTTGTGTATAACATTAACAGTGCTAGCTAGATTACTAGTAGAGGAGGTTTATTGATTGTGTTATTGAGTTAGACAATGTAAACAGACGAACCAATCATCCATAAATATGACTTCTAAACCCTCAAAGCTATAGAGAGATGGACATAATGAGAGAAGGGAAAACTAAACTGACCCTTAAATTCACATAAATGTTTGAAGTGCATAGGAGTGAAGAGAGGAAGCCAGGTCATTTTATCTCTTTATTATTAACCTGAAAATCTCACAATTTTTCAAATGCTGTGCACTGTACATAATGGGCTCGAAACTGCAGTTCTATTGTTGTTGTTTTTTTTATAAAAAAAGCCTTGCGGGTTTAAAGTTCTATTGGTCTGACAAAATTTGAGATTCCAATAGGTATTATGAGTGTATTTTATGTTTTACTATATTGCAATACAATGGCTATTGATTTTTTGTGACATGACATTCAATGTGGATGTGTTGCATTCATATGGCAGAGTTCAGTGTGCACGAATATATTGAGCTTGGACCTTTATCATATTATAAAAATTACGGAAGTCTTTCAGTATTTTGAGGAGATAACTACTAATAACATAACCCTTTGTCTTTTTGGGGTGCGGCCAGCTTTTGATCATTGAAAAGTCAGAGAAATTTTGAATTTTGTTTTACTGTTTGGAGTTTAACTAGGCACAAATCAAGTATTGCAGAGAAAAAAGGAAGAAGAAGAGATTTAATAGGTGATTCTGCAGCTGGCATGTTTCTAGCTGACATCACATATCAGAATGAATTATGAACTGAACTCGAAGAATAGCTTTCCGTCATGACTTCATTAATTCGTTCAGTAGAGGGGGTAGCGTGAGTTATACGATTCAAGGTGAGCAGCTTTCTATGTGGACTAACTAGCCTCACACCATGGATCATCTTCTCGAAATTGGATTGGGTATATGCAGGGATAGATAACACAAAAGTATAACATTGTCATTGAACGCTGTCGATCGTGGTTGTGTATTTTATTTTATTCTCAAGTCTCATTAATGCACAACAGTCAAGCTAAGAATCATCCCTACAGTTTGCCGATTACACTATTTATAAGTTGCATTTCCAACTATAGGCAGTTTCCATATTGGGATATGCAGAAGCTAAACTGAATCCTCTAGTCTTGAGGTGATTAACATTAGGAAAAAAACAGAAACTTAGTTAGCTTGTGCTAGTTGGTTATTTTCTTCACTAATAAGTAGTGTGGACTTTACGCTTCTTACTTATGTGAATTAAGTATGCCGCTCACCTATTTTGTATCATATGTGATATTATTTAAAATATATTTAGGGCCTAATTTGTTACTATTCATTCAAAAAGAGTTGGGGTTTTAGGCCTCCACTCTGAAGGACCTAGCTTAACAGATGATGTTAGTTTCAACTTGACACGTTTTTAAGTGCTTCCTCTTCTGTTTCTTAAAACCCCAAAAGCTGGTGTGGATCATTTTATAATACTAAGTTGGATATTCTTATCTTGTTGACAGTATACATGAACATAGGAAAAAGAAGAGCCTTTCGAGTTCCAGATTTTTTTTTTGACATACAGTAGCATGGAATACCATGATAAAATGATGAGTCTTTTAACAAAGATGGAACGCGGCAATATCATGCTATCTTATGCAGTACTATCTTTTTCTAACTTTTTACTGTTTATTGCTTTCAGGTACATACCCACTGGAGCACATTTTGGTCATGGGTGATCAAAACTCAATTCCTAAAGATCTCCGTCCTTTGAACATACCTCGAACAGTTGGAGATGAACCTCGCATTCCAATAGGGAGAAGTGCATTGGAAGGATTTTGCCCTAATTCTGTAGTTGATGTGAGTGGTCTTGCTGCTGATCCTGGTTCCAGATCAGTATTCTATCCAGCAACGATGTCTGATGCTGGATATAGCGCAACAGGTTTAGGTTTTGCTAATCCAGCTATGGCTTGGTACCCACTTTGTCGATTACAACCTGTTGGTTCTAGTTTTGTTCCTGTAACTGGATCCAGGGATGATACAGATATTGAGAATCTCGTTAATAATCAAGGTTGTGGAAGCAATCTCGGTGAGTATCCCAGTGATGAAGGTAATGATGATTCTTCTAAAACTAAGAAATTAAAATTCTTATGTAGTTTTGGTGGTAAAATCCTGCCTAGACCAAGTGATGGAATTTTGAGATATGTTGGAGGTCAGACTAGGATCATTAGTGTTAGGAGAGATGTTAGTTTCCATGAGTTGGTGCAGAAAATGAATGATGTTTATGGGCAACCTGTGGTTTTCAAGTACCAACTCCCTGATGAGGATCTTGATGCCCTGGTGTCAGTTTCATGTCCTGAGGATCTCGATAACATGGTAGAGGAGTATGAAAAGTTGGTTGAGAATTCGGTTGACGGGTCAGCAAAGCTTCGGGTATTTTTGTTCTCTGCATCTGAGCTTGACTCATCTGGTACAGTGAAATTAGGTGATTCAAACGATAGTGCACAGAAGTATTTCGATGCTGTGAATGGAATCTCTGATCTTGCTGGTTGTGGTATTACAAGGAGAGGAAGTATGGCGAGTGTGGCATCAACACAGAATTCAGATAGGATGGGTGGCGGGGGAGAAGCTGTTGATAGCTCAAGTTTGGGTCAAGGGCCACCTTCTCCAGTCGTTTTATCTCCCAGAAGAAGTTCTGGGGCTTCTTCTCATGATGGCCAAGCAAGGCCTGTTTATGTAACTCCTAATCATGCTATGTATACAGAAGCTCAATCAGCAAATTATGTTGCTCCAACTATTTCATCGAGTCATCCTCCTGCCCAATTGATTGAAGGTGACTTAGAGAGACCAGTGCAAGCAATGGGACCACCACCATTATTGGGGCGTGATTTTGGTCCACCTTCTGGAATAGAGTATACGCCCACAACCGTTTATATGCAGGGATATCCTCGCCAGGAGGTATTTCAAGATGCAGATCATCCGCCAGTTACTTCCCAAATGGGGTATTTAAATCCACCTCAAGTGTTGGGGATCGCAGGGTCAACTTATAGGCGTGCCGATAACGCAATGCAGACTATTTGTGTTCAGTCCCATCATTTCATGCCTGCAATGCAAATGACTCATGCTAGCATGAGACCCAATGGAGTTCAGCATTTAATTCAACAGCATCAAACCCATGTTAATTCCTACCCCGAAGAAAATTCATTTGGTTGTAGGGTTACTCAGGTGTTAGACGACCACAACTACAGAGTTCACTCATCACAGGCTCCCTTACACCATGCTGCAGTCCAGCCTCAAGGAGTATGTTATGATTGGCACCAACCTACAACTCCAGGTAGTGTGGTCTTCTCCGATGGATGCTCACCTCGTCAACAGGGGATTCTTCCTGAACAAATTTCTAGACTGGAAGATTGTCATATGTGCCAAAAAGCATTGCCGCATGCATACTCTGATACTGTGGTACAAGACCAAAGGGATCAAGCCACAAGTATGGTTTCTTCTTCGATGCCAGCTTTTCAGAGTCTCCGCGTTGAGGATACATTAAGAGCTCGACCCGCTAATAGAGTAATTGTTAGTGGACCACAAGGGGAGGGTACTGACGCAGTTGAACACCTAGAAGCTTGGCCACGACCTAAATATGTTGGACCTATGAATCATGACGTTGCTGCTCAACAGCTAGGAGTCCATGGTTTTCCTCCAAATATCGATTTGCGTGTGCGTAATGATAATAGAAGTGTCCTCTTGCAACATCCAGAGGCTGTTGATCAATGTAGGGGGATGTTTTCTCAAGGCGTTATGCCAGATAATGTACATTCACCTCATGGTGTATACATGGCTAACTTCCCTCAGGCGCGCCACGGAGATGTTGTCCAACAACCTACGATACAGTATCACTACCGTGATATAAATGACCCTTCGATTAGCCAACTACTCCATGCTGACCCCCCTCCTGTAAGAGTGGTACCTTTCCAAACTTCAGAACCAGTTAGTCGAGAGTTCTTAGAACACTCAGATAGGAGTTTTAGGAATGCCCCAAAGGAAGACATTGATGATCTAAGACGAATCAATGTGAGATTGGAAGCACTTCACATAATTCCACCTGAGACTTCTGCGAACAACGAGAATTCTAAGTCACCTGTTAATATATTTAACCAGGAAGGGATCCTGGATGCTAGACCACAGTTCATTGTGAATGATGTGCCCCAAACCAATGACTTCGCCAACACAGGCAATTTTCTCGATGAAAATCATGTTAAGCCAGCTGATATACTGCCAGCATCGTCTACAGAGGCTCTTTACCTGCACAACTATCAACTTGAAGAGTTCAATCAAGTCGCACAGTCATCAGGATTAGGTGTTACTGAACCACTTCAACATTTAACTACTCCTGCTGAACATCTGGCTTCTGACAGAATTTGGCATGGTAAACCAACAATCCCTCAGATTGATTCAGCATATACCAATGTCGAAAGGGAAAGGGCCCCCCTCGTTGGTGATTGGAAGGACGAGGCTCCACATATCCAGTCGAGTATGGGTTTCAATGATGCAACGGCTGCCTCTTCTAGTGGAAGCCTGCCAACTATATCCGTCTCCAGTGGTTTGGTTCCAGAGTTTTGTGATCCTGCCACCTCAGACTCGCTTTTCAGCACAAAGGATCCTTGGATATTGAGGCACGAAACACATTTTCCTCCTCCAAAACCTAGCAAGGTAGTATCTGGCGGAGAAACCTGTACAACTAGGGAAGGGGTCCTCCACCAGCAACCTGGAAATCTTAACAAGGATTCAGCTTCAGAACATGGTAACTATAGAAAAGGTAGGAAACTTGTTTAAAAGATGTTTTTTTCTTTGTTATGTTATTGTAATGTTTTTCACTGAAATAATGTATCGTTTCAACGATATAGAATCTGCAGAGGAACATATCAGGCTAGAACTTCAATCTGTCGCTGAGGGTGTTGCTGCTTCAGTTCTCCAGTCTTCATTACATTCGGACCACTCTGACCATGAGATGAAGCAGCCCATTCCAGACGCCAACCAAGAAATGGAACTTCATATTGGTTGCACAGAAGCAGAGGTATGGTTGTAGTGGAACTGCTATTTTTGTGCACTTCCTCATCACTTAAAGTGGCTTACTTTCCCTGTCAAAATTCACCTCAGGATTTTGTTAAAGACGAGGCAAATTCTTCTGTATCGCTTTCAGATGGCATCGGTCACTTACAGGTCACTGATTTAACTTTCAAGATGTTATATTGCCAAATAAATCAGGATGGTTTCTTTTCGACTGTCCTCTTATGCTCCTTCATTTATGATTTTCTTTGTTCGGCAGATAATAAAGAACAGTGATCTCGAAGAGTTACGAGAACTAGGGTCTGGCACCTTCGGTACTGTTTATCATGGTAAATGGAGGGGTACTGATGTTGCAATTAAACGTATCAATGATAGATGTTTTGCTGGGAAGCCATCAGAGCAAACCCGAATGGTCTGTGTTTATCAAAATTTAGACCTTTGAGCTTGTTTATATGTCTTCATGTTTATCTTTTCTCATTCCGGCATATCATATGCTTCTGTATTTTTCATAGAGAGACGATTTTTGGAACGAAGCCATCAAGCTTGCTGATTTACACCACCCCAACGTAGTAGCTTTCTATGGTGTTGTTCTTGACGGGCCTGGTGGTTCTGTAGCAACAGTAACAGAATACATGGTTAATGGTTCTCTAAGACAAGCTTTTCAGAGGAATGACAAGTAATGTCTTTTTTATGTGTTCAGACTGTTGGTTGTGGGTTGTTATAGTTTCTCTCTCTTAATCAGCTGAAATACAGTTGGCGTAACCCCATTGCATTTCCCATCAATACTATATATGCATTTAGAGTTAACATTGTCACTTCGAAGGAGATTTGATCTGCTACTTGTTTTTGCCAGGGCACTTGATAAGCGTAAACGTCTCTTTATAGCCATGGATGTTGCGTTTGGAATGGAGTACTTGCATGGAAAGAATATCATACACTTCGACCTTAAAAGTGACAACTTATTAGTTAATCTCCGGGATCCTCACCGGCCAATATGCAAGGTACCATGCCAGGGCCTTGATTAAATGCTTTCCAGTTTAATGTGGTGGCTGTATGTGGCTAACTGTTTGTCTACGGTCTTATGTTTTGCATAATACTCTTATTGTTGATTGTAAGTTTTACTTGATCCACATGTTACCTACTTAGCTATTTCTCGTGTCTTTAACTTGTTGATAAAAGAACTGATGACAGACCCAACAAATTTTCGGTCTTGAAAACTTGATGAGTGGATCCTTAATGAATATCAAAGTTCCCCGAACTGGGAACTAATTATGAAGTACAATCATAATGATGTAATTAGAACCAGAAACTGGTAGTCAGTTTTGGGGAAAAAAAAGAATAATGCAATATAATAGAGGATATATAAAAGAAAAGGAAATACATGAAAATAATGCACATCATGGAGAGAGGAGGCGCTAGAGAAAAACATGAACAAGAAAGAATTATATACAGAATACAATGTAATAAAATAGAAAGTAAGAAATAGCGGTTAACTGGAATGCCTAGAAGAGTTGTCTTCATTCTCGTTTTTCTTTGAAACTACTGTTTGTTATTTTTATTTAGAAGTTGGTTTACTGAAGAATAGACAATTTTGCTAGAAGGTGCTTAAATTCCTTCTGATAAATTGCAGGATGTAAAAGGCCACTTAAATTCCTTCTAACAACCATTTAACGGAAGTATACTATAAGCCAGCAAAGCGGGGAAATTGCTATCCTTATCTATCATTCTTCAACAGTTACAAGCTTAAGTAGAAATATGTATACCGTTTAGGGATGACCAGATGGAGTGAGATTTAGAGAATCAACCATAACCAGCTGGTCCTCCATTATTTGTCGAAGCTGAGGTTTTCTCAGTAGATGTCAAGGAGATGAAGCAAGCCATCCATTATATTGTGATCTGTGTCTACCTCATAAGTCTTAGTTTTGTGTGGCACTAGAAGTTTTAAGCACTGAAGCTTGCCACAACCTTTGTAGTTTAGATAGACAGAAAAGCAGTAATGGACACATTTTATATTGGCACCATCCCCCTACAGTTCATTAGCTACATCAAATTCACTTTGCAGACTAGGATACTAGATTCTTTTCTTCTTCCTGTTTGAGTTAACGTTGTTTTGCTTATCAAGTAATGTTATGACGCTGATTTTGTTATGGTATTTTTTTTCTGCTTCGTTTTCAAGATCAACCTTTTTTATGCTGAACTGAGTATCGGACACGTTAACTGGCAGCATCCAAAATTTAATCTGGCAGTGCAGCTATGCAAAATTTAAGATGCTGATACCGGATCAAAGGATCTGTTCCATGTCATGCTTAGTGTGTTTTTAGTACTTACAAGCCCATTTCTTCTATTATTTGATATCATATACATTAACACTTCTTGTTTTGATCCCAGGTTGGTGATTTGGGCCTGTCTAAGGTGAAATGTCAGACCTTGATCTCAGGTGGGGTTAGAGGAACACTTCCATGGATGGCTCCGGAGCTTTTAAATGGTAGCAGTAACCTAGTCTCTGAAAAGGTTTGTCCATCTCTGTTTTTCCCGAGAACAGCGATTCATTCATTCCTTCTCTTCTTCCATTTTGCCGTCAAGTAATCTTTTACCGGAGCGTCCAAGTATCTTTTAGTTTTATGACTTCCATATTATTCTTGTTATCTCTTTTCAGGTTGATGTTTTCTCTTATGGAATTGTTATGTGGGAGCTTCTCACTGGAGAAGAGCCATATGATGACTTGCATTATGGAGCCATTATAGGTAATTTCCCATAGCCATTCAGAAAATTCGCCTGGTACGATTTTGGACGAGTAAAGTCAATCCATCACTACGGTTGTTGGTGACTTGGTGTGGCTATTTGACAATCGAGATGTTTTACCCTTATATATTGCAACTGATATTGCTGCTTGCTTAAATAATTAAATAAGGTGGTATCGTCAGCAACACGTTGCGCCCAGCCGTGCCGGAATCTTGTGATGCGGATTGGAGGTCACTGATGGAGAGATGCTGGTCGGCGGACCCAGCAGAAAGGCCGAGCTTCGCAGAGATTGTAAATCAGTTACATATTATAGCAGCATCTCTTCCTACTAAAGGACAAGCTCAATAAACAACCTCGGTCTATCAGGCAAGTCCTAAAACCTCTCCAGTTCTATTTTTATAGTGAAAGGTTGTCCTCTAGGAAGATATAGGTTTACGAACCAACATAAATCTTCGATTCTACTCTGTTTTGTCATGTGTACTAAGTCTAAAATCTCCTCCATACAAAATGATGGGTTTGGTGTATTTTTCTTCTTTTATTTAACCTGGAAGTATTAAGTTTCAGGGCACCTTTAAAATGATGAATATGCTGCCAATTACAAAATTTCTCGGTCCTATATGATCAATCTTACTAAATGCTTATTTGTATGCCTTGAGTCCAATTTTTTAAAGACTAAAAAAGAGAAGTTGCTTTTGAACCTCGAATTATTAGCTTTATAACAAATTGGAAACAGCTAGTACTCCTAATCAGTGGCATGTTCAGAACACTGGGCAGATAAGCTTATTCTTGAACAAGAAAACGCATTAGTAGGGATTGGAAGTTACTATTATAGCTGTATTCAAATCTGCGGTGTATTGTGTGCTTACATGGGCATGCTTATGATTGATTCAACAGGTCAGTATGAAAACTGCTGCTAACTTCTAAGGAAAAGGAGTAGTCCAGGTGATGGAATCCACTCTTGTTTCGATGAATTGGTGGAAGAGCTAGGTTGCAATACTGCAAAATTTCCAAGGCATATGCACGGTATCAAGTCGAAACATGTGAACTGATGGGGTATAGCAATTGGAAAGACAAGAATTTGCAGTCCTCTTAATTTAAACTTTGTAACACTAAGACTCCAGTCTAAGTCTGTTATGTTATGTAGGATAAATGTTGTTGAGAAGGGTTTCACTTGGGAATCACGGGTTGATGAAAGTAGGTCGGAACATAAGAATCATATTGATTCTTATGATATGAACATCTGTCATCTGGGTTGTGTAAGTGCTATTGTGCACAAAGCTCTAACTATATTGCTTAAAATATATAATATAATATATAATAAAAAGAAAAGGTTATGACAGTCGACTCTATCCTTGGAACTCTTGGCGACTCCCCAACTGTATAGCGAAAAAAAGATTATGGTAGTAGTAGTACAAAACAAACAGTAACATTACTTGGCACTTCCAAAATAGCATATAAAAACAGAATCTAAATCAAGTGGATGGAAAAAATCTTCAACGTTAAAATTACATAATGTCGACGAAGAACACTGTCCTTTTTTTCTTGGTGGTGGTGGACATTCTATTCTCTTTGGCAATCTTGCTTCTTTACTTGTTGGTGTTGTTGAACACTCTTCCTCGCGGTCTTCTTTCACTTTCCTTGGTACTTCAATCTCAGCCCTCTTTGTTCTTATTTTTCTTAAAGGTGGTGGGGGTGCTCTTAATATTGATACAGTTCCACCTGTCTCAATTTTCCTCTTCTTCTTGCTTTTTGTTTCTCCTCCCACAGAATGATGATTTTTGTCTGGAATTACCATCTCAATGTGCTACAAAGTTCAGTTGAATAAAGAACCCATATGTTAAGTTTCTATTTTTAATATTCTTGTATACTTGGTATTTCAAAAAATGATGAAGCTCAATAGAAAGGAATAAAGAAGGAAGGGAAATCTGGTTTTTTCTTTGCAGACAGAGAGAAAAACAAGAACTTATAAAGAAGCAACCTTGAAGAAGGAACTCATTTTATTTAATGTAGATGGAAAAAGAAGTGAGATAGAGGCGGGAGGGACATGAGAAATGAGTGAACCATTAAATAGAAACACACACACTATTCACTGCTCTCTCTACTCTCTGGTCTATCAATTGTTAAGGTGAAGTTGCCCTGTGAAATTAAATTATCTGACCGCGGGCAGAAACCTTGTTGAGTAACTTAGATAAACAGACCTTGTTTGTTTTCTTTGTTCTTTTCGCGCCAAGTTTAGTTCAACGGACTTCAACGTTTCTCTTTCCCTCCAAATTTCTACATTTCAATATATTTGTTTGCCCAACATTTCCTGTTACCCATACGCAGTAAAACGGCTAGATACATCTAAGGTCAATGTGCGGGTTCGTCTTTCTCCAGCTCGTTCGAGTGCGGTTTGTAAAGCAACAAGCCAACAGCCGAAATGGCAAGTAGAAATTAACGTTTAATCCCTTTTTTCCTGAGCTTTAGACACTTTAGTCCTGTCCCTTCGAGCCCAGTACTCGTTAGTCCAAAATTTACCCGCCTCAAACAATTTAGTCCAAATTGTGTACGAGTTAATCCAAACTCTCAGCGATTCATAATTTCCTGAATTTTTCCACTGCCAAAATTAGCCTTTAGAGTTACGAACGTTTTGAATTGATTTGATTATAGATCTCTGATTTCCGTCGAGATTCAGAGAAAGAGCGAGAGTGATAGAGAAAGACCGAGATAGATTTTGGAGGAGATTTGTTGGATTAACTCGTTCTTCTCAGCTGCAAACCCTAAGTCCGTCGATGAGTCTCTGGTGGATTCATTTTTCAATCTCATTGATGAACTCGAAAACACTTCTGATCTTTCCAATACCGAAATTCCTTCCTCTCAGGTACGAATAAACCTTATTCTGCTTATATTTTAGTATTTCTTAAATAAACTGTAATCACTAATTGAAATTCTACTTTTATTGTGTGTTTAGGTAAACATTTGTCTAGTTTTTGTATGCGGTTTCTCTCTTTAAATCTCCCAATCAGAAGTCGAAGGCGGCTTTGGATTGTAATCAAATTAACGTGGGATCTAATAAATGAATTTGTTAACAGTGTTAAGAAACTTTAGAGGAGACAAATTTGTTCTACGAGAGATCGTGCTTTGAGCATGAACAATGTCGAGGAACGATTCAGGAATATCGGTTACAGGTATGTGCTTCTTCATTAGGGTTCCTGAATTTTCTTATTCTTTAGTTAGTTTTGTATTGTTTTAATTAGGATTTCATTTGTATATATATGACTGATAGATTATTATGTAATCTTTACTAGGTAGTTCTAGATGGAATTACAAAGAAAGTAAATCATGTTGACAAGTAGTTATTCTTTAGTTAGTTTTTGTATTGTTTTAATTAGGATTTCATTTGTATATATATGACTGATAGAGTATTATGTAATCTTTACTAGGTAGTTCTAGGATATTAGATGGAAATACAAAGAAAGTAAATCATGTGGACAAGTAGTTATTTTGAATGTGAAACTAGGGTTTTTGTTGCTGTATTGGTCATGGAAATTTTGGTAGATCTAGTGATTATGTAGGGGATATGATTTGCCATTGGAACAGGGGTGCGGCTAGCATGGTTGGCATGCCTTGGCGCGATAGGATGTGGCTGGCATGATGAGCCATTGGCACAGGGGTGCGGCTAGCATGGTTGGAATGACTTGGCGCGGTAGGATGTGGCTGGCATGATGAGCCATTGGCCCAGGGGTGCGGCTAGCATGGTTGGCATGTCTTGGCGCGGTAGGATGTGGCTGGCATGATGAGCCATTGGCACGTGCGGTGTGAGAATTAGGGTTTTGGCTTGTCGAAACCCTAATTAGCATTTAAAAAAAAGGTACCCTGGTAATTTTTCGCAGAAAAATAAAGGGTTCAATAAATGTGCTTGGTTTGGACATTATTACTCAAATTCTGCGACGTCACTATCTGACTAGGGTTTTACGACTTTACCCCTAAGTTAAAAGCCACCATCAACAACAATATATAAAAGAGACAACTTTTTACTTATTTTCACGATTTAATATTCAATTAATTATCCTTTTAACATCATGATTAAGATTAATTTGGTTATATAAACAACATATACACAAGTAGTTAATAATACTTCTATTATTTAATCAAAAAATTCAAATAACATGCGCAAGTTTTTTTTTTTGAGATTTTTTTGAGATTTTTTTCTTCTCTTATTAATTTTAGAGTTATTTGCCTTAAATCAAAGCTATAAAACGACCCACACTTAGCCTAAGAATTTTGCAACAGTTTCCATGTCTTTTAATTTTTTTTTCTTTTTGTAACTTGATAATAACTATCTAACAAAATAAATCATTTTAAATCAGGGAAGTTGTGTTTGCAGTTTTTTGTAGCCGATTTAAGACATCGTTTGTATATGTTAATGAAACAACGAAATTGATAACCAATATAATCTCTTAGTTTTCTTGAGTATAAAAAAATTGTCATTTCATTTCAAATGAAACCTAGTTTTTAAAGTTTGGATCCAAATATCAAATCTGTTAGATATTTAATTAGTTCCCAATATGTAGAATTGATTGGGACCGAGAATATTTCGGTTTTTAATAGTATTTTTATAGAGAACATTAATGTAAGAATAACAATAAATTTGTAGAAAATCGAGAATTACCTATTTCTCGATTAGTCAAGTGACTAGTAGGAAAAGAAGGATCAAATACATTGTTTCTACTCATACCTATTTCTCTCTCTTAATGTTACTTTCTTCCTCTCAAATTGTCGATCCCTTTTCCCTTGGTCGATTCTTCTATTTATAGACCATTGTGTGGGTCCCCCTTATCTTCACACCTGTTATCACGATTCTCGATTCTCGTGCATAACCCGCTGGTGCACGTCGTGGTGTTCCGAAGACTCCCCAACGGTCTTGTATTGTTACGCAGATCTGCCACTACATCAACCATACATATCTCGCCACGTGTCCTCTGTCCGTAGCATATAATGTGAGTAGATAGATAATCCCACGCGTGTAACAGCTGTTTAATGCAGTTGTCTTATCCATGTCGGTTGGACCGTATCTCCTCCGTTCATTTTGAATTATTTATCTCGAGATTGGGTAAAGTGTGATTTATGGGATGTTATCATGCTTCGTAAGTGATATACTACTTGTACTCCTTCTCTATATGTTGGATGCGATCTTTGATGGCCACGTGGCTGATGATGAGTCAGGGTCGTTGATGTTGTTTGGGTGTGACGCGTGCCATCATTACTCAATGTTTCTTAGTAACATGGTTTCCACGTGGCTGCAATGATGGACACGTGGACAGTATTAGGTACTCAATTTTTCCAATTTTCTTCTTCATCTTCCGGGGTAAGAGGGGAAGGAAATATCTTCCCACGATCACCGCTAAATGCTCATAACTGCTCCTTCATAAATTCTCGCGTTAGTTTTGAGTTCCCACATTTATATATTCTGAGGAGTCAAGTTTTTGAGCTTTTAATTTCATTCTCTTTTCTTCTCCAAACATTCTATGTTCTCCTGACTCTTCTTCCCTCTTTTGTTTGTTAGCTCTTTATTTTGCCTGGGTTTGATCTTTGGTTTTGGATTTATGCTGTTTCACCATTAATGCTATCGTGCTTTGAAAAGATTAAGCTGGTTTTTCCGTTCAAATCTCTTTCCTCCATCAACAACATTAGTTCTTCGATTCTGCCATTGTTGCAGGTATGTGTAATTCCATTTTTTGCTTATTTCTCCAGTCTAGGTCGTGATTATTGATACTCTGCTTTTGCTTTTGCTACTTTGTTTCCATGGGTTTCTGAGAGAACAGATCATAAATCAGTATATATACTTGCCCATGTTCTTCATTTAGAAACCCATTTGTGCTTGGATTTTTATGTATTTACTGATTTGATTTTTATTGATTTTATGATGGAATATATGATGTGTGTGAAGTTGGGTTCATACTGATTTCTCCTGATTTGATCTGTCCTTCAGTGTTGATCTGATCATGACTCCTTGTTACATTTTAGGTTGAATCATGGCTAGTGATGAAGATCGACGAAGATCTTTGCAAAGTCCTTACATATCTCCACCGTGGCGCAACTTTTCTGATGCTTCTCACCCAAATCTCCAATCACGAAGACCCTATCGTGGTTCTTCTGGTCCTTCACAGTCGAATCCTCCATCATAAAGATCTTCTCCTCCTAAACATAGGGAAGACGTGGAATCTAGGGGTTCTAGGTACGCTATGTCTCGCTAGGCAAGTATTCTTCTCAGCGCTCTGACCCGGTGGGTGTATAACCTCTTTGTACGGTTGCCCCTTCTAAAATTACGGTTGTACCGAAGAAGAAAACATCATCGAAGGATACTTCTTCGGCTGTTCCGAAGACTTCGTCATTGAAGATTGTGGTTTCGGATGCAACTCCCTCGACGCAGGCTGCCCCAACTTCTCAGAAACGGAAGAGGACACCCGTTACCTTCAAACATACTGATCTAGCTGAGTTCAAGGCTAAGAACAATCTTGAAAAGTTCGAGGTTCACTTTTATCATAAAGGCGATGATCTTACTTGTGACATGATAATGAACTATCAGTATGATTCCCAGCATCTTCTGACTACCATTGGTGCGTTTGAAGCGGGCTTGATGCTTCCTTTGTACAAATGGAGGGATCCTTTTTATTATGACGTGCTGGCTCGTCGTGAGGCAGTTTCAGCTGCTAATACTCATTATCGTTTGGTAGTTCAGTATAGTGGCAATTTTTGGCGGTAACTGCACGAGAGTTATCTTCGGAGAAAGGGTGATACTCTGATGATTTGTTACGTTCCTGATCCTAAGCAGAAGAGTTGGCATACTGCCAAAAACTTCAATGCTACTTTTATAGATTATGTTAATAGGAACAATAGAAAAATATGGAGTATTGGACTTCGTCAGATGAATGCTGGCTGCGGTCAGTGAGGTTCGTCTTTTAACTGAGGTGAGTGATACGAAGTTGAAGTATGTTCTTGGTACCAAACATTATGATGATCCCAAGCCTTTTTATTCCAAAGAGAAGCTTCGTCGCGATCATGAATACGAGGGACATAGCACTCCCATTGAGGTCATTGGTCCATGGGTGTATGGTTGGGTTCTCGCAGATGAAAGTAAGCCCGACACTACTCCTCCGGAGCGTTATCGTGATTATGTTCCTTGAGCTCTGAATTTTAATGGTTTGAATTTTGAGTATTGGGTTGATGGTGAAGACGATGGTGAGGAGGATAGTTCTGAGGTTGCACCTTCAAAGGATAAAACTACTGTTAAGGTATGATTTTAACCTTATGTTGTATGTGTGTTGCCCCCTGGATCATGGATTAACGTGTGGTCTTTGTAGGGTTCGAAGACGCAAAAAATAACTTCTCGTGAGTCTTCTACTGCTGAGGTCGAAGATACTGAGATTGCCGAAGTTAACAGTCTGATTGTTGAGGAAGAATTTGATGACGAGGATGATGAAGATGAGGGGATTCGAGAGGACAGGATTGAGACTATGACGGAACATAACTCGGAGACCGAAGAGGAGAGAGATCTTATGGTGAGCATGATCGGTCAATTAATTATTCTGCACGCACATCTTCCCATCTTCGTAAGGAGGGTCCGCTTTCTGCTGTTGAGCGTACACCTTCTCTCCTTCGTAAGGAGGGTCATCTTCCTTCTGATGAGCGTACACCTTCACCTCTTCGTAAGGAGGGTCAACTTCCTTCTAATGAGCGTACACCTTCACCCCTTCGTAAGGAGAGTCCGCTTCCTTCTAATGAGTGTACACTTTCCCTTCTCCGTGAAGTGGTTATGAATCCTGGGTCTCAGCCGATCGAGGTGGGACTAATCCTGAGTTCCTCAATATTTCACTTGAAGATTTTCAAGTTTCAAATGTTGAGTTCTCATTTAGTAGGGGTCTCGCCCCTAGTGCTCATCCTATTTTAGTGACCACTTATGGATTTTCCTAAGATTTTAATTTGTTGTCTCCGAATGACAACTTGGAGTTGGAGCCTAAGGGTGACGAGGGGAAAACTCATGAAGAAGAGGATAGTTCTGAGGGCGAAGATGCTGATCTTTGTGCTGCTAAAGAGAAAAAAGAGAAGGGCACCACTGCAGGAAAATCTTCACCGGACACTATTTTCCTTTAAGCTGTGATGCGTAGTGAAGAGGGTGATACCTACGACTGGTTGAAGAAAAAGGGCTTGATCGATGTTCATTGCCCCGCTCATGTCATCCAGGGTGAAAGGGATTCTGATGCTTTTACTCTTAGGCGTATGGAAGTATCGTCGTATGAGAAAGTGTGGGATATTTGGTAACGTGCTCATGATGTTCCTGTTCCAGCATACTTTAGAATTAATCCCCCGACGACCATTGCTGAGATGATGGATGTTGCTGATGGTCGTCCGCATGGTTTTCCTCATCGTTGTATTCTCGAGGTAAGTATGTTTGTCGAGTTTGTTTGATTTAGTTTTCTATGGTTCTTACTTATTCATTCTTCTTGTAGTTGGCCAATAACGAACATTGCAATCACTCTCTTTATCAGTTTTTCCGGGCTCAATCACTGAAACTGGAGGCCAAACTCCGTCAGAGGGATGATGAATTCCAAACTGCTCACTTGACTATTGAAGAAAAGGACAAGGAGATATTGTTATTGAAAGAACAGCTGAAGGAGAATCCACAATCCAGCCGTGCCGAAGAAGTTCTTCGCCAAGAAAACATTACTCTTTGTCAGGATTTGGAGACAGCTCGTGCCGATGCCTCCTCTACGGGTACCACTTCTAAAGGTTTGCCCCATTCCTTTCATATGTATTTGTTTATTTAGTGTTCTTCTGAGTTAGCTCGACTGTCTTCAACGGGTGGTGCCGAAGAGTTAACTTGGCTTCGGAAAGAGAGGACCCGACAAGCTTCTCGAATTAAGGAATTAGTTTCGAAGGTAATAGATTTGTCGAATAGGTGGAATTCCCGCATTGACCAGTATAACAATTTATTGCAAAGCTATCGGAAGCAGTGGGATCAGATGATTGAGATACAAAACTCGAAGAGTGCTCTTCGTAAGCAATTTGATGGTACGCTGAGTTGGACTTGTCAATCTCTTGGTGAGGCACGTGAAACGGCCTCGCAGCTAGTTACTGAGTTGGAGGATTTGAAGATAGAACTTCAGGAAGCTTTGTTCATCCTTTGAACTTGATGTTCGTAATCATGTTCAACGGCTTGTGCGTGAACGAGATGAGTCAAAGGCTGAAGCTCATGCCCTTAGTGTCGCTTAACTTCTTCTCGTGCTGATGTCGCACGTTCAGTAGAGTCGGAAAAGGATCTTGAGATTAACATGTATATGTTGCAAAAGGGTATCGAGGGGATCACTAATGAAGTTAATCATCTTCGGAACTTAGATTCTATGAAGCAGATAGAGTTAGACCAATGTAAACTTGATCTTAGAAATAGCCTTCTCGACTATAAGGAAACTCTCATGCGAATATAATTTTCTCGATGATGCCAGGGACGCCGTAGTAAATGAGTTCGAAGTAGCTTCGGCTAATGTCGAAGGTAGATATCCCTTGGTGTTCTAATTGTCAATCTTTCTTTATGATCCTTATTTATTGTTTACTTTGTAGCACTCGAGGGACAGCTTCACATTGCAAATCAAAAATTTGAAGCATCTCAATCTGAATTAGTTACTCAGCAATGCCAGACTAAGTACTTCGAAGGACTTGCGGTTCATCGAAGTTGCGTGCCAAAGAATCAGCGAAGAAAGCGGAACAACTGAAGTCTACGTTGAAAAGATCTGAGCTAAAGATAAATGTAATTACCGTTAGGGATGGCCATGGGGTGGGTATGCCAATCCCAGTCACTGCCCCATTCGTAAAAAAACACCCATACCCGCCCCATTACCCAAATAAACTGGGGCGGGGCGGGTATGGGGAATACCCATATGGTGCGGGTTTCCCATGGGTTACCCGTTACAATGAGTTAATACATAAATTGTTTTATAATCAAAACTTAAATATGATTCAAACAAAAACAATAACATAAGAATTATGCATTCCAAAATTTTAAATTTAGAATTTCATCTTAAAACAAAAAAAAAAAAAAAATCTTTAAACGACTTATTAGTTTTTCTACTTTTTCCTTTTTCATTCTGTCTTCGTCCACGTTAACCATTTCATTATCTGCATCATTTTCTCTATTTAAATTTTAGAGAATCTGTCTGATCACAACAAAGAAGCGA
Source organism: Papaver armeniacum (assembly GCA_023531295.1). Lineage (NCBI taxonomy): Eukaryota > Viridiplantae > Streptophyta > Magnoliopsida > Ranunculales > Papaveraceae > Papaver > Papaver armeniacum. The sequence goes on along the minus strand of JAJJWW010017065.1, from coordinate 141,455 downwards.
AAGTGATGAATATACAAAAATGATCAAGAATATAATAAACGAATGAAAGCTCGACTAAGTGGCAGAAGTATAAAAATTCGACACAAATTCCTGCATAAATGTCGAAACCCTTATAATATGAAAGCTACGGGGCGGGTATGGGGCGGGGACCTTGAATCCCATCCCCGCCCCATCCCCGTAGCTTAGGTTTCGGGTATTACCCATACCCGACCCCACCCCATCTGTGCAGGTAAAACCCTACCCAAACGGGGCGGGTACCCACGGGGATGGGTTTGGGTGGGGCAAATGGCCATCCCTAATTACCGTTGAGGCCCGTCGTTAGCTGGCAGAAGAAGTTAACAAGACACTGGATAGTGTAGAGCAGAGCCTTTTGAGGGATGGAAACAAGAAAAGTTTAATCGTCGTGTCGTCCCCGAGCCTTATGTTACTTCTTCTGGTCCTTCATCTGGAGGGAGTGTTCCTTCAATCCCGAAGGATCGTCGTGATGTTGCTGGAGAAGGACCTTCGAGTCAGAAATATATTTTTGCTAAAAGCTTCTTCACCATAGTTTCCTTATTTTGTTCATCATAGTTGATTACTTGGCCATGAGCTAGTTTTTGTATATTTTGTATATTTTGGATCTCTCAAGCTTGTAATAAACTCTCTGTGAAATTGATCATCCTTTGGCATAAATATTGAAAACTTTCCTACGGTATTATTTTTGTGTTAGTTTATAGCAAGACATGAGTGTTTGTATGTTAATACTAAAGGTTTTAACTTGCATTATTATTTGAGGTCCTGTCACCCCGTTGGTCAATCCTTGGCCAGAGGACTGCCATGCCGTGGGGGCCTAGAGAACTCTCGGAGAATATCTTTCTGCTGGAAGTCTTCTCCCTGGTCATACACTCATAGACACTGACGGGGGAGTCTCGACAATAAATAACGGCAAATAGTGAAGGCAACTTAAATTCTCAATTGACTTGGCATCGGAGGGATCCATTTATTGGTTCGGGTTTTGCAAATTATAAGATGTCTCACACTACTTAGTTTACTCATGCCCTGAGGAAGATCTTTAAGCTTGATACAGTTCATGAGAACCAAGGTCTGCAGATTGTAAATGCTAGAGAAAGAATCTGCTTTCCCCAGTATGATAAAAATGTGAAGAGATAGAAATATATTGACCGGGATACAAGAAATTTCTGCTTCGATTGATAAGTGAGGCTTGATACTCCTCATCCAGAGATAGAAACACGTTGAGCGGCTGTGCTCCCTTCTTCTTATGCGGATCTTGGCGCGGTGCAATGTTGCGTTGCTTAAGGATAGTATGGCTTGAGGTACGTCGCGTTCCATGGGTATCTCAGGACCTCTCCTTTTAGGTTGCGCAGGTAGTAAGAGCCTTTTCCTGCGATGTCATGAATTATAAATGGGCCCCCCGCATAGGTGCAAACTTTCCCCATTTCTTTTCCCGTTGGTATGGAGGGATGGTGCGGAGCACATACTGTCCTTCTACAAAATTCCTAAATTTCACCATTTTGTTGTATTCCCTTGCTAGTCATCGTTGATAGTTTTCCATTCTTTACAAGGAGGCTTCCCTTCTTTCTTCGAGGTCGTCTAATCTTTCCAACATCATATCTGTAGTGATATTTTTTCCCAAGCTTCTGTCTTTGTTGTTGGTAAGATTGTTTCCATTGGTATGACTGCTTCTGTCCCATAAGTGAGCAAGAAAGGAGATTCGCTCATTGCTGGTCGCCGTCTAGTGCGATACGCCCATAGTGTAATCAAGATCAGGATACTCAAGTTATCAAGATAAAAGATAACTGGACCTGGCTTCACGAGTCCCAATGAAGTCTTTGATAGTCGCTAAACCCTAAAAGGGTTTCTGGAGAGGATGACTCTAGATACAACTAGGACACACCAAAAAGTAGTGTCGGGATTCAAAGATTCTAGATGCCAAGAGTTCTCCTTATATAGACTTCAAAGCCTAAGTTGCTTTAGGTTTAAGCTAAGATAGCTTTGGAACCAAGCAAATAATATTCACCGTTAGATAAAAACTTTGAATCTTATTCACATAAACAAAATATAGACTCTGGTTAGGTAAACCATAACCGAACCGTGTATAAAGACTACGTCCAACATGGTTAGACGAAACTAGCCGATTTTAACTTTAAAAGCTTAACACTCATTTCATGTTCACAAAGACATTAATCTTGAGTTCATAATTATGTGATCAAGTGTGTCTAGTGTTAATAGAGAATTGATCAAATGCAAATCATCTCATAGAAATAATTTAATCGCTTGAACCATAATCGACATAGTTTGTAAATGTACAAGGTACAAATACTTGAGTCGTTCGTGAGTCGGCTGAGTCACAGTACGCGGACCGGTTTGCAAACTTATAAGCAAAACCGAGTTCTGGAGTTGACAGAACTTTTTCAGTTCACGTACCGGTTTGCAAACTTAGGTGCAAATCTAAGTTCTGGAGTTGATAAAACTTTTTCAGTTCACGTACCGGTTTGCAAACTTAAGACTTTTACCTGTTCCGGAGTTCACAAAACTTTTTCAGTTTGGGTACCGGTTTGGGTACTAAACTGGTTCTAGAACATAGAACTATATTGGATCGCATATCGGTTTGAATACTTTAACCCGGTTTCCTTACCACAGTTCCAAAATGGTTTGTATACGAATATACATACCTATCCGGATCATGAAACAAACAGATTTTCCCATGATGTGCATACGAGTATGCGTATCACAAAAATCTGAAAGTCGATATATAGCTACTCCGCTACGTGTACAAGTAAATGTAATATGGTTTCATACATATAATAGTTTTCTCAGTTTGTAAGACTGATAACACTGTCTTGTATTCCGAATATAGTAGTTCTATATTTCTCTAAATCAATTCAAAACATTCCTAAGTAACATCAATGAGACATATCACTGTTCCAGGCTATTTTTGAATGATAAACTTGAATCATGATTTGGTTCCGAACAATAAATTGTTCTTCACCGAAATTGATCAAGTATAACAAATGTTCATTAAGCTTAGTCAATATATTTCGAGAAATTCGTAAACTAAATAATTAGTTCTCGACTCGAAATTCTTATCTATGCAAGCTAGTCTAATTAGCCTCATTTGATTGGGGGCCAGAACTTTTAATTAGGGGCCATAACTTTTTATTTGCACCCCAATTTTTTGAGGGGCGTATTAATCCGATATTGAAAAGACTGTTTTACCCTTTACTAAACACAAATCTTAAAAATCAGTTAACACTAATTTGTTTCCAAAGCTCCCGCCACGATAAATACTTACTTGCCGGTCCATTACGCGGTAAAAAGCCGAGTGAGGTATCATTTTCTATCACCGAACCAAGAGACAAAGTGTTTATGGGTGAAAACTATTTCTGCCGGTTTTGGTAATTTGGGGTGTGTGGATGAGAAATGAGTCTAAACCTTAAACAAATGCACTGCACGGGAGTGCTTGTAGATTCGAGAAATCAATCTGTGCAAATCCGGCCTAAACCAAGAAATGGCCGTTCCAGACTTGTTTCGGTCACAAAGTGAAGGAGATAGGGTTGATCTTAGGGAGGGAAGAGAAGAAGGTGTTGAGATTGTGAAGGTGTTGGCTATGTATGACTTGTATCAGAAAGTTGGACTGGCTTGCAGGATGTAATCTATCAGTTCCGGTGTTTGAATACGATGGTATCAACACTTGCCTCTGTTGTCTGGACTTGTTCTGTTTTTGGAAATAGGGAGGAGAACCTATTTATACAAGTCATTTGAGCCTTATTCACGTCTCTCGTGGGAAGTGGAGGAAGTGGAGTGATGGAGTAGTGGAGTTGTGTGTTAGTGTTACACGACCGGTCTTGCCCACTTCTCCCTGTCATCTCTAACCGTCCATGACTTCCCCGACACGTTCTTGTGATGGCGCGTTGCACGCCGCACGTTGTAAACCGCCGGACCAATACCCCAATATGTATCCCCCAGTTTGTGACATGATTGATGTCTCGAGTGTGTGGATCGTGGGACCCACGAGAAAATAGCATGTAATGCTAGATTAAATAACTAAGTTATTTAGGAAGTCGATACTTGTGAAGTATCGTGTGTATTCTATCTGCAGTGTTGCATTATGGTGTGGTAAAGTGACGGGTGGTGATCACCATGACGCCTCACTTGACCAATTAACTCCTGACCATGGCTGTATAACCAATCCGGTGAAGTTGGACGGACGAGATGATCTTTGAGACACTCATCTGCGACCGTTGGTGGAATTAGGGTTTTTTGAAGAGGTGCGCAAGCATCACTCTTGACTTGGTCGAATCCAAGCTTGGGATACAATTTTGGCAGGGCCGATCGTGCATGTGTGTAGACGACATGACGGTGTAGGCGCCCATACCTCATTGTCTCGTGAAAGTGTGATCCGGGCCACTCAATTTGTCCCGTGAAGTTGAGTGGTCGAGATCAATTTGCAACAACAAAATCAGTGCCGCAAAAGCCGCGCATCATGCCCACTTCGGGCGCGCATTTCAAGACGACCGAGCCTGGTCGGTCTTGGCCGATCAGTCCGGCGTGCATACGGTGGGATGGTGTACACGCCTGTACTTCATTGTCCCATAGAAACGTGATCTAAGCCACTCAATTTGTCCGGCAAATTTGAGCGGTCGAGATCGGTTGTGGTTGGGAAGTGTGACCACGCCTAGCTTGGGCGTGCGAATCGAGGTGTACAACCAAGTTTGGTCTTGGCCAATCGGGTGTGGAGATAGGTGGGCCCACAGGTGATCGTGTTGATACTTACCGGACTGCTTAGTCTATTCCTGGACCCTTCATCCGAGCGGGGAGAAAAGGGACGCTCGTGATCACGACACAAACCCTAATTAGGTTTTGCTTACCATGTGTCATACCCGGTTTGGGGTGCACGAATCAAGACGACCAACCATAGTTGGTCCCGACCGATCGATCGGTATGTAGGCGGGCCCACGGTGTTTGTGTTGACATGCTCTGGGCCCTTTGAATCTACATCTACACCCTCCATCTATGCATGCGAAGATGGATGGTTGAGACTGTTTTACGATACATGTAATGTGCCGCAAACCCTAATTTAGGGTTTTTTCGTCCATACTGCTCTGATTTGGACGGTTTGGCAAGCTATGCCACTCTTTTTGGGAGGCCGACCATGCGGGGCCCGCGTTGGGTCGGTAGTGAATATTCCAATACCTGCTTGGGGTCATGGATTCAATCTAAGACATCCAATCATGCTGGTGAAGTTGGATGGTTGTGATCGTTTATGAGACTGATATGGACAGTCCAGGTTCAAACATGCTCAATCGGGCTAGTATAACACACCGAGAGTTGTATGCTCAATCGGGCTAGTATAACACACCGAGAGTTGTATGCTTAATCGGGCTAGTATAACACACCGAGAGTTGTATGCTCAATCGGGCTAGTATAACACACCGAGAGTTGCAACCTGTACGGGTATTTCATACATGCTTCATTATTAATGCTTGGAGGTTCGTGTTGCTCTGCTGAGAACAACACTCAGTCGTCATGCCGCACCCATTAATGAGTACAGGAAATACAAGGCTGGATATGCATTAATTAATAATGCTGTAAATTCACAGGGTATATGGGATTGTTGCCACATGCTCCAACCTGGATGAATTTCGTGTATTTAATTCACATAATACTGGGATTATTGCCACATGCTCCATTCTAGGTGAATTAGTAAAGTGAAGAAGTATTCATCACTCATTAATGGCTTTATCTATTGCAAGATGTTAGCGCATAATTTTGGCTTTTATAATTTTAGCCTTAAATGAAAATCCACCATCAGCATTAAGTCCCCTGCCTAGCACGTAATGGCTACACCATTGTGGGGTAGGCATGAGATGGTGACAGTTAAAGACAAAGCTTATGAGACAAAGTTAGATGTTACCAGGAGAGACGGGTCATCCTGTCCTTGGAGCATGTCACGTTCAAGAGGCGTCCAGGCGAGTGTTCCCCTAGCATGATGTCGGTCTTGCCTGCTTCGATGGACTGTTACGCATGTTTCGTTCGTGGGGCTACTGCACCTGCTTGTCGAACGTGGGCTTGATGTGCCTGTTTTGGTTAATCGTGGGTCCGCTGCGTCTGCTTGATCGAACGTGGGACCCAATGTAAGCATGCTTGATTCGAACATGGGCAGATGTGCATGCTTCGATCAAACACGGGACCACCGTGTACATGTTTCAAACGTCGGCCATGTCCTGTGCCTACTTTGACCGTACGGTTGATGTACTTGCTCGAGTGTCATATTGCTACTTCGACCAAACACCGACCCAGCTAGCTTGACTAAACACCGGATTTGATGCTTTGACCAAACATCGGCCTTGCTGTTTGCTTTGCTCGAACGTGGGACCCGATGTGAGCAAGCTTGTTTTTTTTTAAAAAAATGAACCTTGTGTGCGCAAATGTAAATGTGGGTCCTGTAGAAAGCGTTGAAGCAGCTTCTGGAGCAGGCCCGGGAGAGCGTTAAAGTGTTGGAGCTGAAACGCCTTCTTCTGGAGAGAGAGCTTTGATTGGGGACGGATGTGTTTGCTTCGACCAATCTGGGGCTGGGATCAAGTGGGACCCGCCGTGTGCATGACTGAATGTCGACCCTGTGTTTCGACTGAAAACCGTCCCTGCTGTGTGCGCCTGTTTTATTCGAATACCAGCCTTGTGACTTTGATCAATACCAGACTTGAAACTTGAGCAATACCGGACTTGTGACTTGATCAATACCGGACTTGTGACTTGATCAACAACGGACTTGAAACTTGAGCAATACCGGACTTGTGACTTGATCAATACCATACTTGAAACTTGAGCAATACCGGACTTGTGACTTGATCAACACCGGACTTGAAACTTGAGCAATACCGGACTTGTGACTTGATCAATATCGGACTTGTAACTTGATCAACGCCGGACTTGAAACTTGAGTAATACCGGACTTGTGACTTGATCAACACCGGACTTGAAACTTGAGCAATACCGGACTTGTGACTTGATCAACACCGGACTTGAGACTTGAGCAATACCGGACTTGTGACTTGATCAACACCGGACTTGAGACTTGAGCAATACCGGACTTGTGACTTGATCAATACCGGACTTGTGACTTGATCAACACCGGACTTGAAACTTGATCAATACCGGTGTTTGGACCCAATACCAGCCTTGTGTACTCCAACGTTAATGTGTGTTCTGTCGTGTGTGACTACACATCTCACGCTTTTTTATCCAAGTACTGACTCATGTCTTTTATTGCAGAATGAAGAAAAGAACTCCTGTTGAGATGTCTTCTGGGGATAATGCTGGTGCCAAGTCAGGAGGTGTTGACAACTTCAAATATATGCCGAACATTGATGATGAGTTGTTCACCGCGCCCTTTCAACTATATGAAAATATCCGTTCCACAAGATAACCCTTCTCCTATCGACTTCAAGGTTTTTCATGCTCCGCTGGGCCCTCATGAAGGATGGATGAGACGTATGTTGAGCAATGAGTACATCAAAGATAACTTGACCAGAGCGCAGATTATTGATGCATCTTGAGTGTTGAAACGGCTCGAGAGGATGTTAAAGTGGTTTCTGGTACGAACGTTGAGGTGGATCCTGGAGAGAGTGTTGAAGAAGGATTCTGAAGCGAACGTGGGTCCCGGAGAGAGCGTTGAGGCGGCTCTTGAATAGACCATTGAAGCATCTTCTGCTAGAGGGAGCGTTGAAGTATTTCCCTCTTCAGTTCGATTTACCCTTGCGAATTCCATGCTTCTTGACTAACCATATCTCTCATGTTGAAGAATTCCTTGACTGACGGTGAAGGAACTTCATGCTGAGCCTCAGTTCCCAAGCGTGGTTTACATGGTTTGTTCGTAGTGGTTGTTGTCGAGCCAGATATGGAATATCTTGGACATTGTTTCATCATTGTGGGAGTCGTGCATGTGGTACTGGAGTTGGAGTTGACGGACGCGCTGGATGTTGTATCTCGGTGGTTTTCCTCTTCTTGTTTTGAAAATCACATGAATAGGTCAAGGTTGTATCGCTTTGTTGGTGAGATATATGCCCTACAAACATTATGAGGCTCTTCATTACCGGCAGGCTGGTTCTTCCTATCGGGGCATATGTTGTTGTAGATGAGCGTTAAACAGGCTCCAGAGGATGACCAAAAGCGCGGATTCTCCAACATAGCATGATAGACATGTACCACTTTGTCGATAAAGTGACTCGCCCGATCTTGTTCGACCACTGTCGATAGAGTGACTCGCCCGGATCTTGCTCGATATGATGCGTGGACATCATTATCTTCTTGAGGCTGCTCCCTTGAGGTATCGGCTCCAGTGGAAGATTGCCGTCATAGAACGTTGATACGTTGCACCGGCATTCTTTAAACCAAATGGCAGTATGGTATAATAAAAATTTCCGAGAGGAGTTCGAAAAGCTATCTTATTTTCATCATGCTCGTACATCCTTATCTGGTTGTAGCCGCTACATCCATCCATGGAGGAGAACATGCCGTGTCCGCTGGTTGCATCTACTAACATGTCGATGTTAGGTAGAGGAGGATCGTTTTTGGAGCCGCACCTGTTCAAGTCTCTCGAAGTCTATGCAAAGCACTCCGATCTATCCATTTTCCTCGTGTCTGAACTACAACTGTTTAACCGACTTGGATCCAGATATGACATGTAGATGATGGGTGACCAATTTTCATCTAAATCCGGCATTTCTTCATATCTCCAAGCGAATATGTCCTGGTACTCTTTGAGAAGTTCCACGAGCTTCGTGCGTTTATCCGTACACAAGGTTGAGCTGATGGAGATAGGCCTAGGAGATTCCTCAACAATTTCAATCTCATCAGTTGTGGAGTTGGTGCCATCTTGCAGTTGTTGTGGAGCATCTAGCACTTGTTCTTGTGGTTCATTGCTGTTGTAGCATTCCATTGGGTGGAGAGACTGGGTAAAAGTCTCCCCTGCTAATTGATAATTGCTGTGTCGGTATACCGTTTTCCCTTTCTGGTCACGACTCGCCACAAAAGTTCGTTCCCTCTTCGTGTGAACGTGGGTCGTGGCTTCACAGGATGGAGAAGAATGCTTCGTCAGCAAAGATGCATCGTGGGTTTTAGCCCTCAATGATGCAAGCCGGTCTTCTTCTGAATTGACGCCCACGTGGAGAGTGGGGCCTTGACGAACTTGTTTGATTCTTTCCGCAGAGCTTCTCCCATATGTCTTTGGTTTGGTTTCCCTCGAAGTCCGTCATTGTGGTAGGCTTCCGTACGACCTTGCCCGGGAGAACCTTGGATGTCCCGAGAGTCTAATCACATTCGAAGACACTCTGTGTAGATAAGGGTCGTCTTGAACTACGAATCCTTGAGAGTAATCACATTCGAAGACGCTCCCAGGGCTGTGTAGATAAGGGTCGTCTTGAACTCAAATGCTCTAAGAATCCTTGATGCGTGCGGTGACATGTAGGGTTTTAGTTATTCATAATATTGGAGTTCATCACGGTGGTGACCTTCCTGCAGGTTAATTGCAAAAACGTCTCCGCGCGATTGCAACATCACTACATTTCTGGCAACTTTCTTCAAAGCCATCAACACCTTTACACAATCTCATACATAGCCAGCAGATTCTTCGAGAGGTGTGAAAGTTCGCATAAACTTTCCACTAGAGAAACCGCTTCCCCGATCCACCGCCTCAACTCCACCTGGTTCATAGTGAAACTATTGACTTGAGGAGGATCATTGTGAGGATCTCCACTTTCCTAATTCAATATAAACTCTAGAACGCAGTCCCATGATATTCAGTGTTCAGGAGTCTCCATGGCTGGACCAAATTCAAATCCATGGCTTTGGTGAAGCTCATATCAAATCATGTCGCTTCATTGATCGGGTCCACGGAGGTCCTCTCTATCCAACTGATTCTTTGCCCGACCTTCTCCGTGCGTTGAATGCTACACCCATTAAAACAATACAGTTCCTTGGCTTTTTTTGCTCCGAGGGACTTTTGCTGTCGCGGCTCTTGTGGCAATCGATCGATTAATGTCTTAAGAAAAGTGAGTACCTCTTTCAAGAGTTGCGGCTATATCCGTTTGAGTCTTAGCAAGAACTTCCCGCTTCTCCATCAAGTCTGCAATGGTAATGGGGATGGTCCTCCTCTCGTTCCTCCCGCTCCTCGTCCCGATGAAGGAGTGGAAGTTGTTGCTCGGTGACTACCGGAGGTGTTACACTTGATGAGATGTCGGGATTTGCGGCTGCTGCCGGCTCTGTGATGGGAGGTGTTACACTTATCGGAACATCTCCTGCTACGCTGGCACCGGTGGTAGAAGTGACGGCTCCATAAGATGTATTGACCACGGTAGCTCCACCGACGGTACATCGACACCGGGAGTGTTATCCACACTAGCTCCATCGAAATTGATTGCTGATCCGGACACTGAGTTCTACCATCTTGAAATGGATTTATGATTGAATTGGTCCTAAGATCTACCCTTTTTGAAACTGATAAAATTGAATCGGATTTTGAAGAAATTGACTTTACAACCGAGAGATTAACCTCCCACTGTGGTCGCCAATTGTTTATGGGTGAAAACTATTTCTGCCGGTTTTGGTAATTTGGGGTGTGTGGATGAGAAATGAGTCTAAACCTTAAACAAATGCACTTTGCACGGGAGTGCTTGTAGATCGAGAAATCAATGCAGGTGCAAATCCGGCCTAAACCAAGAAATGGCCGTTCCAGACTTGTTTCGGTCACAAAGTGAAGGAGATAGGGTTGATCTTAGGGAGGGAAGCGAAGAAGGTGTTGAGATTGTGAAGGTGTTGGCTATGTATGACTTGTATCAGAAAGCTGGACTGGCTTGCAGGATGTAAGCTATCAGTTTCGGTGTTTTAATACGATGGTATCAACACTTGCCTCTGTTGTCTGGACTTGTTCTGTTTTTGGAAATAGGGAGGAGAACCTATTTATACAAGTCATTTGAGCCTTATTCACGTCTCTCGTGGGAAGTGGAGGAAGTGGAGTGATGGAGTAGTGGAGTTGTGTGTTAGTGTTACACGACCAGTCTTGCCCACTTCTCCTGTCATCTCTAACCGTCCATGACTTCCTGACACGTTCTTGTGATGGCGCGTTGCACGCTGCACGCTGTAAACCGCCATACCAATACCCCAATATGTATCCCCCAGTTTGTGACATGATTGATATCTCGAGTGTGTGGATCGTGGGACCCACAGAAAATAGCATGTAATGCTAGATTAAATAACTAAGTTATTTAGGAAGTCGATACTTGTGAAGTATCGTGTGTATTCTATACATGTACTGCATCATGGTGTGGTAAAGTGACGGGTGGTGATCACCATGACGCCTCACTGACCAATTAACTCCTGACTAGGGTTGTATATCCAAGCCGGTGAAGTTGGACGGACGAGATGATCTTTGAGACACTCATCTGCGACCGTTGGTGGAATTAGGGTTTTTGAAGAGGTGCGCAAGCATCACTCTTCAACTTGGTCGAATCCAAGCTTGGGATACAATTTTGGCAGGGCCGATTGTGCATGTGTGTAGACGACATGACGGTGTAGGCGCCCATACCTCATTGTCTCGTGAAAGTGTGATCTGGGCCACTCAATTTGTCCGGCGAAGTTGAGTGGTCGAGATCAATTTGCAACATAAATATGGTGCCGCAAAAGCCGCGCATCATGCGCACTTCGGGCGCGCGTTTCAAGACGACCAAGCCTGGTCGGTCTTGGCCGATTAGTCCGGCGTGCATACGGTGGGATGGTGTACACGCCTGTACTTCATTGTCCCATAGAAACGTGATCTAAACCCCTCAATTTGTGCGGCAAATTTGAGCGGTCGAGATCAGTTTGTGGTTGGGAAGTGTGACCACGCCTAGCTTGGGCGTGCGAATCGAGGTGTACAGCCAAGTTTGGTCTTGGCCGATCGGGTGTGGAGATAGGTGGGCCCACAGTGATCGTGTTGATACTTACCGGACCTGCTTAGTCTATTCCTGGACCCTTCATCCGAGCAGGAGAAAAGGGACGCTCGTGATCGCGACACAAACCCTAATTAGGTTTTGCCGGCCATGTGTCATACCCAGTTTGGGGCGCACGAATCAAGACGACCAACCATAGTTGGTCCTGACCGATCAGTCAGGTATGTAGGCGAGCCCACGGTGTTTGTGTTGACATGCTCTGGGCCCTTTGAATCTACATCTACACCCTCCATCTATGCATGCGAAGATGGATGGTTGAGACTGTTTTGCGATACATGTAATGTGCCGCAAACCCTAATTTAGGGTTTATTCGTCCATACTGCTCTGGTTTGGACGGGTTGGCAAGCTATGCCACTCTTTTTGGGAGGCCGACCATGCGGGGCCCGCGTTGGATCGGTAGTGAATATTCCAATACCTGCTTGGGGTCATGGATTCAATCTAAGACATCCAATCATGCTGGTGAAGTTGGATGGTTGTGATCGTTTCTGAGACTGATATGGACAGTCCAAGTTCAAACATGCTCAATCGGGCTAGTATAACACACCGAGAGATGTATGCTCAATCGGGCTTGTATAACACACCGAGAGTTGTATGCTCAATCGGGCTAGTATAACACACCGAGAGTTGTATGCTTAATCGGGATAGTATAACACACCGAGAGTTGTATGCTCAATCGGGCTAGTATAACACACCGAGAGTTGCAACCTGTACGAGTATTTCGTATTAATGCTCGGAGGTTCGTGTTGCTCTGCTGAGAACAACACTCGGTCGTCATGCCGCACCGGTAAGAGTACAGGAAATACAAGGCTGGATATGCATTAATTAATAATGCTGTAAATTCACAGGGTATATGGGATTGTTGCCACATGCTCCAACCTGGATGAATTTCGTGTATTTAATTCACAGAATACTGGGATTATTGCCACATGCTCCATTCTAGGTGAATTAGTAAAGTGAAGAAGTATTCATCACTCATTAATGGATTTATCTTTTGCAAGATGTTAGCGCATAATTTTGGCTTTTACAATTTTAGCCTTAAATGAAAATCCACCATCAACACAAAGGTAATGAGTTGTCGGATTCATCAGAATCAGACTCTCCTGTTATTTCTGCTAGCAGTAGTGGTGAAGAAGAAGAAATCCTAGAAGAGGAGATACAAGAAGATCCTCCCGTACGAGGTGAAGAGGAAGAAGAGAGTGATAATGATGATGAAGATAATGTTAGTGGTGATGATTCTGATGATGGTAATGGTGGTGATGATGAGCAGGAAGGGGATGCAGGTAATAATGGTGGTCATGAGGAGGAAGAGGATGAAGGGGATGATGCTGCTGGTAAGGATGATGGTAAACAAGATGTAGAACATGAAGAACAGAATGCAAAGCCGAAGCCGGTAAAGAGGGTTAAGAAGGATGGAACTGATTGCACCCAGCGCGAGACACGTTCCCGCTACTCATTTGATGTTGTCCCCTCTTCGAAGTGGTAAACCTAGAGGAGAACCTAGAGATGGGGGCAAAGTTGTATTTGGATATTCTGGATCGTGGGCTCATACCATCTATGAGACAATCGTAAGAATCCCAACTTTGCTTGCTATTTGATTAGTTGGTTGATATTAACTTTCTAATATGTTTTTTAATATTTATTTGTTTATTTTTTGTAGGATCATAAGAATGCCACACGTCTTTTCAGGCACCAATCTTCTTTTAAGAAAATGGATTTGTGGCCGCTAAAAGGTGAATGTGCAAGAGTTAGAGAATATGTTGAAAACTCCGGTTTGTACCAGGCCATTGTGAACTCTGTGATTGCGTATGACAAGGTTGCAGTATCTAGTTTCTGTGAAAGGTATTACGCTGAAGTCGACACATTCCAACTTCCTTTTGGCGAGATGGCATTGACTCGATGATGCGAAAAAGATATTAGGGGTGCAAGTCGAAGGTAAATCAACCAAAGGACAATTTCAAGAGAAGGCCTAGTTGGGATGAAATTTATACATGGACCAAGAACTTGTTTGGCTGGGATAAAGAGAAGACTGATGGGCTTTTTCGTGCCGGGAACTAAGTACCCGAAGAAAGAGTTCAAACTTGTGGAGATTAGGCAGATGTTTGCTGGTACAGAAGAGAATGAAAAAAAAAGAAGGTCTCTCTGATATGGAATGTCGTTATGCGGCGGCTGCGTATTTGTTGTACGTCCTTGCGTCGGTTGTATTTCCCGACAACAAAGGTAACAGGGTCAGCGCCAACCTTCTTCAGCTTTTGGACCCCTTAGAAGATGTGAACAAGTACTCTTGGGGGACTGCCATAGTTGCACATCTGAATGGTCAGCTTTCCCAGGGATCTCGCGAACGAACTTCTCAAAATAATGGGAATTTGGCTCTAATCCAGGTATTTGGATTGATGAAAGTTGTCTTCTTTTAGTATGTTTTTTTCCTTTGATATTTTTATGTTTATTTGATTGTTTAAAAAATTTGAACTTTGGTTGTTATAGGTGTGGATTTATGATCATTTCCCATCACTGTTCAAAGACAATGAAGATGTGAAACTCAACCCAAAATGGAGCCCAGGTAGTCCAACAGGAACCCGTTGGTTGTACTCCGGTTCTCAGGATAAGGAACAAACTGATGCGTTGATAGAAATGCGTAAAAAACTTGACAACATCACGGCGGAAGAGGTAATCTTTACTCCGTACAAGGATGATAGAGTTGGCGCAATGGAAGATGTCGTGTATTACCATGGACCTTTGTTTCACCCTAACGGTTTTTCAATGTACAATCCGATGAGAATCATGCGTCAACTTGGGTTTATTCAAGATTCACCTGATGAAGACTATGTACCTCCGTTCAAGCACAAGTTGAACAAATGTGAGGCTGACAAGAATGACATAAAAGTGGTTTATGAACCTGCAACTGATGTCAAGCATTGGAATAATAGACACTCTATCCTCGTAGACATCACATATTGGGTGCATGTGCATGAAGGTCACGAGGAAACAACGGATTACTATCAATGGTACGAAGGCTTCTCCCATGGTAGGGTGATACGGATAGATCAGACTACGGGTAGGAGGACCAACAGAGCATCCACCTCTGCTGACGGTAGAGATGATACTACCATTCTTAAACTAGTGGTGAGTATTTATTTGTGTAATTGTGTTATTCATTTACATACAAATATACGTCAGTTAATGTGAATTGTTTTTTGAATGCATATAGAGGGAACGAATGAAGCTTTTTGTCAAGGCTTTTTGTTGCTCTCGGCTGACAAAGGGAAGTGTTTGATCCTGCGAAGCAACGTCGGTACGCTGATTATTGCACGCACATTGAAAATCCCAATGCAAAGAAGATGTTTGCTGAGCTGGCTAAGGAAGGTAAGAGGACCCGGAAAACACGTAGCCAACTAGCACAACAACGTGGTGAACAGGGGCAAAGTAGCCAACATCACGATGTGGAAACTACTCTGATTGTTGCATAATTAATCTACCATCCCATTCAGTTCTCTTGATCGTTGCTTTGGCAGCGTAGATTGTGGAAATAATAGACAAGTTTGTCTTATCTTCCGCCCTTATTGCATTTAGGATCTGAAGGGGCCTACATCGCTTCATCTGCCGGACCTTTTCCATTTGATGTGGTTTCAATCTGGCATATGCTGGGTGGCCTAAAAGAGTACTAGGTGGAGGATGGTTGTGACGACCATCCGGAATACTATACAACCTCCATAGATTAGTTTCATGATGCCTTTTGAAAACAATCCTGAAGGGGCATTGTATCTTCTTCGACGAAGTTTTGTAGACCCTCGTCGTCTTCTTCTCATACTTGTAGTTCTTCCCTTTGTGACTTTCTTCCTTATCCCCCGCTCTCTCACATACCATCTCCATTTGCTTATAATCAACGTGTTTGCTTTGAACAACTACGCACATCTTCTCTTTTGCCTTGGAAATAATCCATTCCTTGACCCCAGCCTTTGTTTTCCACGTCTACATTAAAGCCAATGACACGTTCATGATCAAACACTAATTAAACAATTTTCATAAAGATATACATCGATTCAAACATTAAAAACGTACCAAATCGGTCATATAGTGTTGGGAGGTATCCGGACCGATAATGGAGACGGGGTCTGGTTGAGAGCTCACCCGTACAACCAACTACAGAGAAAAGAAAAAATATCATTCAACAGTCGTCAATTTCTGAGATGTTAAAATGACGACCCTAACAGTCGTCATCTTTATTTACAGGTTGACGACACCAACAGTCGTCAACATTAATTTTGCAGAACAACGACCCATTCCTCGATACATGACGACCCTCTTTATACACAGACGACTCTACATTCCCAAATATAAACCATGCTGCCCAGTTTTCACTTTGGGTCGTTACTGTATATATATCTAGCTTGACGACTCTTTACGAAGTTATTGCAGACTTTGAAAATCAGTGGTAACTTTGACTAATAGGAGCAGTTATTGCAGAAGTAACCGTTTTTTATTAAAATAAAACTAGCCGTTGGGTACATTTTTGCTATAAATAGAGACCTATCTCTTCCAAACTTATTCACCCATCACTTTCAATCTTCCTAAATCAGTCACCCATCACTTTCAAACACTAAAAATGGCTCCAACTCCGTTCAATAATCTAGAAGATGTTGCTATTGTCAGAGCACACACCACTCTCACAAAGCACTCCGTTGAGGAAGCGCAATGGGTGACCAGTAACGAAGACCCAACAAGAGGGTCTTACCTTGGGCATCATCAAAACACCAATGCTTGGTGGAAACGGGTGTTTAAGGTTGGAAATCGTTATAGGAGGACGCTCCCGCAAATAAGGGAAAGGTACGCATATTTATACTATGATTGCGTATTGCTAAGAAACGAATTGAAAGATCGTAAGGACGCTATGCCAAACGAACCTCGAATGAGTAGAGTAAGTTTGTGAATCAATAGGCCTTTCATCAAAAATTATTTATTTGGTTATCATTATTCAACAACGCTAACTTATTTAAAAAATTGTTTTTCCAGTATACTTTGGGTCGGAGCCAATACGAATTAAAGTACGGCCATGAGTTTTTGCACGAGGACTGCTACACTCTCTTGGAGGAAGTTGAATGGCAATTCACCCAATATAATTAAACTCGTATAGATTTTCTAGCACAATGTACTGAACAATTTTATGTGTTTTCCTTCTATTTTATTTCAACTACATGTATGTTTTTCGGATTCAATAAAACGCATGACTTCAAATATTGGTGCAATAACTATAGTTCATAAAGGGTCTTCATGATTTGTAAAAACACAAGTGACGACTCTAAAGATTGTTTGAAATTGTTGGCATGAGTCGTCATTTTTGGAGAAAAACATATTAACGACTCTAAAGGTCACTTAACACAGAGACTCTTTGACGGTAGAGTCGTCAGTCAGTAAACAAAACACATAGACGACTCTTTTTATCATCAAGAGTCGTCACTTGATTAATATTAATATATATAATAACGATCCTTAAAGCAGTTAATGTGAATTTTGAATTCACCAAATGTGGTTGAGTCGGGCAACGGTTAAAAATTTAAAAATGTGACTGTTGGGTCCTTAATCTCTATAAATAGAGACCCATATCTCACCCCTTCTTCACCCAAACCATAATTATCAACCTTCACATTCATTCTCATTCATTTATTATCCAAGAGGAAAAAGAAGAGGAAACACCATGACTAGTACTTACACTTCGGAAGAGAATTGCGCTATTGTGAGAGCTTGGAAAACAGTCACAAACCACTTTGAAGATCTAGGAAAAGACATTGATCAAACATCGGATGCTTCGTGGAACCGTGTTAACATCGTTTTTGTGGCGTTAGACGAAAATTGCAACTCAAGGTCTTTGAAACTCGTCAAGGAACGGTTCGAGGAGATATTCTTCGAGTGTAAAGTTTTCAAAAGAGAAATCAAGGCCGCAAGGGAAGCCATGCCCAATATGTTGGGTGATATAAGAGTAAGTATTTAAACAAGAGGTAAAACTTATCCAAAGCTTTCAACAATACTAACTGAGTATGTTTGCGTTTTCAGTTGAGGAAGGCGTATGGCTATTACGAGGAGCTTCGTGGGAAAAAGTTTGAGTTCGACGATTGCTACTTTATCTTGGAAGGCACTATGTATAATTATGCCATTTATGATTAAGTGTATAAGTGCACCGTTATTATCTATTGTATTTCATTTCCTTCAATGTATCGCTATGAAAGATGTATGCCTTTTACGATTCAATGAAATGATTCTATGAAATCAAAAGTTATGATAATCCAGCGCAAGGGTCGTTAGTATATTAAATAAAACACCAAACGACTCTACATAAAATTTGAAATGGCGGGATAGGGTCGTCATCTTCTACGAATACATATATGACGACTCTAAGTGTTTTATTTACTGAGAGTTTTGGTTTTAGAGTCGTTTGTCTGTAAACAAAAAAAATTAACGACCCTTTTTGACCTAGCCAAAAGAGTCGTCGGTGTTTATCACACCAACCTAACTATTTTTCATAACCTGGAAAAGTTGCAGGTTTAAGTCGTCATTGGTAGTTTCAATTCACTGACGACTTTGAAGAGTCGTTACTGAATCCAAACCCCGACTATAACGACTCTCACACTGACTAGTTCCATAGTGACCATCAATCGACCCCTTGGAGCACCATTCAGACAATTTCAAGAGTATATGAGGTTTACCTGATTGTTTTGAGGTGCGGGTTCTTCATTTTGAGTATCGGTTCCTTCATTTTGAGCAGTAGGATCTTCATTTCCACCATTATTCATGGCTTCCTCCATTAACATCTCTTCATCAAACATCCAATCCATAGGATTAGTTGATACAATCTTACCATCAACACAATCATGGTTATTGTTTGAACCTTCACCAACCTCATTCCCTCCACTTGAATCACTCATTTCTAAAAACCCTAGTTTTTCCTCTCAAAACTCCTCTTCTTCTTCTCAAAACAAAAAAACCCAAAACTAAAATTTCCCCAAATTTTAATCCCAAAACCTGATTTTTATCTAAACAAAATTATCACACTAATCAACTTAATTAAATCTTAATACTAATCACTCAGGGGCATTTTAGCCATTTAGAAAAAAATTTATAAGGGGTGACCCAAATTAGGATTGGATGACCTTTTTTGTCCTCTAGTGCTTGGCCCCAATCAGACTAGGCTAATTAGTTGTGCGACAAACATCTCAAGGATAGAAAAGTAAATAGAACTTGAGAAATAGGTGGTTCAATCTTCACTTACCTTTTGTTGATGAAGTTCTCCAAAAGCTTCGGTTAATCTTCATCTTCAAACGGTAGAACGCAAATGATGACTGACTCGTTTCTCAACTACACTATCCTAGACCGATACTTAACTAATTGTAGAATAGAAATCAAGATATAGTTTTGAGAACTAAATTTGACAACAAGCTTGATATAGAAACACTTACGAATTCGACCGAGCAATGCTCTAACAATAGGTATTTCTTTAATGACCTAATTTAAAAAAGCTCATAGCTTCCCATGGTGATTTGTTTATTACGCTTCATGATTTCTACAGTATGGATTCCACTGTTACTTCACTATTATTGTGCTCAAGATTTCAAAATTTCGAGTTTTAGTTATGGAACTTGATAAAATATTTTCTTATTTAGTCATTCATTTTTCTTAATATACTTATGTTTTCTTATTTACTTATGTTTTAATTAACAAAAGGAGAGATTACGTCATGTAAATTATAATTTCGAACGTGCCGAATGCGGATGGGATTTTAGAGGATGAGAATACAAAATCCATCTCCCATTTTTTTTTTGCAAAATGGTATCTGAAAAAGCGGGGGTCTAACAACCACACCCAATATTTCGCTTAGCAATCTGTATGGACAACTACAATATAATTCCAAGAGAATCAACTAGACAGTTAGACTCAATTAATGGAAA
Source organism: Papaver armeniacum (assembly GCA_023531295.1). Lineage (NCBI taxonomy): Eukaryota > Viridiplantae > Streptophyta > Magnoliopsida > Ranunculales > Papaveraceae > Papaver > Papaver armeniacum. Next base: position 121,537 of record JAJJWW010017065.1, on the reverse strand, counting down.
TATATCCAAGAGTTGTATCTCTGTTTCACAATGTAATCAGTAACTCAAACAGATAGAAATCCGCAAGCCTGATTATTATGTGAAACAACTTGAACAGTACAAAAGACCAATGTTCAAGTGTCAATCGATTTAATCAACAACCATAGGCTGGATTCACAATTGTATTATGCATATGTTCACACCACCGACTTTTGTGATCATCCAACGTTTTCTTGAGGTTGGGGGCTATGGTCTTGTTTGTAGCTTTGGCTTGTCCGTTGCTCTGTGGATAGATGGGAGTGGATTTGTTCTTTCGAATTTCGAAGGTGTCAAAAAGCATATCAATATTTTTCCCTTGTAATTGTTTGCCATTGTCGGAAACAATTTCCGCGGGTATGCCAAATCTGCATATGATGTTTTGAAAAATGAAAGTGAACACGTCCACATCTCTAATCCTTGCTAGAGCCTTAGCTTCAACCCATTTGCTGAAATAATCTGTAGCAACGATCAGAAACCGCCTTTTTCCCGTTCTTTCTATTAGTGGCCCTACAATATCAACTCACCATTTTGCAAATGACCAAGGGATACCGACTGAATTTAGTTTTGTTGCTGGTGCGTGAATTTTTTTTGCAAAGCGCTAACATTCTTCACATCTTCTAGCATGTTTTGCAGTGTCTTGTATCATTTGAGGCCAATAATATCCTTGCATCTCCACTTTGTGTGCCAGAGATCTCATTCCACTGTGGTTTCCCGCATCCCCATAGTGAATGTCTTTCAGGATGTGGTGGCCTTGCTCTCTAGATTAGACAACGTAACAATGGTGTGAGGAATGGTTTTCGATATAAAATGCCGTCACGAAGTAGGTATGTTCCGGACTTTGATTGCACCTTCCTTGCTTGCTTGATATCTACGAGAAGTATGTCGGCTTCAAGGTATTGGTGGACGTCGGTCCTCCAATCTTCTTCGTTGCTAAAATCTTCGTCTTTGGCAGCTTTTTTCAATATGTCATCATCTAATGTTCCATCCTTTATGTCCTCACCGACGTCGTCTTCGGCCAAATCCTCTCCGACATCATCTTCGTTTTTCTCTACTTTTAGGATCTGCCCGGATTGGATCGATGGCTCATACACACGTCCTATTTTGATGGTTGTGGTTTTCTCGTCCTTCATCATCGATGATATGTACGCCAAGGCATTGGCGTGCCTGTTATCTTTTTTTCACAAATGTCTGAAACTGAAGTTCTTTATCCGTGCTACCAACCCTTGGAACGGGGTCATGTATTCCGACAGAATTTCGTCATGGGTATTGTATTTGAGCTCTATCTGCCGGATGACCAGTTGGGAATCGCTAGTTAGGCGTACATCAGTAATTTGCATTTCTATGATGAGGCGGAGAGCATGCACAAAAACTTCGTATTCCACTATGTTGTTGGTATGCTCTTCGACCTTAATGCATGTACCACCCTGTCGCCTATTGGTGTGATGATGACAATTTTAATTCCTTCTCCCTCCTTATTTCCAAAACCGTCAACGAAGATTTCCCATCTTTGTTGGTTGGTAGGTGTAAGGATGCCCGAAGAGTCTTCTTCATCTTCTTTTGCCCCGGGTAGGCCTTAAACTTCGTTCTTGTCCGTTAAGGGTAAGTCTGCTAAAAAATCTGCCAGTACTTGGGACTTTTGGGCAGTTTGAACCTCATGGATGATGTTGAATTGTTCCGATTGCGCATTCCATTTGGCTATCTTACCGACCTTTCTCGCGTTCTTGAGGACTGACTCTAATGGTGCCTTGCTTGGGACACGAACATAATGAATCAAGAAGTAAGTTCGCAGTTTTTGTGTTGCAAAAACTAGTGCCAGGATGAGCTATTCAATTTTTGTGAAGTTTCGTTCCGCCGTGTTGAGGGTTTTACGTACTGATGTAGTATATTGGCTGCTCTACTTTGGTATTGGTTCTCACTAGCACGACGCTCACTGCATCCTCGCTTGAGGCGATATACAGTCCTAAGACTTCTGCTGGCTCTGGTTTTTGTAGGATCAGAAGGGTTGCTAAATATTCTTTGATCTTCAGGAAAGCCAATTCACATTCTCCTATCCAGGAAAACTTGCTTTTCTTCTTTAGGATATCGAAAAATAGCTTGCATTTGTCATACGATCTTGTGATAAATCTTCCTAGAGCTGTCAGGCACCGTTGAGCTTTTGTACATCCTTTACATTTTTCGGTGATGGCATATCCACGATAGCATGAATCTTTGTTGTATCCACTTCGATGCCCCTTTGGGTTACTAGGTAACCCAAAAACTTCCCCAATGTGACCCCAAAGGTGCTCTTCTCTGGATTGACTTTCATATTGTATTTCCTCATTGCTTCGAAAATTTCCCTTAAGTCACGCAAATGGTCCTTTCGTAGCCTACTTTTGATGAGCATGTCGTCGATGTATACCTCTAGAGTCCGTCATATCCACGGCTTGAAAATTGCGTTGACAAGCCTCTGGTACGTTGCTCCTGCGTTCCTTAATCGAAAGGCATGCGGGTGTAGCAGTAAAGTCCATGGGGAGTGAAAAAGCCGTGAGTTGGTGATCTTCTTCTGCGAGGGTGTTGATGGTGGATTTTCAACAAAGGGAAAAGCCGTAAAATCATGAGGCATGTTTCGACGCGACTTTCAGGCATTCAAAGATTCATATTTTACGAAGTAATGATGAATATGTTTTCGAAAAGCCCCACTAGCTGAGAGATTCGATCCCTAGCATTTCATCATGCCCTCTATGCAGAATAACATAATTGGGAGGTTCTCCGTAGATTGAGAGCTTAACGCCTTCAGGACGTCGGTGACACTCACTGTTCCCTGACTGCAGGAGAGACACCCCCCTCCACATAGAAGAATAGTAGGGCGGCGGACGCCTTCAGGACGTCGGTGACACTCACCGTTCCCTGACTATGTGGAGAGATCGTGCATAGATTCAGGAGGTTCTCCGCAGATTGAGAGCAGTAACTCCTTCAGGTCGTAAACAACAACCGTGACTCCCTGACTAGCACCATTCAGAATGGATGTGACGCTTTAACTGGCTAATATCTTTTCTGTAATAGATTAATTCTTCCGTGACATTCACCACTGAATTCCCAGAATGATCTATTATTGCTCCTATTCCATGGTCGAATCCACGGCCTGATCCCATGGAATGGCAATAACAATTGCTCCTATTCCATGGTCGAATCCACGGCCTGATCCCATGGAATGGCAATAATAATTGTTCCGATTCCATGATCGAATCTACGACTTGATCTCACGGAATGGCAATAAACTACTATATTATCTCATTATTCCAATTTCATGATCGAATTCACTGCTAATCTCATGGAATGGTAATAGATAATTTTAGTACTCCGATTCTATGGTCGAATCCACGATCCCATGGAATGGTAATGCCTGCTTTATTATTCCAAGTTCATGGTCGAATCCACAGCTGATCCTATGAATTGATAATAAATTAAATGACTACTCATTTTATTGTTCCGTTTCATGAACTATTCTACACTGAATTTCATGAATTAGCAATAAATACCCAACCAACGGGCATCTGGATCATCACTGAGTAAGCCCCACAAAAATGGTGTAAGTGTACTCGACAATGATGCACGACTGAGCACCCGGATGCACAAACGGGCATCCAAAAATATGGACAAATGAGGAATCCTACGCAAAATAGGAGAAAGCAACAAATAATAATAAAATAATAAGAGGCGCCCAGGGGCCGGGCCCACCGGTCGGCCATGCCCTAGCCGTGGCCAGTCCCATGCCTCTTCCATTATTTTGCCCTATTTTTTTATTTTCATGAACTCATGAAAAACTCCTTCAATTTAGCAACTTTCCTTGTTTGTGCAAAACTCATGAATTCCCCATAACTTCATGGATTCATGAAATATAATATTATAAAATAGGGAAAGATGTGCGGGACCGGGCAACCTAGCCGGCCGGCCATGCCTAAGCCGTGGCCGGTCCCACACCTCACAATCCCTAGCTTTTTATAATTCCCTAAACTCATGAAACTCCTCCGTTTCAACAAAAACTCATGGATTCTCCATAACTTCATAGATTCATGAAAAATAATAATATAAAATTAGGGAAAGGTGTGCGGGACCGGGCAACATAGCCGGCCGGCCATGCCCTAGCCGTGGCCGGTCCCACACCTAGCAATCCCTAGTTTTTTATAATTATTATTTTTCTAAATTCATGAAACTCCTTGGTTTGAGCAAAAATCATGATTTCGTCATAACTTCTCAAATTTTGCTCAAATCATGAAAAACCAAAAGCCAACAGGTCACACGACCGGCTAGCCTCTCACGGCAATTTCAAATGTTAAAATACTCTTATTTTAATATTTACAAAATATTGATCAATTGAGAATACATGCTCATTCCAACAAAAATCAAGAATTTCAGTCAAGATGAAACTCTTATGAAAATTCATAATGTTACTCGAACGCACAACAGAAAATACTGAAACTCTCAGTACGGAGACACGGACACCACGGTGGTCGGTTGTCAGCCGACACAAAAATAAATTACACTTTCTTACTACTCAAAATATATAATGAAGCAATGGCAAGAAAGGATCGTTCCCACAGAGAGGTCTTGGTTGTCAATATGTTTCGGTTTCCTAAAAATAACACCGGGGGTTTTCTGATTTTTATATTCTAAAATAAAATAAAAGCAAACAATAAAGGTAAACAAATCAAATCAAGGATGAGAAAGTATTGGTCATGGATTTCGTCTTCAATCACAAACATGTTTTCAACACAATAACTAGAATTGATATTTTAATCTCAACTTTTATCAAAGGCCCTAAGATACCTTGATCGCAAGAATACCCCGCTAATCTCCTCTTGTCATCAACAAACACATTAAAAGATGCGAATATGAATTCTATCTAAAAGAACAACCTAACGTGTAAAAGCACTAATCAAGTTTAATTCCCTAGATGCATTAGGTTCTATGAAATCAGGCCAATCAAAGCAATCGAACGTGTAAAAGCACTAATCCGATTTAACAAAGGTTATGGTTCACATAAGATCATAAGAATATATCACTACAAACTATAATCTTATTTATGCTACTTGCAATCAGGAATTATCACTTTTGCGTATAATAACCCTAATCTAGCAATAAAGATGAAAGCAAACTCAATCGATTCGCGACTCGACTAAACAAGCATTCAAATCATGTAACAATATTAATGGTGAATCATAAACGATAATATGAGAGAAAACTAATTTATTGCACAAAAATTCATGTTTGGAAATCCAACTAATTCATAACCAAAAGAAAACTCTAACTCATATTCATGGAGTTCATAACAAGAAGAAAGAGAAAAGACTTCATGGTTTCTAAACCCTAGAAAACAAAATAGAGGCAAAAAGATAGAAAAATATCCCCAGAGAAGGGATATGATATCCCTTTATATAGCTTTTCTCCACCGAAAGCCAAACTTTCCAAATCCCGGCTATCTCACTGTCTAGCCCATATATAAAAGCCCAAGTCCATCTGAGTAAACCACTGGATCGTTGAGTCAACTCGCTGGAAAGAAAATCCAGCAAAGTTTAGTTTGTTTTGGTCAGTTCCCGGCCATTTCCAGGCCATTCTTTTGACTCCTTCTCTGCACAATTCCTAAACATACATCTATCATTCAATTTCAACTCTTCCCTTGTGCAATCGGCAGCTCCATTCATAACCCTGAGTCATAATCCACAACCATTACTTCCATACTCGCCACTTTAACACACTTACAAAGACCAATTCTTTCCATTCATCTAACATCTTCATCTCAGGTTCAAGCTTGCACAACCATTCATCACCATCTCTCAAGTCAAGAACTTCTTCAATTCGAGCACAATTCATCACCATTCTCATTGGCAACAACACATAGCCTAATCCTTCTCCTTGCACAGCTACAAGACCACCTGCACTTTAACAGCTCAAGCTCGCAACCTCACCATCAGCTCAACTTAATTGCAACACTGCTCCCATTCTCTATCTGCATCTTAAATCATCATTTTAACCACCAGTTCCAATGCATAATCACCATGCCATCTCTGCAATTTCACATTCTATAATCCAGACATCATCAGTTTGCTTTGTGGATTTCTGTGCCGCTCTTCGGTTCCATTCGGATCTATCTCTTACAGATTCATAAACCAGTACCAACACTCCTTTGTACAGCAGCATCCCATGAAAATCAACCACTTAACCTTCTCTGTGTCAATAACCACCTCATTCCATCTATAACACCCATTGTCACTGCAATACATCCTGCAGTTCACCAGCACAAGCCACTTTTCACTACAATTTCACCCAACAACCATTTAGTTCACTAAAACCATCTCAGTCAGCTCCCAACATCACCTGCAGCTCTGCTTGCCATCAACAGAAGCTCAGCTCCGTGGTCTGTAATCACCATCTGTAGCACTTCCAGCTATTGACCTCAAATCAGCCAAGTGAACCCATACACTCATGACAAGCAACACAATCAGCTATCTTCTTCTTGACTGCAACAACAATTGCACTTCACACACAACTCCAGTCACGTAACCTGCAATCCACTATTCCATTGCTTCAGCTTCTCACTGCCAGAACTACTTGCACCTGCAATAGTTCACTCCTACAGCTGCATTGCCATCAGCAGCATCACTCAGCCACAACGAACAACTCTACTGTCACCTGCTGCATTCAGCTTCACCTCATTAGCAGCAACAACACCTCCTAGTTCACCTGCAACACCCTACCAATCCAGTAAACATGTCCACTGCATTACATTATATCCTTGCATTCAACTCAACAGTCCATCTTCATCAATGCCTTCAGCTTCTTTCACAACCTGCTCTGTAGCTTCAATTTCAAGCCATATCGGTACCACCTGCTGTTGCACCCAACTAACCACCATAGCCTTCTATTCATCCATCATTTGATGTCGTCTTGTCCGTACCCATGAAATCAACATCTCAAATTCTCGATTAAATCTTGTTTCTCCATCTGCAGTTCGATTCGACCAAACCCTAACCCCAACTTCATCCAGCTGTGGTTTCTCTCCTCTCCGTCTTGAATCAGAACCAACCCATCTCTTAATTTCTTGTTGCTTTCCAGATTATTACCTAATGTTGATCTTTACTGCCGAGAATGGCATCAATTCAACACCAGAGGCACAAACTAAATCTGCCTGCAGCCCACATACCTCAGACTAAACCCCAAAATTCCTTTTCCATTTCGAGCTTCTAATCAACATAACCACCGTGCATTCCACGAGCTTAATTTTTGCATCTTCTTCTTCCCGAATTCGTCAAATCCCCATGACAATCACCAGCAGCAGCTTCCCAATGCAGCCAATATTCTCCTCCTCTGAGTTAGGGAATGAACGATTTAGAGAAATCGTTTTCTCTCAATTTCAGGTGTTGGTAATAACAATAATAACCCTATCGGTTAGAGACACCCAGAGATAGGATAAGGGCCAACTCCATAATTCTTCTTGTATTGTCGGTTTTAGAGAACCGACAAGCTTAATTATTCATTTTGCTTATAACTCTCTTAATTGATGTCGGAATGGCCTCATTCTTTCACAGCTAGCTTCGTCTTTTCGCTCTCTTCAGCATGACGAGAAGAAATCCAAGATTTCAGCGAGTTCCACTTCCTTTTGCTCCAATGACTCCAAAACACCTATAAAACTCAAAAGCAAACATAAAATACATAATTCACACGATAATAGCAAAGAAAGCATAAATACTAGATATAAAATTAGGTGTTTTAGACACCTATCACACGGCAACACGTACATGCCTTCATGACCGACCAGAGTCATTCCTAGGGCTTGCACAAAGCCGGTCCTACGCGTTTTCATAATTCTGACCTAATTTGCTCAATTGCTCATATTGGGCCCAAACTCTCTTCAACCAACCTGGGGATTGCTCAAACGACCAACAACCGATCCCGTGACTACCAAGAGACGGTCCCATGCTATCTTGGTCGGTCCCCATCTTTCATACCTATATTTTATCACCTAATGCTGAACCCAGCAATATTTCAATAAATGATGAAACCGGCATTTAATCATCATTCTATCACCAAGTGTTCAACTCGGAACCCTGGTGCATGCTCACTCAAGCACTGGGCACCACGTGGACGCCCATCATCCCATGTGGTCGGTCCCTCTATCACTCATGACTTATTTTCAGCGATTCATCAACTATGATCTGAAATTAGGGTTTTGAATAAATGTTCTACGAATCATCATTCTGAGCAAGATTCAAACACTAATGAATTTATATTGATTCAGCAACCAGCATATGAATTAATCATATAATATTTGGTAGTCTACCAATATTTTAATATTTTATTAGGTCACGTTACTAATAAATATTTCGTCGAATTGAGCAACACTTGCTCAGTTGCTCAAATATTGATCCAGCTATCAATATTCAGTAATTTATCGATAATTTGTCGAATTGAGCAATACTTGCTCAATTGCACGTCAAATTATCAATATTCAGTATTTTGTCGAATTGAGCAATACTTGCTTAGTTGCTCGTCAAATTCTCGATATTCAGTAATTCGTCGGATTGAGCAATACTTGCTCAGTTGCTCGAATATTGATCCAACTATCAATATTTAGTAATTTATCAGTATTTTGTCGAATCGAGCAATACTTGCTCAGTTGCTCGAATAATCCACATATATTCAGTAACTCATCAATATTCAACAACTCGTTGAATTTACAATATTTGCTCAGACGAGCAACATTAACATTCATGAATCGATGAGCATTTGTCAAACATGCTCGATTCAACAAAACCTAGACTCATTGTCTAATCACCAACAATCGACAAACTAAATACACGCCTGTCATGCAGACTCCACGATTCGTGAGACATCAATCACGTCAAATTGGTGGATAACAACTAGGGTTTTGGTCTGGCGGCCTACAGCACGTGGATTTCATCCACGACGACAAATGTGCGTAAGTTGTGTAAACGGTTGAAGGAGTTAGAAAATTAGTGGGTGCACGATCCGTCAAGTCTCCACACGACATGGAACTGACTTTACCACGATCTTTCACTTGCCCACTCTTCCACTCATGCAACCGTCACACTTACAGGGATCAAGGTGTTCACAACTCTGACAATATAAATAAGTCTCTGAATCCATGATTGAGGACAACGAATGATCACTAGCTATCGGCAATCATCCAGAATTTCTCAAGTAACTACTCTCAAGAATTCATCAATCCATCGTAACTTATTCGAACTCCACAGTTCACCAATTATTGCAGAAACCTTCAACACATCCACAATCCTTGATCATCATTGATCCCACACAATTCTCAGCTTCCCTCCTACATATCAACCCATCTCCCTCTTTGCGACCGAATTGACTCTGGAACGGCCATTGACTTGGTTTAGGACGGAGTCCTACAGATTGATCTCTCGAATCTAAGCACTCCCTTTGCAGTGCATCTGTGTGAGGTTAAGCAATTTGCTCGGTCGAGGAGTCTCGACGACACGCTCGACTCTTCACTTTCCTAAAAAACCAGCGAACCGTTTTTCCCCATCTATAGAGGGAAATTTGATTGTACCCTGCATATCCATCCATGAAAGATAACTCTTCGTGGCCTTCTACGCCATCTTCTAGCTGATCAATGCTTGGGAGTGGGTAGCTATCCTTTGGACATGCTTTGTTGAGGTTAGTGAAGTCGATGCATATCCTAACTCCACCATTTTTCTTGGGGACGATAACCATATTCGAAATCCATGTTGGGTATTTGACTTCCTTGATGAATCCTTCTTCTTTGAGTTTTATAAGTTCTTGCTCCACATCATGATGATATTCCGGCGCTATTTTGTGCAACCGTTGTCTGAATGGGGTTGTGCCAAGTTGGATCTGAAGTTCGTGTTGTACTATTGTAGGGTCGATTCCTGGCATGTCCCCTAATTTCTAGGCAAAGATGTATGGGTATTCCTTGAGTAGGCTGATGAAATCCTTTTGTCGTTCCTCATCTAGCAACGTTCAAATTTTGATCATTTTGGGTTATTCTTCAGTGCCTATGTTTATCTCTTGGGTAGGTTATACGTAAGTGAACGTGGGGTTGGATGCTCCTAGACGGGGAACGTTCTTTAATTGCTATTTGGCAGGTTCATCATTCTTGGTCCCCGAAGTACTGGCTTCGGTGTTCATGGATTCGATTCCTTTTGGAAGGCTCGTTGGTAATCTTCATCCTGCCATTTCTTTAAAATATTGGTCGATTGCCCTGTCTTTGGCCTCTTCTTTATTCTTACCTCTTCGTGACCTTCGCTCTTCTTCATGCTCCAAGTTGAGTTGAGTTTCTTGGATATGACACATCCTTGCACTGACTTGATCCCCTTTCATTTCCATTTCACCGTCCGGAGTTGGGAACCTTAGGTACTGATGATATGTTGATGTTGCTCCCTTAAGTCGATGTACCCACCTTCGTCCAAGGATTACATTATACGGTGATGGTGCATCGACTATGCTGAACCTGGTATGCACTCTCATGGGACCTGCTTTGACCTCAAGATTAATGTCTCCTAAGGGCTTTGATACTACACCGTTGAACCCGTTGATCATGTGGTACGAGATCATCGGATGTTCATCATTTGAATTCATGCATTTGAAGGTGTCATAGCACAGAACGTTCACTGAACTTCCTCCGTCGATCATAACTTTCTTTATGTTCCACCTAGAGACTGGCAAAGTGAGAACTAAGGGATCATTATGATCTTCCATGTCTTCTTCCACATCGTCGGCGGATAAAGTGATTGGTACATTCATCCACTCTTCGTGCTCCTCGACTTTATTTCCATGAATCTTGTACATCTCATAGAAAGATTCGAATTGCTTTCTTAACCTTTTGCTTATTTGTCCCATCAGTGATGGACCATTGGATTCGGAGCAGGAGAAGGTGTTGATGGTGCGGTCACTTTCCGGAAAATATATAGTCTTACTGTGATGATTTCTCTGTAGAGACCCCGAAAGTTGAACGTATTCTTTGAGGTCTCCAGCGTCAATCATCTTCTGAATCATTATCATCAGGTTTTTGCATTTCTCTGTTTGATGTCCGTTGAAATAGTGATATTCGCAGTAATCCCTAGATTTTTCCGACCTTGGGGGTTGCTTGCCCTTTGACCATGGCCATTCGAAACTGGCTCTGTCCTTGATTGTTCATAGAATACGAACATAACTAGTATTCAGCTTGGTGTACACCTGGTCTTCAAAGTTTTGATCATTCCGACGATAGTCATCTGGCCTACCACGCTTATCTTCATTGTATCGTTAGGTCGAATTTGCCCTTTTGGATGATCCATTAGTTGGTTCCACTGAGTTAGTGCGGTGGGTCTTCTGCATTTGTGCTCTAGGGTTCTCCTGCTGGATTTCTTCCAATCTGGCGTGCTTTTCAATGATGATACGGACATCTCCTTCAGTCGTAGGGTTGCTTCCATGGATCTCAACGAACAATGCACTCACCCTGTCCAATCCCCATTTGAAACAGTTGATACTTACCACTGAAGTTACATTTCCGATTGCTTGGCAGATCTTATGCCACCTGTTTGTGTATTCCCTGATTGTTTCCCTTGGTCCGATGGTTAGTGAAAATAACTTATCCTTCCATGCGCTCATGGTTTTGTTGTACATGTATGTTTCTAAGAATACCTTAGTGAGCTGGGAATAAAATTCGATAGAGTTGGGCGGCAGATTGTCGAACCATGACAAAGCAGATCCTTTTAGGATCAACGGGAAATATCGGCACATAACCACGTCATCTCTCTCCCATCGTGCCAATGTTCGGTTGTAGTAGAGAAGATGGGCTGTGAGGTCACTGGATCCGTCGTAGCATTCGAATGGCGGGATGAGACACTTTGGTGGAATCTAAGCTCTTGCTAGGTGTGCAGTTAAGCGCGTGGTAACAACTTCCCTCATTACTTCTTCCAATCTTCCTCCTCCTTGAATAGCTTTTACCTTCTTGATTTCTTCCATCATTTTATTGAGAAGAGTCTTCATGGCAAGCTAGTGTTCGTCCCATCGTGCTGGCCTTCTAGAAATAATCGTCATAGTAGTCAGAGTTCCATGTTACGTACTCCGACACGTATTTTGGGTTCGTCTCACTGTCGCACTGGTTGTGACGGCGCATGGCGTTTAAGGGTTCTGGGTTGGCGACATCGGCAACGATCATTCTTCGTTCCTTATTTGGCTCCGGAGTTTTTGAGTTTGCTTCTTCGTGTCCCCTTGGTTGAGTCTTCTATTTATAGACCATTGTGTGGGTCCCCCTTATCTTCACAGTTGTTATCATGATTCTCGATTCTTGTGCTGAACCAGCTGGTGCACGTCGTGGTGTTCCGAAGACTCCCCAACAGTCTTGTATTGTTACGCAGATCTTCCTCTGCATCGACCATACATATCTCGCCACACAACCTCTGTCCGTAGCATTTAATGCGAGTAGATAGATAATCCCACGCGTGTTACAGCTATTTAATGCGGTTGTCTTATCCATGTCGGTTGGACCGTATCTCTTCCGTTCATTTTGAATTTATCTCGAGATTGGGTAAAGTGTGATTTATGGGATGTTATCATGCTTCGCAGGTACTATACCACTTGTACTCCTTGATTCTTTATCCGTTGGATGCGATCTTTGATGGCCACGTGGCTGATGATAAGTTAGGGTCGTTGATACTGTTTGGGTGTGACGCGTGCCATCCTTACTCAAAAACCTAATCATAATTTAGCACCTTAACTGAAGATTTCCCTCTCGATTTACGATTTGTAACAGCTAGGCTATATATAACTTAAATTTAGTTGGGAAAAACACGGTTTAGTCCAAAAACGCGTCAAAAAGTACGATTAGTCCATCCCGAGTTAACTAGGTACAATTTAGTCCAAAAGTTATTTAAAATATGGAAAATACACATATAACCTTCCTTCTTTACAATTTAGTCCAAATGTTTACGGTTTAGTCCAAAGTGACTCATGATGATCTCAACAATTTTAAATAATATATAAAAAAATTAAAAACGATTTATCTTTCGAACCGTTTGTCCAAAATTCGCAAACTTTATATATTCGGAAAGCTCTTTCCAAGAGCTACAAAAAGAGTACCCATATGACTATATAATTTTTCATTTTTTAAAAATCTTAGTTTACACTAGTGTACAAACATATATACATCTACAAAAATCCAGAAAATCCAAAGACAAGACAAGGTGCACCTGTTTATACACCACGTACAACTTGAATCGTCCACCTAAACACCACTAACAAGCATGCTATTAAAATCTAATACATAAAAATACCTAAACACGTAGCGCTATTAAAATTAAAAAATCCAGAAAATCGTCCATCTACAAAACTTGTCCATTGTTCTTCTCCACTTTCTTGAGCACCCTCGAAAAGTACCTAAACAAATAGCAAGCATGCTATTAAAAACATCTCATGATATCGAAAAACAAAGACTTAGGATTTCATCAAGAATTACTTTTATATTTAGAGAGCACAATGTTGTACAATTATGTACACACCTACAAAAATCTAACATCCATACCCACAAAACAGACCATATATTATTGAGATAGCAACTATGTACACAACTAAAAATCCAACTAATCCAATATCCATACGCCAAAAACAAGTCATATATATATTATTGAGATTGTACAATGGTGTACATACCTACAAAAATCCAACATATATACCTACAAAAGGGCCATACAATCACGAGAGAACATAATGTTGTACAACTATGTACACGCTTACGAAAATCCATCATCTATACCCACAAGACATGCATATATTTTTGACATAACACAGTGGTGTACAACTATGTATACACCTATAAAAATATAAAAAAACAAATATCCATACCATCATATATATTATTGATATTTTGGTGTACAACTATGTACACACCTACAAAAACCCAACAAATCCAACATACGTACCAAAAAAAGACCATAAAATAATGAGAGGCCACAATGATGTACAACTAGGTATACACTTACAAAAATTCATCATCTTGCCCAAAACATGCATATATTATTGAGATAACAATTATATTAGACAGACAAAAATACAAAACTGGTTTCATGATGATGGCTTATTAAGAAGCATGGAACTTTGTCTAGGATATTGCATTAGCTAAGTCAACTGGTTTTGATTAACAAATTATACCCTTCCCTTTGGTAACAAATCCGGCTATTTGGCTATCATCCACATACTCAACCCAATCAATATCTTTTACATTATGATCTAGTGAGTCTAAACAGAAAAACCTAGCTTATGTGAACATGTGTTTCCTCCAGATTATGTCAATTGGATTACTTTTCTCATTAGGGTATCTCAGTGACACGAACAACATACCAGTAGGTACACTTGTACTCCAGGTGCACTAATATGTACACTTGCAATACAGGTGCACCAATATGTACACTCATAGAAGGATGGTAACCTAACTGCCAAGAGACACTGTCAAGCTAAATCGGAAACTCTACAAACCATGCACTTCTAGAATAAAACATCATTTATTGCATTTCGAAGATCACTAGGCTTACACAATATCATTCTTTTGAGCATTATGTAAGACTGAAATAAGATCGGACCAAGGTGACCAGCATATTAAAATTACAAAACATACCTCTCTTTGTCAATGTGGTAAAATATTCAAGTCGGGTTAGACGTGGAAGCTCACCAATTCTTTTGCACGTTTGTTGTCTAACAAAAGTGGAAACAGATTAGAATAGGATTATCTGATCAAAAGCATGACAAGTCTATATTATGATACCAAGCATAAGCTTGTGGAGCCATTATTTTCACGTGTACTACTTTGTACACACCTATAAAACATGCATGAAATCTCTCATTCATACCCACATTTGGACTTACTTTTTTCATGGAAAATACAATAGTGCACAAGTATGTACACACCTACAAAATATGGATGAAATCAAGCATTCTTACCCACAAACAGGCTAATTTTCATAGGAAATAGACTGGTGCACCAGTTTGTACACCAGTTTAGACTCTCCACGTAAGAAGAGACAGACTCCTGACTCCTCATCATAATACCAAACCAATTCAACTAAAAGTATCCAAAAATGAAAACTCCATAACAAACCCCTTGAATGTCATAAGTTCACTGTAGTAGACTAGTCCGAATGCAAATATTAGTTTCATAGTTTCTGGTACATAATCAATGCAGAAACAAAGTGCACAACTTACAACCAGTATGGTAAAACTGGTGCACTAAAGAGTACACTATGTAAAAATGGTGTACAAATAAGTACACCCCGTATAGTGAAGTAAACTTGTTCTATTGTAAACTGGTGTAAAAATAAATTTACTACCGCACACTTGTTCTATTGTAAACCGTAATCTACATTTTCCATGGAAGTAAAAGAAAAGAACCGCAAAAAACTTTATCTCATCCTTTCCGTCCTAGTTCCAATCAATTACATAAAATCCAAAATTCAAAACGGCATTCCAATGATCCAATCCATAAATAATGTGCATGAAAAAATATCTAGCCAACATTCCGATTGTTTTCTCATTTCCTTTCACTTGCCTACTAGCTCCACATACCTAATATAGATAATTTGAAGTGTTCTAAGAAGTAATATACATTAGTGGCAACCTTGGAAAATATATTAAGCCAGAGAAAATGAAAATACAAAAAGTCTAAATTCTAATATACAAATTCACGTAAAAAAAGAAAAAAAAAGAAAAAAAGGAATTATTGGTATGGAGAGAATGAGAACAAACTGAAACAAACCTAAGATGTTCAACACAATAGTGTCTCACTTCTTGGCTTTCTTTGGTACCCTACATAACTAGACCAGTAGTTCACAAAAAATTAAGCATCTGGGAGAAATGCACATCAATGGTGTCATTGAAACAAGACTAACTAGTACTGGCCACAGAAAATTCCCCTGAGAGATGCTCAAACAGTCCTTAGCACTCAACACGTGTACAACTATGTACACATTAGCAATCAACAGGTGTACAACTATGTACACACTAAAAATCAACATGTGTACAATTATGTACACATTAAGAATCAACATGTGTATAATTATGTGCACATTAAAAACCTTAGCATCAACTATGGAACTCATTTAAAAATTTGAAGTGCCTAAAAATGTGGAATAATCCAAAGGAAAGGAATCAATTTGAAACTTTGCATAAGAATTCATGGTTGCTAAAGGCGGGTACCAAGATTAGCGGGTACCAATATTCGGCCGGTACCAATATTGCTAAAGGAATCAATCCATAGCTTTGAAGTCAGTACCACCGACACAATACATAGTTGAGCTACTGAGTATTTCAATTTCAAGGTTTGGTTGGATGATTCTATTTGAGTTGTTGAATATATTCAATTTCAAAGTTTGGATGTTCTGTACCTTGATGCATTACTCGGTCGAGAACTCAAGAAGTTTTTTATAGACTTAATCCTAATAAATATGTACTGGCATGAGACGGTGGTCCCTAACAATTTATTCACTGCAAGTTCTCATAGTTTGTCGACACAGAATGGAATTAATATAATCAAACTTATATGTGGAGCATAAATTAGAACAACGGTAAATTACAATTAAATATTTGAGACTGAGACACAGAGCATTCAAAGATGAGAAGCAACAAACCATATAAATCAAAGATTTTTTCCAGTTGGAAAACGTACCTTCAAAGCAAACTCATGCGGTCTTGTTAAATGCCAGAACCAAAAGCAATCTGGTCTTGTAGAGTATGTTATAGGCAAAGCATATTAATCATGAATGTAACTGGTCTTGATGAACTATGTTGTGCCGAGAGGTCCATATTGTTCCTCAAGGCTTCACAAGATCTGGCATCAGAAACATAAACTAATTAAACATTCAACGGAAGCTAATGCACATTAAACACAAAAGACACGGAGATTTACGTGGTTCGGAAATGTGCCTACGTCCACGGGCAAAAATTTACTTCATTCATATATCATAGAATAAACGATGCACATGACACTCAGCACCCCTTCTTCTTCCCATTCTCAACTCACCTTCACGATCCCAACTCTCTCATCCCTAAAGCTATGAGAGGATCTACATCTTGCTAATGAAGAGATAACTTCTCTTCTTTGTGAGGAGATAGATGTCTACAACCTAAGGGTTTAGACAAGACTGATTAGATGATGTAGATTGCGTATAACCTAAAGGTTATGCCTTTATTTATAGGCTTACAATAGGGTGATTACTTGGAAACCAAGCTCTACTTCAATTAGGAAACTAAGTCCTACTTCAAGTTAGGAAACCTAAACTATCTAAGAATAGGAAAACCCCTGTTTAGATGGAATTCTAAATACTCTTCTAAAATCAGTAAAAAACTGATTTAGGAAACCGATTAGTTGTTTCCAAAAATCGAGCCAATATCTAACAATTCTCC
Source organism: Papaver armeniacum (assembly GCA_023531295.1). Lineage (NCBI taxonomy): Eukaryota > Viridiplantae > Streptophyta > Magnoliopsida > Ranunculales > Papaveraceae > Papaver > Papaver armeniacum. The sequence continues at coordinate 104,104 of JAJJWW010017065.1, read as the reverse complement.
ACCTTGGCAAGATTTCTAGGACAACTTCAACTTCACTATTCTCAGATTTCTCCACATTGGCATGAAATCTCGACATTCACCTTCCACGCCTTTGTACTCTACCTCCTTCAATCACCCGGAGGTGCTAATCATCCAAAGATGTTTCAATCCCTCAAAGGGATTCAATTCTCCAATCATATAATGATGCTTTAATACTTAATCATCCCAAAGATGCTGTACTCCCACAAATGGGCTTCAATTTTTCATTTATCCGAAGACGTTGCACTGGTACAATTTCGAAAAACCTTGTCTAAGGTTCAAAACTTCAAATGTGTCAACCGACACCAACACACCAAAAAGTGTTTCAAATACCTTTTAAGGATGCAATGTGCTTCAACATGTGCTTCACAAATTCGATCCCATGGTAGGGCTGCAACTGTGTCTTAAAAAAAACACCAACATACTAATGCACCTAAAGATGCTGCAAACGTAAGTCATTGATTTAGTTCAAGATGGCCAATCCTAAACATCACATATTCTTTCGTAACTTGGCTGATTTCTCAGCAATTCCAATTATCTATGAATTCCTGACGCATCTTTGACTTCATAGATTTTCACATGCACATATTCTTCAAACTTGCAAGATTCAATTCTTTTCACATTTTCTTCAACTTGTAGGATATAGTCATTGACTTCAGATCACCACTTCACTTGTCGAATTTGAGCTCTTCCTCCATCCTACTTCTTCAAATTCCAACACTTCGTCTTTCAATGTGGAGTTCAATATTTCATCACATGCAAATGTATGGTGTACCCCCATACCTACGAAGTTTTCTTCAAATATGAAATAATTCATACCTTCCAAAGATGCAGTCTTTGTAAGTTCCCAAACATCTATGTGAACACATTCCAGTATTTCATATGTGGTGATATTCATGATATTTTTATATCTTCTAAAAACTAGAAATTTTTACTCCAACTCCAAGCTTGATTCTTTCTCCACCTTCACATAATGTTCGCAAAATCCTAAACTACATGATTCTGCATTCTTCAACTTCATGTCTTAACTGCATGAATTAGTCTTCAACCGTATTAGATTGCGCACTATCTAACACTTCTACTTCCATATTCAACAATACAGATTTCCATTCTCTAATCCTTTCATCACTGCAACTGCATTAGAAAAAACTTCTTCAATACTCCACCGTTTAAACAACTTTAAACCCCACGGAGTCAAATGGATCTAATGATTTCAGATTCTTCTTCAAACTTCGGTACACGCCGAACAACTTCAAACTTATCGAGTTGCACCTAAGTACTTCAACTGAATACTTAATGTATACAACTTCAAACTCCAACTCTTAAAAGTCAGAAAACCATACTCTAGAGAATGCCTATGATAAAAGCATTAAAACACTCGAAATTTTCACATATCACTAGATCTGCATTTTTCAACGTTCACGTCTGAACATGAAACTTCTTCCTTGTTTTCCAATGCCTTTCCTTATGACAAAAGGCAATTCAATTCAATTCACATACCGCATTCTTTTAATAGCTTGCGATTTCTTCGCTTAACTATATACTTCACATGTAGTATTGTACCTTACAATTGTGAAGTTCCATAATGATACCTTGTTCGTTGCAACCAAGTTTTCGCCTCAAAAACGTAACATATCCACATGACCAATATGTTTTTTTTTTCACCACGGTCTTGCACTTCTTCAACTTGATGGCTTTAAAAGGCATACACCTTCATTCTCCGCAAATTATCATCAAAACAATAAAGGTATCAAGCTACATTGCCTCTCTTTCAAAAACAGTTAAAAAAATAGGTTCCTTCAAACATCCGAATGATTGATTCAAACGTACTTGCGGTATTCAACGGTACCAAAAAAACTCTGCTCCTACATTGTTGTGTAAACAACAAAAGCCTACACAAATCCAATGCTCATAAGCTTACTCTTCAAGTAAGTTTCACACTCAACACACTCAAACAAACCCCTTTTCAATCATATGCCCAAGGTATATATATGCCAAAATGTGTGTTGGCTTCATCTTTAATTTATTCTCTTTAAAACAGAATACTCCCTCCATACTTATTATATTATATAGGCGGAATTTTGAATTTTCTTTGTACCACTAGATAGGCGGAGTCCTATTTTCAAGATGAATTTTCTCACAAATACCCTTATTTATTGTACATGGAAAATTGTGTTAGTAATAAGACAAAGGGTAAAACAAGAAAAAACATGAAAAATGATGAATTCAAGGTAATTTTCTTAATCTAAGAGATTTGATCCCTCCGCCTATATATGTGGTGCGGAGGGAGTAAGAAACTGCATCTCCACCACACACAATATCTCCATATATGCAATCCAATTTACCGAGTCTCTTCAATCGATCACAACAATTCAATATGCTCATAGCCAGCTACTTCAAACAATTCTTCGTGAAATCAAACTCTTCACCCAGAATTTATCAACCTTCCACTAGTGCCCTAGCAACACTAAGACACTCAAATGATTGATAATCCTCACACGAAACCTACTAATAGATTTCTGCAATCCTCGCTACACCATGCAATTGAGGCAAACTTGAGTTTAACTTCTTCTTCAATTTCTTCGACTACGTCAAGGACAACATGATTGAACTAATGACAACCGGTAACATTAACAATTATTCCCCGTTGGTACTTCGAACAATTCTAAGGATCTTTGACGAATTCAATTTTTGCATCTTTACCTCTTCCAGCGTACAAACCATTCAACTTGTACTGTAAACACAATACTCTTGTTTCCTTGCAACTTGGCTTGGAAAGCAAGCACATTCAAACGGAAATCCAGCAAGGTATTCCCAAACAATCCACAAAATTCTCAAACAAACGAGGTAAAGATCAAAAAAACAACCAAACACCTTTATCAAACTACTTAATAAGTTTATGGAATTACTTACCCGAAGCTATGCAAAATACATAGGGTTTATGCCTCAAGAAGTATACCAACGTCAAATACTCCCTTCAAGTAGAGCTTCAACTTCAAGTGATCAATCAAAAATCAACGAATGTGAAAACACTTCAAATACATTCATTTCTTCAAAACGGTGTTTGTTAAATCAGAAAATCCACCTCTTCAACTTGATGCAATTCAAATGACCTTGTCTCCAAGATTCTACACATGAGGCTACACAATGATTTTCTGAATTCTAAGATAACTCTGATCTTCCAACCGACATAACTTGATTCTACAATATGCCTATTGATGCATCTTCTTCTAGGCTTTTACTTCAGTCTCTAAGTATGTCTTCTTAATATCCTATGTTGATTCAATACACCACGTTTTTTTGACAGAAATATTGCAACATTGCACCACAATTCTAAACTGTCAACAATCTTCCAATCCACCACAGTTTTCTAGCTGTCACGATTCTTCACCACAGTTTACAAAACTGTCAAGAATCTTCCACCACAAATTCTGTCAAGAACACGTCGTCTCGTCTTTATGTTCTTCAAATTTGACATCTTCTTTGATATCTTCACATATCGTTTCTGACCCAATTCAAACAAGAAAACCCTAGATTTCAAGAACCTAGACCTAATCTCTGATACCAGTTTGTTGTGCCGAGAGGTCCATATTGTTCCTCAAGGCTTCACAGGATCTGGCATCAGAAACAGAAACTAATTAAACATTCAACGGAAGCTAATGCACATTAAACACAAAAGACACAGAGATTTACGTGGTTCGGCAATGTGCCTACGTCCACGGGCAAAAATTCACTTCATTCATATATTAGAGAATACACGATGCACATGACACTCAACACCCCTTCTTCTTCTTCTTCTTCACATTCTCAACTCACCTTCACCTCACTCCCAACTCTCTCAGCCCTAAAGCTATGAGAGGATCTACATCTTGCTAATGAAGAGATAACTTTTCTTCTTTGTGAGGAGATAGATGTCTACAACCTAAGGGTTTAGTCAAGATTGATTAGAAGATGTAGATTGCGTATAACCTAAAGGTTATGCCTTTATTTATAGGCTTACAATAGGGTGATTACTTGGAAACCAAGCTCTACTTCAATTAGGAAACTAAGTCCTACTTCAACTTAGGAAACCTAAACTATCTAAGAATAGGAAAACCCCTGTTTAGATGGAATTCTAAATACACTTCTAAAGTCAGTAAAAAACTGATTTAAGAAACCGATTAGTTGTTTCCTAAAATCGAGCAAATATCTAACAAACTAGATGTGTCAACTAAATAGGCAATCACAGTGGGGAAAGTGGAAGCAAAAGCTTCAGTAATAATCGATCCTGAAGCAGACCAATTTGATCAGGAGAATCCACAAGTACATAATAGAGTTGATCAACATGCTTCTCAATCACTGATACAACCTGCAGAGGAAGACAAACCCATAACACTATAAAGAAGCCAAAAACATTGTACAGTACAAAAAAAAATACCATAGTCAAGACCCCATCATATCCAAATTTCATCTTAATATTGTACATTACCTCGTCAAATTTAGTTGCAAACAGGTTAAGTGATGTCGAAATCCCTCCATTAGGACGAAGATTGTACTGTTTCATGACTTTCTTGTATTTGACAATATCTCTTATATCAATATGGAAGTGTCATAACAGCTGGATAAGGATTAACAACATATCCTCATATGTTCGATCATCTTGGAAGTGTCATAAACGTTGTTTTTTCCACTACCTACACAGACACAAAATACAACTTAAAAATCACATTTTCTACACATAAAGACCTCGAAATTTTGAGTAGCAGTTTCACACTTCCAAAGGACTGAGCAATACGTTAATAACAACAGTTTGACACTTGTTTTTGGAAACAACAACACCAAGTAAAGATATAAAAAAGTAACTGCTCTGCAAATCTGGCAAGAAGAATGGCTTGCAGAAGCTAAGTGATGTAATGCCTCTACTACGTCTTTACACGTATTCGTAACCTGTCATTTGATTCATGGTAATGGTGTATGCATATTAAAATTATTTTTTAATTATGGTATTTCTTCTTACCATGTTCATCAAGGCAGTGTGCTAATGCAAACACATCGTCGTCCAAAAGAATGAGAGAAAAGAAACTAAGGCATCATCTTCTACAAGAGTAGCCTGGAACCACTGCAAAATAACCTAATATATATACATCTTAAATTTCAACAACTACAAGGTCAGTATTGCAACAAAGTTCTAATGATTCTTACACAGTGACAGTGTATAAAGCTCAAAATCAACTACTTATAATCACCCACTTCAACTTTTACAGGTGACAATAAAATATGTCTCTAAAATTGGAGCCTATTCATATTAAGAACACCCAACACCCCGTGGACGTAGGCATTCGTGTTGAACTACGTAAATCAGCGTCTTATTTACCTTTCTGCACTTACTTTCTTATTATTACATTTATATTCTTCGATTATTGCTTTATACACCAATCAATTTATTTACTTTGAGAATAATGACACGCACTTGCATATTTAAGGAATCAATGTTTATCATTGGTATCTTCGCCTCACTCTCATCATATTTACATCTATTTGAATTATTGCATTTCACTCAACTGCGAACATTGGTTGTAAACACAAAGCTATCCCTGTTGCTTCGATGTTCATATTCAAGTTCTGTTTTTGCATACATGGCCATGAGTTGACTGAGTTACGTGGACTTTGAGATTTTCATCTAGTTTGAGCAAGGCTCCAACTCACCTCTAAGACCAAAATATGGGCAATGTCACCTAAATTCCCGAATGATCAACTCTTATAGTTATGACACTTTCGTTTGCTTGTCTAAATGTGCTGCTATTTTCAGGTTCAGGTGGTTCTCACTTAGAAAGTGAAGCTTACTCGCCTAGTTAATCTGTGGATTTGCTAGTCCTTTAATTTTAGTTTTTACATTCGGTGAGAACGTGTGTTGCGTAGATAGCTAACGCAGGATTCGATTATTCCAGCAACGTACTATAAAAAATGTGAAGCATGAGCGGCAGGATCCGAACCTGCACGGGCAAAGCCCACATGATTTCTAGTCACGCCGAATAACCACTCCAGCACGTCCACCAAATGAGAATGCATGTTATCTAGCACTACATTTTCAGTCTTTGACCTTTAGTAGCAGAATTTCATTATTCAGTTAGAACTTGGAAGCAAAGAATTTATCAAGACCAGTAGCATGTTTGTTTCCTACGTAATTCTTTGGTAGTGCATCCTCCTTTCCGTGTGAATATGTCGATTCAACATTGTTGCCATTTGTAACTTGATAAGCAGCTTTCTAAATGAGCTCACTAGAGCTGGGACAATAGTGTCTGGGACAATCATGGGACAAGATGTGGCACAATCTAAAAAATTACAAGGGTTGAGAGGGAAATGACCATAGCATCGGGATCGGTAGCGGGCTGGAGAGGGGAATGATCAAGGGTCGGGATTCATTGTCCTAGATTTGTCCCATCATTTTTGTCCCAGCTATAGCATTTTCCCTTTATAAGCATTTTGCTAATGTGTAAACTGCAATGTGTTTCACCTCATAAATAAGCCTAAACTACATTGCCCGAAGCATGACCACAAGCAAAACATATTGAAAATTCGACTCTATCAATTACGGGTATGACTTCAGTTAAAGTCCACAACTCCTCGTGGAATTAACAATCAAATACCTCAAACAAATATGAACACTGGCTAGCTTTCTCTCACATGTTTTTGTTGGTAGGTCCATCAAAGAGTTTGAGTTTAATATAAACTCGTGCTATAAGGTCGGTCAGTTTGGATTTTGGAATAAACCAAAACTAAGCGGATGATTAATTAGGTTTAGAATTAAGAGTTTTGGGATATCTCTTAGTTGTTTACTTGATCCTAAAGTTTAGGAACTTAATTTAGGAAACCATAAACTTGTAGTAAGTAATATCAAGAATACAAAACAAAGCTAGGCTAAGTTTGCCTGTCTGAGTGGTGGTCAGGATTTATCCTTGGCAAAGATAAATCAAAGGTTGTGGTTCTCCGTGCCACACCCTACAAGTCGCACACGTGGTGTTCATTCTAATATTATGAATTAAAAATGAATACTCAAGTCAAGATATGGAATTTCAAAAATTATAATGGGGAGGTTCGAACTCATGACCTTTTGTGTCATAAGAGTGGCCTCTAACCATTGTTCCACCTTGGTTGGAATTGATAGAAAAGATAAATCAACAAAGTGGTTGTTTGTTCAAATTTAAATATTAATTAGTATAAGTGTTTTATTAATTAGTATAAGTGATTTGTCTAGAGAGAAGATAAATCTATGGTTATGGTTTGTTCAACTTAAATATTAATTAGTATAAGTGTTTTATTAATTGATGTCTCATTAATTTCTCATGCTAAATGATTTATTAATTTTACATCATAAATATCCCTTAATTAATATTAATACATATCTCCATCAATAAATAATAATTTTGACAAAAATTATTTCAATAGATATTAGTGGTGGTGGTGGTAGTAGAGGAAGAAGTAAGTGGTGGAAGCGGTGGAAGGTGTTACTAAGTGGTGGAGGCGGTAACATTAGTTTTGGTGGAAGAAATAGTGGCGCTGGATGGTTTTAATGGCGGTGGTATTGGTTTTTTCTTTTTGAATCAAAAATAATAATTTTTTTTACATGACGGGTAACATTGTATTGTGAAAAGTATAGTTGGTTGTTTTTGACAATATCAAAAAAGGCGGATAACAAATACTTTTGGGATGATACCAAATCATATAAGACAAAATGGTTGTTTTTGGTACCACTGCTATCTTTGGTAACCGTTCGTACGCATGATTTTCAGTATTAACAAAAAATATACAGTTGAATAAATTAATTGACGACCTAGGTTTGTTAAATCTAAACTTTATACATGACGTGTGGGATTAAAAGTTATAAGTGTGCCCAATATTCTACGAGGGATGGAAAATGGTGGTGGTGGAGAAAAAAGTGATATCTGGTGGTTTGTGGTACTTGCCGGTTTTGATGAGTAGTAATTGACTATGTTAATTATGTGCTGCTACAAAAGGATAACACTATAAATTAGAAATGTGGTTGATCGTCTTAATGCTAATATAAACTCGGTTAAAATACATGAAAATTAAGAAGAAGAAAAAAACATTTGGATGTCACGTTATATAATAAATAACACTAAAAACTACATATTTAGTATCAAGGTTTCTCCGTCCAATAGATAAATCTAAGGTTGTATTGAGATCCCGTAAGCAGAGGTCGAGTTGGTCTTGGACTTCTGAATGATAATGAATATAATGAAACGCTCCCTCTCGGTTTCTCCAATGAAAACCGAAACCTTCTAAAAAAATAATCAATCGAACAACACTTAGATGGAACGCATCACCACCAGTGTAAACTTCTCTGAATTGCTACATATCCAGTGAAATTTCTACAGATTAATCTGGTGATTTCGTCCTACCGTAGTTTTTAACGAGGCATGCAATTAAATCTCTAATAGTGATTTTAAAGGTATTTAATAATTACAAAATTCTCTTATAAGTTTTGTTTATGCAAGTATTGATTTAACTTGGGTTCTTTTATATTTTTGTGTTAAGTTGATGACTTTTTAATTTGAATACATGTTTGGTTAACAAACTTTGATACATATAGGGTATTTTCTTTGTAGAACTGATGTTAGTCTCTCATTTTTCCCGTTAGCACTTTGTTTCGATCCCGTATTTGTAGACATTATTTGACTAATGTTGGGGTATTTGTTTAATCTCAAGGCCGATTAAACCCAATGTGTGTTGTATACATTGAAGGGGACAGAAGTTTGTGTCGGCTCTACCTTGAAACTAATAATTTTTCTCCTAAGGTTAGTTGAATTTATGTAGATACAAATATCAATATGACTATGCTCTTTAAAACTCCAAATTACTTGAGTAACACTAGATGTGAGAACGTCATTCATGCACTACTTAGCATAGTTGGTGTGAAATCTTTTTATCCACAAATTTCTTCAATTTTATGTTATCAATATGATTGAGAAAGAATCTTACACATGTTTTGATTTACTATTATAAGTTTATTTTTCAACTCACATGTGTATATCTCAGCCTTCCAATAGCCAAGGGTTCTTCATTTTTATAACTCTCACATTTGCAAAAAATAAATAAATTATGTTTATCTATAGTAGGGAAAATATTATGGGTTTTTGCTTCACTCCTTAGAGCCTTAGTTATCAATAATTTCGGAACAAATGTATTCATAAACATCATGGAGTTGGATTGGCAGTTTAGGTATATGTACTGTTAGATGAAATATTCTTTTTGAAGTTTGAAATTATGTATGATGGAACAATAAATGGGGAAATTTTTTATTTATTGTATGTTTTATTTTATTTTCATGTTGGCACAACATTATTACTCCGTCCATATAATAAATTGGAATAACATGCTTAAGTAAAAATAAAAAGATCAGGTAACCCATTTTGTTTCCCAAAACCTATTTGAATATCAAAATAATTATTCACGAATAAAATGAAGCAAGAGGAATGTGAACAATATCGTATTAGAGACAAAACATCCCGTGCCGTTACGGCACGGGTTAAGATCTAGTTATTCCTATAGAAGGAGGAATAGGCTATGAGTTCTCATGGAATTCTCAATAGAGATTTGAGGAATTCATCCCATCTCTTGGGGTGTCATGTGAGAGACCTAATGGTGGAAGGAGTATATCATTATGGTTCTTATGGAATTGCTTATCGATGTTGAAAGATATGTCGTTATGGAGTATTTATATGGACATGTTGGTAAGACATCTTGTTGAAGAGAAGATCATCTTGGTGGTGCTGGATTAGATTATTGGTGTTGAGCTGAAGGCGTCCATGGTAATCTATGTCAGGGTGTGCAGAGAATATCGTCTCGTGGTGATTGATAATGTGGTAAACATTATCTTGTATGGGTGAAGACACTACTTTGGATATATAGGCCGTTTGTGAGAGTTCTTGTGTTCGGTCACATTGTGGTGAGTCCATTAATTGATTATTCAATTCTTGTGTAATTCTCAATTGGTGGTTCTATAATAAAGAAAGAGGTCATAGCCGTTTGGTGGATGTAGACAATATTCACACATCGTGTATATTGTTGAACCACGTTAAATCCGTGAGTACTTTATTTCTTGTTGCTTTTGTTATGGCTTGCATATGTTTGGTTCTCTTTCTCTTCTTCTTATCCTAGATCGTAGTGAGGTTCATGGAGCAATCCGAGAGATCAAGTGTTTCTTGTTAGCTATTTTGTTTCCGCAGTATTAGCATGTAGATGGCTCTGAACCCCAACAATTTTTCCTGCATACAAGAGAAAGTTCAGAATTACTTAAGTCAGGAAGGGCCGTCGCAATGCCCAGACTTTCGAGAAATAATCAAGATTACCGATAGATAGAACATCAAACTTAGTTTATCTATTAGTAGTTGTTTCTTTTTGACCGATCAGAAGAAGAAGAAAGAAAAAATTGTTATGTATTTGTCGTATATATAATAGAGATAATGCTCAACTCAAGAAAAAGGAAACGGAAATGGGATCTTCTGAGAATTAATTTCTCTAAGCAATTGAGTGATCCATTAATAATTAATTAATTATTTCAGGTGAATTTCCTCTATTGTGGTTAAAAGCTGAACAAAAATCTTTTCTTAGAGCTTTTGACCCCACCGGAAATATTTAAACCAATAAGAATCATCTGTTTTTTCACGCCACCGATTTTACATATTTTCAACCCATTTTTTTTAACTGTCTCACTTTTCTACTTTTTTTTTTTTTTGAAGTAGCAAGGGGCTCCAAAGAGCCCATTTATTAAACTACCTCAAAGATCGAGGTTTGAAAGGATACAAGAGGGTGGAGAATTAGCATTCCACCCGATATTTACATGATTGTGCATTGCATCTTGGAACAAAGAATGAGCCAAACTATTAGCACTTTTAGGAACAGAAACAAACTTTACATCAACAAAAGAGTTAGCAGCATCTTTAATTTGGTGAATAACAGAGTTTATGATCCATGGGACGTTTCTAGAGTCACCTAAGACGGAATTTGTAACATTAGTTGCATCACCTTCAATTATGATCTTGTTAAATCCAAATCATTGTCCCAACTCCATCCCCAGTCTGCACGTAATGGATTCAGCCAATAAAGATTGAGGTTTGTTGCTACGTCTCGCTTTCTACTAAACCTTATTTGATCCGCACAATGTTAATTTCTTTAGGTTTCCTAAATGTCAGTTCACGAAACGAAAAAAAAAAATACTACCGCCCTAAAGCAACCCTAAATCAAGAGAAACCACTGCCGAAGCAGTCGACGGAATCAATCAAGCTCATCTTCCTAAATCTCTAAGAAAAATCTCTTTGAACATTTTGTCCTGACATGGTAAACTGTGTTTCTGTAATCCTATTTTTTTTTATCTAATATTAGTCTATTAAGCAGGATTATAATCAGCTTGAATCCGTTTGCAGCTGTAATTTTTTCTGTTTGCTACTCGCTTTTGGAATATATTTTTTTGTTATTGTCTCACTGATGTTTCTTTGTTGTTTTGTCACTGATTCCGATTTCTCTTATTTGTTCCGTAGCCTAATCTTCACAAGGCACCAACAGATCAAGTAAAGTCATAGGTTTTATGCTATACCCATTGCCATACAATCAATACAGAGTACCAACTTCATCGTGTTCTAAAGGAAAAATTGAGAGGCATGTATTGCAGGTGTACTGTCATTCTTTGCCAACTTCTATCAGCTAAAGGCAGTTCTCTTAATTGTATCTCTATGTTGTATCATTGTTGTACATTGTGTGTGAGTCCTTAACAGTATCTTCAAATGTTACAAGTTATCCACCCTATTCATGACCAGACTATTTGGTTGCTTCTCAAATTGTTCTACATAATCTTGCTGAAATTTTGTAACTTAATTAGTACGCTCTGTTTATTATTATCTAATGGGCGTTTGAGTTCGGTGTACAGGTATTGAACCTTGGACTTTTGTACCGGAACTTAGAGAGAAGCAATGTTAATTTCAACGGGCTACCCGCGTTATAAAAGAATCCTCGGGTATAAAGAGATTTCTTTCATGTTTTAATAATGGTTCGAGATGTAAGCAGTTTTAAGGCGTTTCCTATATTTATATTCAGGATGCAATATTTTTCTGAACCATAAGACGAGTGGATTATATATTGGTTCTGTTCATATTTAGAATTTTTCGTTTGCTTTTGCAGTGATGTCAAAAAGATGCAGTCGACTTTGGGTCATCAGTAAATGCTTAGAATGTATTGGGGAACTTTTTCGAGCTTGATCACCACAACTACAAAATTGATATATGATAAATAACCTTTCCTTTCACTGTCTAATCGTGTACTTCTGATAAATAACAAGGAGATTGGTAGGGAAGAACAAATACAATTGGAATAAGGACAAGGAAAATGAAAAACATGAATCTGGTGGTTAAACCCTGATCTTAAAGGAAAATGAAAAACAAGGGAAGTCCCGTCTCTACTTTCTTGATCTCAAAGATAAGCATCCTCCACAATTTGAGCACAAACATTTCTATATCTAGAACTCTGATTGAGTGACACAAATGCAGAGAGATGGTAGATTGGTTCTTCCGTAGTGATGCAAACCTGGTATATTGTTCTTAGAGCTTCCAACTTAAAATGGTTTAATTTAAATACGTCGATTGGTAGACTGGAAGAGATGACCCGTGATTGGATTCATGAAAATATATCTGAACAAAAAATAATATTAGAAACAAATCTTTAGTGTTCTGTAATTTGGTCTCTAATTTTTAGTGTTTGAATTTTTAATACTATGGTCCCTGATGTTCGATATTCTTATTGCAGGGAACGGGTATCTTCCTGTACACTTGTTGTGATTTGGCTATTAAAGAGTATAGTTTTTGTCGTGAAAGGTAAAATACCTAATTTAGTTCTTCACTATTTGCTGGGAAAGTTACCAAGAAGTATTAGGTTCATTGCAAAATGATTTGGTACATAAATAAAAACATAGGGGTAAGAACAACGAATTTTATGTATTGGATATTACTGATAGTAATAAAGTGTATTATGCTTTCATTTTTTTTCTTTTTTTTCTTTCCCTGAGTAGGATAAACCTCGGTGTTCCCCACATAGCTTCTAAGAAGCCTGAGCCAATTATGGACCTTGGAAAAAAGGCCTAGTGATGTCGAAGAAACTTGACCAATGAAATATGGTCATATTTATTATCACAACAATTGGAAGTTTAAGTAATCTCATGTCTATTATCGAAAGCGCAAACATTTCAATTAAACACAACATTATTGTTTCGTTGTATTCTAACAGATAGGAAAACCTCAAACGCCTATGGTGAGCTCATACTAGCTTTGCCGAATTATAGTTTTGCATGGTTATATTCCATTAGTCATTAGGTATATTTCTGTTTGTGTAGACCTTTTCAAGTCCAAAGCTTTGGCTGTAAGACCCTTAATTAAGTAACTTCAAATCATTTATAAAGTAGATTAGCCTCCTTTGTAAACATAATGAAGTTGACTCAAGTAAGAAAAATATCTCTTCAGGATGCGGCAAAATTAACAATACTTGGACTGCAAGGTGCTTGCAGCAAAATCTGGGTGACTATATGGTAACGTGACTTAGGGTGAGACAATATGGGTGGCCAAAAAATTGAAATTTAATCCTTTAATCGGATTTCATTCTGCACATGTTGTGACTGTATGACATAAATTTTGTCAAGCACTCTCTTTTTTTTTTTTTTTTTACTTCGACTGCACTTTTGATAGTAAAGTAGCCACATGGAGTTGTTTTAGGACCATATTATTACAGAGAATGTTTGCTGGCATTGCCATGGGAACTTCACTTCTGAGTTTGTAAGGCGACGGAGTGTTCTTTGTAGCCATTACTTATTTGCAATTGTTGTTTCAGATACAGTTGGTGTGGGCATATAGGGTATTTGATGTCACTGCAGAGCGAACAATACCCAATTATTATCACTGCTATAAAAAAAGGTGGTCTTTGACTTTGAGATTTGAGAGTCATTAGACGGACAGGATTGAACCGGGACCATGATCCGGCGATCGGCATCATCCTGATCGAGCTATGACTTGGACGGCTAGGAACTATCGGGTAATATTAAGCAACGACGTATGGATGAAAAATAAAAGATTTTGTTATCGAACATGATAGTCACGAAGAAAAAACGAATTGTTCATCTTTTATGGATCTCTTTTTCCATAAACCCAGCCATTGACATCACCGAGAAGATTCATTCGGAGTTGAAATTAAATCGATTAATCTCCAGAGGGAGAGATGCATCAGGATGGGAATCACAGGGAACAAAGGAAGGTGCATGTTATGGTTTAGGAAGGTGTTACGATTTCTGAACAGATTTCAGTGAATGTATGTCCAATTGTAGGGAACCTGAAGATTCTTCTCTTCTTAGAGAAGATTATCCTGAGTGTCTTCATCATGCTAAAGAGGTTCTTTTGAAATTAATATGAAATTTTAATTAAAACCCTAGCTTTGAATTTATTGGTAACCTGTTGTGTTTTTTTTTTTTTTCTTATATGAATTTATTCTATGTTGATGGTGATTTGAGCTGGAAATAACATGATTTCAGTTAACCTCTTAGAACCTCGGATTTTAGGAATCACTCAATGTATATAAGGTGTTTATCTTATAAGGGTTCTCATAAGATTGGTAATATTGTTGCAATTTAGGGTATTAGGTTTACGATTTCTGGACAGATTTCAATGAATGAAACGAGAGCACTCAGAGCAGGTATTTGCCTTCTTCTACTTTTCTCGGTTTTTATTTAGAACTGCCAAACTAAACTGTTTGAAACATATAGGGTGTATGTTATATTGATCCAAAATCGAACTTACTAGAGGAAGAAGAGATGCATCAGTTATAGATTTGAGAAAGGCCCCAAACTTGTGAATGTGAATACCCAGAAGGGAAAGATGTGAAGAATTAAGGAACTCCTTGCATGAGGTTTGTTTCAACTACCCAGAATTTGTCGCACTGTTTAAATTTAAGAAGCAATATAAAGTAGATACGATATAATTCACTTATATGATGCTGAAGCAGTGACACAAAGATAATTCACTTATACAGTATAATTTAATCACATCCTCCTTTTCTCTGTACAAATTAAAAAATTATTCCCAAGGTTTGCTGATGTTATTCATTGACCATGCGGTAAGCCCTAACTAACCGTATGTTACCAAATCCACACTAAAGAAAGTCAGGCACCACAAATCTCTATTCAACCTTACTCTTAACTTGGTTTTTGAAGGTCAAATTGCTTGAAAGAAACTGAAAAAGATGGTGCAAATCTGTGTATTACTATGCAGTACTACACGGTAGATGAAGCTTTTTATCCTAATCTCTATAGTTTTCTCGACTTTCTCCTCTTCGTTTTAGCGTAAATACCAAATTCCTTCCTCCCAGTATTACTCTCTCCCGCAAAACCTTAGAATGTTGTTTCCTGTGCTTTTTATTTTTTTTGCGGTTCTTTCTTGCTTCTGTGTTGTGATTCTTGATTACAAAAAGGTTAAATTATCATTCTTTCTGTGAATTAGTCGTTCTTTGTGTGTTGGTATGCTTTTCAATCTAACAATTTCGTTCTTCCTTTTTTATTTCGATTGTGTTTTATTGGTTCGTGGTGATGGTAGTTGTGTTTAAGTGGTGTTGTTAAATATGATTTTTTGCTTTCTGCACGAAATTTCAGTTTGTGTGATTAGGTGTACTGATTTATTGTGACATTACAGGTACAATTAGCCTCTGTACTACAGCTGCATCAAGGGTATTCGTCGATCTGGAATTCTTGATGTTCAATCAGCACATGATTTCAGTACAATGTAAATCAAAAGTGTTTTTCCAGGTATAATACATAAACGACTTGATTCGGTCCATCGCGAGTTCTAAATCCATATCATTACTAATTCATTCGCTGATGGATATAATATTGGTGTTTTTTGCTATATGGATATGTGGCCTCTATTATGTTTGAGTTAGTTAACAGTGTTGGCAGAATATGCAGCTGCATCTTCTCCATCACAGTGTATATTAAGCAGAATAAGTTGTGGCATTTTCCAACCAGCTGAAAAGAAGATGAAGCAAATATAGAATATCCGTCCATGGTAGAATATTTATCCATAGGTTGGTGGAAAGGAACCTTCTCGAAACTTATCTGCTTAATATAGAATTGCAGCTCATCAAGTGACCATGTAATGTAGAGCTCCCTGGATGATGAGTATAGTAGAAAATCCAGCTTAAACTCATGGATATAGTACTAATACATCCCATCTTTACACATTAAATTTTGACCTATCATGCATATTCTCATGAGCTTTTAGTTTTTCAATCTCTAGAATAGTACTATGTTCGCTATATATGAAAATGGGCACGAATCCGGAACTAGATAGGAAGAGTTCACTTTGTGAGTCGGGTCACCTTCGTCCCGTTTTTGGGATATAGTACAGGAATAACATGGTCCATTCCTTTTCATGCATACAAAGCGAGATAAAAGCTAACCTAACATAACCACTTAACCTAATTTCTTCCTTGATTTTCATGATTTTATAATTAATGCACTAATATTTCTTTTGTCTTCCTTCGAAACATTCATATCAGATAGCCATCAGGTCTAACTATTCGTGTTTGTGATCTTATTGAGTTTTTATTGCTGATTTCGAGTTCTGTTGCAGGCTAAATATTCTGGAATGCAACAACAAAGCGATCTGATGCAGACTCAATGTTGATCTCGGATTTAAGAACAAATGAAGATAGAGGGATCGAAGGCGGGAGATAATAGAGAAACTCTAGCACGATAATTAATTAGAGTTTTTAATTGTGCTCTTCAAATGTTTGTCAAAATAGCTTGAAAGGAGTTTCCTTATGACTAAGCCAGAAGAGTAATAAGGTGAGTACTGCTATTAATTATAGCCATTAGAATTTCCATTGACAAGATTAGTGAAGGAATTTGACATTATAGCATATTAGTGGAGAACACAATAATTGAATTTTATTTAATCGATGTCACTTTCAAAGGGTTGTTGATATTGAAATTCGTAAAGTTAGTAATCTTGAGTAGACGAGAAATAACTTCACATTGAATGACTCACTTTGTTTTGTTGCTCGATAATAATTTCTTAGCCATACAACAGGTTTTTGCTTGGTGATTTTCTTAGAGTAAATATCCACAACATCAATTCTTGCGGTAAATAAGCAAGATGAACATTTTATTTTATTTGTATAGTAATCATTATGAAAATGAAACGTTGAAAAGTAATTTGTGTCGAATGCTTATGCTTAACTAGCCAATTTTACAATTAGCTATGAGTGTTTTCTTGCCACTATGAATGCATTTGTGCCGAATAATGATGATTGCGATCAGCTGTCCCTACTTTTGGGGTATAATGAGCAGGCAAAACCATGGAAGATGGTGTACCTCCATAGTCCATACGCGGCTTTTGGAGCCACAAGCATTAGATCTTATGTTTCTTCTTTCGGGGATCAATTTGATGAAAATAGTATATATTAGAACTCTCATGTGGACGTGTATTAAAAAATGGATTGTATATCCTGTGACTACAAGATGCTGAAGCAAAATAATTCACTTATATGTTCGACATGAAAACATAAGCTACTAGGTTGCAAATTGATTTAAGACTCGCTTTAATAGGTTCACTTTTATTAGTCCCTTGATACAAAGCCATGAAACTGGCTCCTGGCCATTTCAGACATCCAATTTAAGTTTGAAAGGTGAAGACAACTGGGAAGACAGTAAGAAATCCCCATATTACTGTTTCTAATTATTCCTTATATTTTTTCAGCTGAAATTTAGCCTTTAGTCCTTTATGTTACTCAATGTTACATGCACATTCATATACAAGAAGGAATTCTCAAATGTCCGATTTCTTACCAATCTGTGAGTTGCAGGGTATGCATGTAGATGTTATTGCAGGGTGCTAATTCCAACAATCCAATTCCATCATTGCTGGTATGGATTAGATTGCTTAAAATTATGTTAATACCTATGTGACTTACTAGATTTTTGTAATTTAGAACAACATGTATGATGTTTATGATCTTTTGTTTAGTTTTGTTTTACTTATCCTGCGACTAGCCTTCCTCGGAATGTATTAATTGCCAAATGTTTTACTTCTACACGAACCATTCCACATGCTATTAAGCTGTTTTATTGGGAGCATTGAATCTGTCATCATGTACATTGTGTAGGACTGTGATTGCTGATGCCGAGTTGTATTCTTGGCATCCAATGATAAGGTAAGTATTTGTCAATTCTTTTTGTAGTCTGAGTCATATTTATCACGGGTTGGGTTGTCTAATACTTTATACCGTACATGTGTCTGATTATCTCTGTATGTCACATATAGATACAAATATACTCATCATTAAAGGGAATTTGAGGGTCCAGCTCACTAACTTGGGAGTACAGCCCCACACTTCAATTATTCATCATTAAGTATCTACTTTAGCCCTCCCAAGTTAGAATTTTGGAACTCCTAGGTGGACTGAGTTGAAAATAGTCACTTTACATTGCACATACCGCAAATGCTATATATTGTATTCATTCAGTTAGTAGGTGTACTATTTAGCAAGTTCAATTTAAGAATGATGTTCGATCCATCGTTGAGGGGTATTAAAATGAAGGCAGTGTCATGTGCATACGTTACCCCGGAAATCATAATTCAACCGATCGCTCAAAATATTTTCAGCTAAATTTTATGTCAGAAGCTTGATTGGCAGTGCATCTGAAATTTGAAGTACATCTGCAATTTTTGTAACATCTTAGCTGGGAGATTTTTGCGGGTGGTACTATATAAAGTGATAATTAAATGCTTAAGGTCAACTTTTTTTGCCATTTATTTGTTCAAAATTTTGATTTGTTATGTTAATGTAGAGATTGGAGCTAAGGCTTTTAAATTGGTAGAAATCTAACTGAGATTATGTTTACATTTTGGTTTCGGATATTACTGCAATTTGTACCTCCTAATTAGTGGTAAAACTCTTTCAACCTCTGGGCAGAACGTTGTCGCAATGGTAGCTCCAATTTTTGAATCTGTCGAAATACTGATAGCATGGCATCCATAAAAACTTCTTTGAGATAGTTTGTGAGTATCTATTTTTCCTTTTGGTTTCTTTGTGCAATTTGTAGTTCAAATGCTATTGAAATGAAGTTGGTTCTCCATTTTTTCTATGCGGCTTATCTGCGGGCAACCTATCTTCTTCTCTTGAGCGGGAAGCCCTATTGGTTTCATTGACTAAATTGAACTTTCACAAAAGTTTGTAGTAAGCTATACTTCAAAGAATTGGGTGAAGTTATTAATGTTTCAAAGGGCATGTTACTTGTTGAGTTTGCAAATGACGAAGTAGTGTAGAAGGCAAGGTTTCTTATCTGGTGTGTTTTAGGAATCTCTTATTCATAATAATTGTGTAAAAATTTCAGTTAGTAACGATTTTAGTTTCCTATCTGAAAAATATTCATTTTTACCCCATCTCTAGGAACACCTTAGTTGAGGTTTTTGAGAGTACCTCCGGTGATTTGGTTAGGTTGAAGCAAAGAGGTAAAGGAACGCATAACCTAACAGGTGTATCTAGCATTTGACGGGCAGTAGAACTCTAAGAGAGAAATCTGCTTAAAGTTTCAAAGGAAAGTGAAAATGACTTGGAACAATTCCTTGCTCAGTCAGAATTTAATAAAGACATATAACAGCACAGGTTTGTTCATTGGCTTATAGAGGATTTATTCTAATTGGTTAGGTGGAATTCATGTACTAAAATTATAACCTTTTCTTAGTTTTGTTATTTATATCCTTGCGATGACGAACAAAGATATCCAAATTAAGTTATTTCTGAGAAACACGAAAGAGGATCGGCAGTCCATTTGCAATTGGAGCACTTTTGTTTAATATGCAATATGGTTTAAGCTTAGATTATAAAGAGCTCAACGACCACAAATGAGAGTCTCCATTTGCAATTGGAGCACTAATGATTGCCAGTGTGTACACCATGGGTAATTTCTTACGGAAGGAGCATGACTGACACGGATCAAGAAGCTCAGATACAAATTATCCTTAGTGATAATAGTCAAGTGTACAACAAGAGGAGATGCAAGGGTCACTTGAAGCACGTCCAGATTAGGTGGTTGATTTGCTGGATGATAATTATCTCTCAACTTTCTGTTGTTTTTTCTTCTCCATTTTCGATTTTTAACCTTGCCGTGTCAATAGATAATGAATTTGTTTTAAGAATTCCTCTTTAACCATAATTATTTACTGTTACAACTCTGTACAGTTCAATGGAAAAGACTAAGGCCACTTCTTTTTGCATCTGTCTATTCTGTTGGTATCTTTTTTTATTCGCGTTCTACGATTCTGGATAATACAATCTTCCGCAGTGTTACTTGAATATAGTTAATGAAATTGTATCTATATACTAAAAGGAAAAATATCTTAGGTGTACACAATATATTTTAGAAGAGTAAGCTCCAATTATCTTTTGAAAGAGAGTCCAGTAGAAGGAAAGAAAATTCAAAGTGGACAAATCCAAAAAGTACAGGTCGGTTCAGATGTTAGGTATAGGCGTGCATGGGATTATCGTTTTTTCAGTGAACACTATCGGAGGGGTGTTCAAGATCCAACCCAACCATAACCTTCACTGATCGTCTTAAACACTCTCTCGCTATGACATTAATTCATCTCCCCTTTTTCAGGTCGTAAGGCAACAAAAAGAGATGGAAACAAGATAATCCACCATTTTCTGCAGTAATTGCTTTGTAATAGCTGAATCTATTCATGCTGCTGTTAACGGAAGTATGTGGAAATCCCTACGGCCGCTGATGCACCCTCAATCATTCAGCCTTTGTTAGTGCATGTTTCACATGTAGTACAAGTGGTGAAATTTGTTGGTGATGGATTACAGGGATGAGTTCAAAATTCGCCAGCTTTAGGGTGGAGGGATTTAAAAAAAAATAAAAAAGGTATACATGTATATGGGACGTCATTTTTGTGGGGTACGTTTATTAGCAAAACTAAACAAGGGGTACTTTATTATCAAAACTAAACAATGCCAGCATATTTGAGATCGCTCCCAAAGTTGTAGTGTGCACACTTTTTTGGAAAAAGTTTATTACCCTTGGCAAGGGTAACTAGAATCTTGGGTGATGTATATTGATAAAAAGAGTTTGTTTCTCTTGAACAAGTAGGGAAGCTGCAAAAAGTAACTGAGCGTTGTCATTTCTTATTTTGATTATTAGTGCAAATGAAAAAATAATTAGATATCTAATCATACAATTTCATAATTGTATAGTTTTCTAATTTTATTTTTAATAGATTTCTAACGGCTGAGGCCGTCCTAAGCAGCCCAGCCTTAAATCCTCTAAAAATAATTTTTAATGTGCGCCTTTCAGATTTTTTTCTAATACATTTGATGCTTCCTTTAGTTCAATCAAGTGATACATACATCCAAGGTTAGGAGTGTGTGAAATACTAGAACAACGTTACCACAGTGGGGAGGGCCGACCGAAGAAAAACGAAACAAATCACAATTTCCGCCGGTAGGCATATACTACCTTTGTTTCAGGAAAAGTGATATTTTCATAGTTTCATTTTGCCTAATAATAGCCTAAATTGACAAACTGATCACTTTTCCTGAAACAAAGGGAAATTGAAAAGGTGAACGTATCTCTTTTGCTGAAACAGAGTAAAAGTATCACTTTTTCTGGAACGGAAAATTAGTCGATGCATAAACCAAAATATGGTTGTATAAATGCGTTATGCATCCTTTCTGGTTGT
The DNA here is from genome assembly GCA_023531295.1 of Papaver armeniacum. Classification (NCBI taxonomy): domain Eukaryota; kingdom Viridiplantae; phylum Streptophyta; class Magnoliopsida; order Ranunculales; family Papaveraceae; genus Papaver; species Papaver armeniacum. Next base: position 82,319 of record JAJJWW010017065.1, on the reverse strand, counting down.
TTGCGTAATGGATATGCATTGAATTTTCGGAAAACTATGCCTAAAGTGAAAGTATCACTTTTCCTGAAACGGAGGGAGTACATCGTTTTATTGTTTGCAACGGAAAATTAGTTAGATGCATAAACCAAAATATGGCTACATAAAATGTTATTTATCCTTTGTGGTGGTTTGCATAATGGTATACATATAATTTTCTAAAATTGTGCCTAAAATGATAAATAACTCCGAATTTTTCGTAAAAACTCTAAATTTGATATTGTCGTTTGTACTCATTGCGTAGATTTTTTTATAACATTTTAAAGACCATATATCGAACCCAATTGAGCTGATTCAAGGTTTTTCAAAGACCACATCCGAAGTTTAATGCTTCGAATGTTTTTACCAGTCTTGGTTGCAAACTGGATAAGAGATTTTGAAGGGGAAGGGCCCAAAAGGATTTGTAATTCATGGGGAACTTCGACAACATACCGGAACTTTACTACCAGGTGAGGGTAAGGACCCAATATAGCACAACTGTATTTCTGTGATCCAAATCATGCATTGGTTGTTCGGGCAAAACGGAATCCCCTGTTTGATAAATACATTCTTCAAAAAGTTCAGAAAATTATCTCAAAACATAATGTGGTTTGCAAAAAATATTACCAGGTACAAGTTCTTTTGAGCAACGCTAACTCTGCAGGCCAAAATGTCAAAGTCATCATGCAGTCCAACAAAACTACAGATGAAAGGCGTTATAACCTACCAACGGCTGATGAAATCTCTGTAATTTTACCAGGAGATGGTTCTCAAAAGTATGACTTCGGAGATATAATACTTCATTGCAAGGGGAAAGTAGGATTCAAACGTATTTCAGAGTGTCACCCTGCATACTTTCCCCTGCTTTATGTTTTACTGTTTCCATACAACGAGATGAGTTGGCATCCTGATATAAAGCAGCTGGACCTTGACATAGGAAAACATACTGCCAAACGGTTAACTTTTAAAGAAATTCACAATTTTTCATCTCTTTAAGCGCCCTAGCGAGTATTCTACCATCTTAAGAGCGAATAAACTTTTTCATGAGTACCTGGTAGATGCTTTGGCATCAACAAAACAAAACTATATTTATTATATGAAGAAAAGTCGGGATAAGCTCCGAGCAGATTCGTATAAGCATATAAAGGACTCGGCAGAATCTGGGATGAATCCCGAGGACTTGGGTAAACCATATGTATTACCATCGAGTTTAATCGGTGTTCATAGGCATATGTATGAGATTTATAAAGATTCAATGGCCATAATACGGTTTAATCATCATCCAAATATCTTCCTAACAATGACCATGAATCTGTGTTGGACAGAAATTCAAGATGCACTTGCACCACGTCAATATCCATTGGATCGTCCAGATTGCATAGGGGTGTATTCGAGTTACAGAGAACTAAGTTGATGAAATAAATAAAAAAAAGGAATGTGTTCGGAAAGGTTGTTGCTCATGTGTTCACGATTGAATTTAAAAAACGTGGTTTCCCTCATCTGCATGATCTTATATTCTTGGATGGTCCTAAAAAAATAAAGACAGTTGAACAGGTTGATAAATTTATTGAGCGCCGATTTTTAGATGAAGAAACAGATACATATTTATTTGAGAATGTTAGGAAATGCATGGTCCATGTGGTGTGGACTCCATGTGCATGAAAAATTAAAAATGCGGCATAGGGTATCCGATAAAACATACCGAGAGTATAAGTATGGATGAAGGTGGATATGCAGTATATCACCTCGCGATAATGGGAAGGAGGTGATTGTTCGAACTGGCTACAAAGAAAACAACACAAATGTTGTTCTGTATAATCCATATCTATCCAAGATGTTTAACTTCCACATTAATGTTGAGATCTGTGGAGGTGTAGGGTCTTTTAAATACATACACAAATATATCTATAAAGTCCACGATGATACCACACTGATTTTCGGTGAGTGTGATGAGATACAACAATATATTGATGCAAGATATATTGGTGCACCCGAGGCTGCGTAGCGTTTATATGGGCACTGGATGCATCAGGAAAAACCTAATGTAGTTCGCATGGCTATTCATCTTCCCTGCCAACAAAGGTTTGTGTATGATGCAATTAAGTCAATGGACAAGGTAAGTGTTGCTGCATAAAACTATAAGTCGACATTGATGGGATTCTTTGAGTATTATTGCAAGAATACCACTGCCAAAGCATATACTTATCAAGAGTTCCCACAACATTTTATATGGGAGAATAAAAAATGGAAAGAAAGGAAGCAGGGTTTTGCAATTGCAAGGATGTACTTTGTTAGTCCTAATGCTGGTGAATTGTATTACCTGCGGTTATTACTAACGGTTGTAGCAGATGCAGATTCATTTGAAAAACGGAAAACAGTTGGGGATGGTGATGCTAAGAAACTGCATCGTATGTTTAAAGGAGCATGCATCGCACTTGAAATTTTATGAGATGACAATGAATGGTCTAATTGTTTAGAAGAAGCAGCAGTGATGAAAACTGAGGTTCAATTGAGAAAACTTTTCAAGATAATTCTTTGTGACTGCAACCCAAATCAACCAGATGTTCTATGATCAAAGTTTAGGCAACACATATGCGATGATCTACATTTTAAACTTCGCATAAAGAATACATATCAGGAAGGCAACATATGAGCAAATATATGATTATGGGTTATATCTTTTGGATGAACAACTGCAAGAATTTGGCAAGTCGCTTGAAGATGGATATGCCGAGTCCAAAACTAACATGGAGTGATGTTGTTGGTGACAAGTTTATGTAAGAGATAATGAGGATATTTTTTTTTTCTGAATGGCAGTGCTGGAAGCGGTAAAATACTTATGTAGAACACATTAACATCTAGATGTCGCAGGGCTGGACACATAGTCCTGACTGCTGCTTCGCCTGGCATTTATTAACTTATGTTGGTAGGAGGTCGTACAACACACTCGACGTTCAGGATTCCCTTTGAAATAGCCGATAATAACGTATGTGGAGTTGAAAAACAAGATACACAATCTAAACTGCTGAAAAAAGTGAAACTAATTATATGGGACGAAGTTCCCATGCAACACATATTTTGTGTTGAAACAGTTAATCGGGCGCTATGTGATATTGGTAATAAGGAAAAACCATTTTGTGGAATTACCGTTGTTCTAGGAGGAGACTTTAGAAAAACGTTGCCTGTTATACCAGGTGGATGGCGTTAACAAGTAGTTGGAGAATGTTTGAGAAGATCAATGTTTTGGAATGACGTCACTGTCATGGATGCGCTGCACCAAAATATGAGGCTGGATGCGCTTGAACCAGAAAGTGTATCTTTTGCAAAGTTTTTAGTAGAGGTATGAATGCCACTTCGTTCTTCACATTCTTTTGTTGCATTTATCCTTGAACATAGCTCTGATCTATATTTGTTGGATATAAGTGACAGATTGGTGATAGTCCGAAGGAAGTTGTTGATTTTCCAAACACAATAGATAGATGCAATAACATGGCTAAACTCATAACCAGTCTTTACCCCTGGCTGGGAACAAAAGAAAGAGTATCTACAAAATATTTTACTGAGCGGATTATACTATCATCCCGTAATGATGACGTGCAAAAGATTGATACAGAAGCAATGAAAAAATTAGACAGGGATATATACACGTACCTTGCTGCATATAAGTTAAATGAAGATGGCGCTGGCAATATTCCACACCTTTCCAGCGAATTCCTGCGGAATTTAAATCCACGTGGAATGCCTCAGTTCAAGTTAGATATAAAAGTTGGATGCTCCATCATAATGTTGAGAAGTATTGCACCAAGGTAAGGTCTTTGCAACGACACAAGACTGTTAGTCACTAGATTTAGACATCATGTAATTGAAGCCAAGATTTTAACTAGCGAAAAGACTAGAGAAATTATATGTATCCCAAGGATAAATTTCAAACCGTCTGCGACAGATATGGATATTAACCTGGCGAGGCATCAGTTTCCTGTCCGTCCTACTTATGCTATGACAACCAACAAGTCACGGGGACAGTCTGTGAAATAAGTTAGGATATATTTATGCACTCATGTGTTTAGCCACAGTAAACATTACGTAGCATTTTCTAGATGCACAGCCGAACATAGAATAACTATGCTACTACCGAATGAAACCAAGGACCTTTCGACTACAAACATTGTCTACCTTGAGGTTTTATTGTAGAGCTATTGAATTCTTCCTATATGAACTTTTCTGTAATTTCAGGATGATATTGTTTTTTTCCCTGTTCTCATGCATATGAACTATGAGATCTTGAGATTACCGCAGAAGTCCAAACCGGAGTTGCTGTTGTGGATATTACAATAATACAACGAAAGTGATGAGATCTAACGATGGAATACTTTTGGCTAAGTATCAATTTCCTATTAGAGTTTGTTTTGAAATGTTGATGAACGAGAGCAGGTCACAAAGCATATATAATGCTGGACTCTACTTGACATCCGGTAGTTTCGCAGAAGATGAAAATCCAATATATAATGGTATTTCAAAGGTACCCGGCGTGGCATCAAATCTAAGGATTAGTGTCATCAAGAAGAATGAGTTGCCATGTGGGTATATGAAGATGGTGGTGCGTGAATGCACTACCGAGAATTCACCACCTATAGATCGCGTGGTAAATTAGGAACAAAGTTATTGGAATGAGATGGATTTTCAGCAATGCATACATACGCCATACGATCCTCATAGATAGGCAGAGAGGATTAAATCTGTTGGAAATAGTTTCTTTTGATTATTGGATTCCAATGTTTAGATTCTTTATTATTCAATTTCAAGTTCATGTTCATGTCAATTACCATTGGTTTATAAAAAAATTTACTTATTAATTTAAGCTTTTTACGATGTGTCACCCTGCTTAACATTAGAATTAAAACACCCATACGAGTTCTTCAAATTATTGTTCTTGATTGGTTTAGAAGTGAGCAAGAAGTGAAAAATTTGCTTGCCTGGAATTTCTTTACGTGTATAAAAAGAGTGTGAGATCTCAATACATGTATGGCCATGCTAAACAATATGTACACTATTTCTACCGCCCCCAAAAACTATTTCTACCGCCCTCAAAAGCTAAAAAGCCAAACATAAACCTACAAAAATATAGAAAGAATCTAGAATTTACTTAATCATCTTTCTTCTTCCTTCTTCCAATAATCGTTTCTAAAAAGAGGAATCCAAAGAGGTGCAATATCTTATTGGACACACATCATGTATAAGATAGAATAGCTAAAACAAATATTTTGGTATTTTGAATACACTGCTGCTAGAATGTACACAAACATCATCTTGATGTAAATGTCATCCATGAAATCTGACTGATGCATTTGAACTAGAAAAATGTTATGATGTTTGTTCATTCTTCTTATTATGAGTAACTACAACCGAAATATCAGATACTCAAATATACTAAATGCTTTTTCAAAATACTCATTTCTTATAGCTACCTAGAAATACAATGTCTCAATACTTAAAGGAAAACTGCATTTAAGTGTATATAAGACGAGAGGTTGAGCCGGGGCCGTAAGGCCCCGGTGATACCTAGTATGTATATATGTAATCATCCAATTTTGCTACTGATATTTTTGTTGCAACACAGCTTAGATGTCATGTAATTGTTCATTGACTTGTACATTTTTATTGTTAAAATGTAAGTAGCTCTTTTCTTGAGTACTGCCTGCATTTGGGAGAAACTAAATGCAAAAGTGTGTGATTGTTTAATCGTCATATTTTTTTGTTTTTTTTTTTTCACTTCATTAATTTATAAAGATATAAATGATCAAGTGTCGAGGTAAGATGGAAATTTTTCCGAAAACCCCTGGAAAAAAAAGAAAGACAACGAAGTGGTAGTTGTGCTATTTGACATTGAGGCTTGAAGAGAATTTTTTCTTTTCTATATTCTACTTTGGTCTTTTTTTGTTTAATTTGTCCGCTCAGTTTATTGACGTATTCTTCCCTTAAACTATAAAATATATACCCATTATTTTTAATTATTTTCTATTTAAAATTCAAAATCTTAAGTAGTATCACACCATATATAACAAAAAAAAATTATTGAATATCTTTGATATTAATCATCGTTCCTTTTTTAAACAAAAATATTTATGGATGGTTATAAAATTCCTAATAAGGCTTTCCTCTCAAATAAAAATTATGGCTTTAAAATTTCAGGGCGGGAAACCAAAATCAATTGGAGGGAATTTTTTATACGACGAGTTTTTTTTTTCGGGGAAAGTTAACACGAGTTAAGAGTAGTACATCACATTCTAATTGTGGATTTCATAATAAAACCAGTATCTTTGTTTTTATTTTTTTAAAATATTTCCTAAAATAAATTAAGTATCGTACAAAGCTTTTAAAATATTTCCTAAAATAATAATAAAAAGAAAAGAGATGCCGCGAGGGCTTTTATTAATCATAATCGAAATTATGTACAATATCGGTGGAGGGTAGGGTTGGGAGCCAAGCAACAAATTGCGCCAACACCTTTTTGAATAGCTACTCCAATCCTTTGAAAAAGAGAACTGCCTATCTTATAGTTAGCATCATAGTTAGATAAACAGTTCTTCAATCTATTTAGAAAAACAATAAAATCATCTCCCAACTCACCTAGTGTTGAGAAGGCTAAAACACCAAAGCCATAACCATGAGTTGTGCATTTGTCTAAATACTTGGTGCGCTTGCGACTAATAACAGCGGAAATAGCACGTCCCGGCGTGAAACTACGAAAGCCATCGCCTGCAAAAGGTGAGACTCCGGTGACATCAAGACAAGTGTCTTGACCATTCTCCCAATAATATACAAGAATATCTGCCGGTTTTAAACCCTTATCATCATCCAAAAAGCCCAATGAAACTTCCTTTCTAGCGGCAACACCAGCTTTGTAACATATGTCCATAACCATATCACGGACAAGATCATGTCTAAATTTAACACCAACCTGATTCGCACAATGCATGGCATGGTCGCCAAAGATGTCCATGATACGACTACAACACGGGCACACACTGTCCACTGGAAAAAGAGGCACACCCAAACGGTATTGAAGAATAGCACGAAACTGTCGAGGACCAAGGTTCTGGTTAAGACCTGCGATGGGGATAGCCTTAAGAAAGTCCAGCGCATGGGCCATCTGATTGCTCTGCCATAAAATCGCTTCTCTAGTGGACAATGCGAAACTGTTGGGCAAATCTCTCTTGACAACAACAAAGTAACGTATTGCCAGTGCTTTCATATGTTGTGGGGCAGTATCTTGGATGTTGAAAGTAGAAGATGTAAGTCCACAGGTTTGCATGTAATGATTGAGAGCCGACTGGAAAACAGAGCTCGAAGATGGCACTTCTGTGCTGTTTAGAATAGTTGACTGCAGAGCTTGAGTCTGAATGCATGATGCTAGATAGCAGTATTGGCTTGTATCAGCCATAGTGTATATTAATAATAATACTAATTTATATTTTTAATATACTTAATTTTAATTTTAGTAATAACATAACATTAGGCAGGATCCATGGACACTCTTAGATGGACAAGGTCGGACAAGATTTGCGCCATTTTCACCGCAAAATCCAAACGATAATGGATTTAAGTCTAATATTTTGATGGTATATTCTTCTTATAAGACTCTATATTCCTACAAAAAATGAGCACAATTCGAGATGCATAAAACCACCATCTACCCCTTTGAATATCAGCCGTTCAAAATTAACGGTTGAAATTAAGATCGATAGATGGTCAGGTTTGCTATCTCGAATTGCATTCATTTTTGGTAGGAATATAGAGTCTTTATAATAGGAACATATCATTAAAATATTAGACTTAAATTCATTGTCGTTTGAGTTTGTCGGAGAAAATGGCGCAAATCTTGTCCAACCTTGTCCATCTAAGAGTGTCCATGAATCCTCCCTCAACACTCTTAGTGAAGGGTTAGTCATAACATTTTATATTTTTATTATTGCCTATTTTACATATTTTTTCCTGCAAATCCGCACTTGGGCGCAACAACTAGTCAAACCAATTACAATAACTTGCACTTAGTTTGATTCATCATTTCCACAAACATGTCAGTAGCTGATTAAACGGACACTTAAATTTCTTCATCTTTTTCTTCAGATACATATCCAGATGATGATGAGCTAATCTACACCAAGATGAGTACCGATAAATCAAGGAAGTTGCTCGTAGTAGTATCAACGAGAAACGACCTCCTTCACCTAAACCAAATAACAATAGACCTTATGAAGACCCTCCGGGACCGGAAACGATTTTGATCTAGCGCTGCTAGAGCCGTTGGATGGGTGAATCCAATGGTGGTGGTGGTTTTTAATGAAAATTGTATTTTTGCCCTTGGAGTAAAAAACTCCACCGACAACCACCACCATTGGATTCACCCATCCAACGATCTAGCCTCCAAACTTTTTCCCTAGGACCCCCTCCTCCAAGTTGACGAGGTCGATGATAAGATTACCAAGCTTGGTAAAGGGGCGGCATGAAATGGTAGAGGGGCGGCAAGTGTGATAGCAATGTCCCTTTTATTGGTTAGGGGGTGTCCTATAGGGGGTGTAGATTGACTTGATTACCCTTTTCACCTTAAATTAACCAAAATCAAATCAATTTTTTTAAACCTAATGAATCAGAAAAAATCAAATCAGTTTTTTTTTCATCTTCTTCTTCATCTTCTCTTCTCCTCCATCTACTCTAACCTCCATTAAAACCGAAAATTTCATCGTCTTCGATTAATCGGCGATTTGAAAAATGTTTGGAAAAACCCAGTTAGGGTTTAGTTTATCGTGTTGGATTTAAGTTAATTTTGTATCAAAAATTAGGGTTTTGTATGAAAATTGAAATTGAAATTTCTGGGTTTATGTGAGTTACGGTTGGTAATAACTCAATTACGAACCGTAACTGGAGATTTGAAGAACATACGGTTGGTAATAGTTCAATTACCAACCGTATGTTCTTATTATATCTGAGAATTTTCTTCAGTTACGGTTGGTAACTATTTTAGTTTACCAACCGTAACTGAGTTACGGTTGGTTTCGAGCATTTAATTACCAACAGTAACTGAGTTACGGTTGGTATTGAGCATTTAGTTACCAACCGTAACTGGTTTTACAATTGGATCTTCCCCAAATTTAACCAGTTACGGTTGGTATTCGATAACTTACGAACCGTAACTAAGAGTTACGGTTGGTAACAAGCAAAATTGTAACCGTAAGTTCTTCTGAAAATTCAAAAGTTTGATTTTGTTATGTAATTTAGATAATTTTGAGCGAGAAAAAGCTAATTGGAACTAATTTAGAAGTATATCGGGTCACTAGAATCACTCATTTTGGTTGAATGAATCAAAATCTAGGGTTTCACAAATATCACATAAGTTTTCTTTTTCTTCTCCCCTAAATTTTTTTTTTTATAACTCTAAAAATCTGATTTTAGAGTTATAATAAGTGAAAATTAATTATCAACACTAATCTTGATTATCATTACTAATCTTGATTATTAACAATAAGGGCTAATTAGTCATTTCCAAATTTTTCATTGATAAGGGGCACTTGAATTTCCTTGTAATGACCTTTTTTGTCTTATTAGATTGCCGCCCCTTTACCAAGCTTGAAGATTACAGCTGTGTGTTTCCTATGTAAAAGCATCGTGAAATGAAAATCACATCACTAATAAAATCTGATTTTATAACAATTGGATTGTCAAGAGAAAGTACTCGAACCATCTTTAAGTCAAAGTCAGTTCACCCTTTTGGTCAAAAATACAACTTTTACTTCAATATTACTTGGAACAAAAATATGCTAGTAAAAAGTACTTGGTCCTCAAATAAGTAAATAAGGCTGAGAACATCAAAAACCAAAATCAGGAGGATTTGCTGGCAGGAGCTTTGGCAATATTCTCTTTCCTTTTCTTAAGAAGATTAACCTTAGCCGCCTTCTTTTCTTTTCCCATCTGAAACAATGAAACAGCGAGTCAAATTCCGCCCCACACAAGCCAAGAGGATACAATTTGCTGAGTTCCTTTCTATTTGAAGTTTCTAATCGTTTCGCTAAATTTGCAAAAAGAAAACAGCATGGAAAATGTAAAAAGAATAAGGAAACGGCTGATACCTCCATTGCTTTCACTAGACCCCTCTGCTTGCGTGTCCGTACAATTTGGTCCATGTCACTAACATCCTTTGCAGATTTATCAAGGTGATCTTTTATCTCCTCATCAATACCGTCCGCGTTCTTCTTTGAGCTGGCAGCAGCAGAATATGGCAATTTCTGAAGCTCTTTCTGCAGTTCTTCATGATACTGCTTTTCAAGTTCATCCATCTGAAAACACAAGTACAAGAAATTATCATGAGCAACAAAAAAATAAAACTCAGCCAGCCCCGAGATATGGAAGGCTTCCAGAAGTGTTTCACAAAAACAAACAGCAAATATAAATGACTGATGAAAACCAAACAACACAAGTACGAGAACTTTTTATGAGCGACAAACAAATAAAACTCAAGCCTGCCCCGAGCGAAAGACTTCCAGAAGTGTTTCACAAAATTATACAGAAACAAACAGCAAATATTAACAATTGATAAAAAGTGAAAACCAAATCCAACACCAACACACTTCCAATCAATTTGATATCTCACATCATGCTTCCTAATCTACCTTGCAAAAGTTCCTAACCTCCCAAAACCTAATGACTGAAACTTCCTTAAAGTGCTTAAAAATAAACTTCTCTAGCAATTACCTTGAGCTTCTTCTGAGCAATTTCGACAGCTTCGGTCCGACTCATAATTCCTTCAGCCACTAGACTCTGAGGATCATCCAAATCCAGATTCTCTAATCCAGGCATGGGCAGTACTTCTTTCTTTGCTTCAGCTTTTAAGCGTCTAACTACCTCGGCATACTCAGGAACATAGCCTTCTGCCTCATTATCAACAAAAGGTGACAAATGTGGAGGAGGTACCCTGTTAAATAGCACCAAAAGCAAGTTACAGATAATATATAATCAACACACGTACCCCTTCTTAGTGACCACAAACTAAAAGAAAATTATACAATTCGAGGTCAATCACATACCTTCCCACCATGTAACCATCTGTTGGTAAAAGGATTCTCGCATTTACACAATCATAGATCCACTGCGGTTGGACATATTCTCTAGAGAGGAAGACATGGCCCTGTGTTGGCCTATCAACGATCTGCCACAAAAGAAAGACAATTTACTTGTGAAGTTTGGAATAAATTTATACCAATATACAAGGATGGTCTTGGAACAAACCAGATACAGTTTATCCAGTTGTCACTTAAGGGGTCAAGTCAGTTTAAGAGACCAGGGGATAACAATCTGGAAGTATGTTGCACCATTTTAATCCACCACCATTGCTCAAACTTTATGGAAGAGCATGTTATTTCTAGCTTAGGTAGTCTTAGTTTTTAATTTCATTTCCACAAAGGGTAATTCATAATGAGAAACTCGCACCCACCTGATGTGTGATACCATCATCAGTTTCCTGGAATGGAGCTCCTTCTCCCTCCCAAGAAACTATACCTCCAAAGGCTGGAATCACAAAAAGTAAGGACTCTCTTGGTACCTAACCAAGAGGAAAAACAGAAAATGAAATTGAGTCCCAGTACAAGCACAAAAACAAAGCAATGACACGTACATAAAATTAACTACAAATAGCTGGTCATCCACTTGTCTCCTGTATATTGAAAACACCATGATTTAGCGGAGAAACGAGCTATAGTCGTTCTTTTTAACAGTACCTACAGCTAAAAACTAATATATGATTAACCGCACACATACTCAGAAGGTTGTCATCTTGTAAGCTCCAATGTGTATTAAAGGTAACAAATCACAATACCGTCATCCATGAGTTATCCAAACACCAATTGGTGTCAGCTAAACTCCTACCAATATTATTCTATGGGAGTATATAACTACAGGAAAACTTACCTCCCGACTTAAGAAGATCTTCAAATCTTTAAAGAGACCTTTACATTCCCTCGTTTCTTCGTCGTCATTATCTTCCCCCGTAGTGCCCTCAACAAGTTGCATAAGCGCGCCTGGTTCATTTGCAGGAAGCTGATGCTGAAGTTGAGCTAGTTTAAGCTCAGACTCCACGGTCATCTTTACCTTCCCAGCCTGGGATTCTACAATAGAGGACCCAGCAATGTACTTGGACAATGCATACTGGTCTGCATGAGACATGGGAACAATAAAAGTTGCAATAAGCTTCGAGGGGTTAAAATAGAAACCATGCTGTCTGCTTAAAATAAACCATATGGCACATTGGGTAGGTTGCAACGAAGGTCTAACCTGCCCCTAAAGCTTCCAGGCGAGGATCAAGCGTAGGTGGATAGTTCACATTTATTTCTTGATACAGTCTGAAATTGATAAATGAAAGCAGAGTCTGCAAGGCGGGTAAAAGAAAGGGAAATGAAATGTGAGCCCCAGGATAGTAAAGAGTACATAAATGTGGCTAATATAAACATGTCCAGTTGGATCAATTAACGTAATAGACTAAAATAGAATATACTAGATAAACATCATCTGACATGCATGTGCTCCATCTTACAAGGACACAACAAACCTTTCTGCCAACAAAGTAATTCAATTTTTTCAAAACCTTCATGAAAATTTTCACCATTGACATGCTTTCAGTATTGACCATGGGCTATCAATCTTATGATGATTTTTAAACTAATTATTCATTTTCTCATCTGCAGATAGACCATACACCCTAAAAAAATCCTTCTGTAAAACCAAACTGACATAAGCAATAAAAGATTGTCTGTGTCTCTGTAACACTAAACAGCCAAGAAAATCCAAAGGTGACTAAGAAAAAGAGAAGGGGTAAATGAAAGAAGTCTAACCTCATAAAATTCCAAAAAGGTTAACATAACCTTAAAGTCAACATCATCAGTAATGACTTGCTGTAACGCATGAGGGGTTAACCATGTAATCTTTTGCCCATCAATCTCAACCTGAGTAAATGAACATAAGAATATGTAACTTCTTCGATTCAAGAATTTTAAGGTACCAGATTCCGAAATAAAATAAATAAATAAAAAATCACCTGATAATATGTTCCCTTCACAGATATAAAAGTTTTCCTTAGCTTATTTGTTCTGGAGATGTATGCCTGCCATTCATGGCTCAACCTAGTCAAAAACATGAAGAAGCTACTCATTAGAACCTAAACATAGTTCTTTGTAAACAATCACCAAACAATAAGTGAATACATAAATGGCCATAACTAACAAAACAGATAGCATGAGCAAGCAAATGTAACTTGGTTTTCACAATTCAATAATAAAATCCAACTAACCTTCGACAAGTGTGGATATCCTTTACTTGAATATGCTCGCTCTCAACAGCAGGTAATGCAGCAAACAAGTGCACCATAGTAAGACAATCATCTAAATCCCTTAGTGCATCAATAAAAGTAGGATACCTACAAAAACAAATAACCACATACATTAACCATTAGAAAATGAACAACCCCTATGCACGAATACAGACACTACATACTACAAACCAACTAACCTTTCTTTGACAAGTCTATCAAGAGTGTAACCAGGCTTTCGAGACCTTAACCGTTTAGCAAGTTCATCGTTCTTCTTTGCCACTGCTTTATGTATTTTCTTATCATATGCTCTAATATGTCTAAACTTCTCCATTAAAGGTTCATGTAGCAGGAAAGCAATATCCTTAGAATGATAATATGTCTTATTGTTTCCTTCATACTTCTTCTTCGGCTCTCTCGGGAAAACTCCCTTTAGAATACATAATTTCCTACAATATAAAAATTCAAATTTCATAAATCAAAAATATAATACAAGTAAAACCCTAAACCCTAAAAAGACCAGCTGACCTCCCCCAAGAATCTTAAAATCTTAAACCCAAAATCAAAACTGCATATTTATCATACCGGAACGTAGGTAAGGTAACTTGTAAATGTCTAAGTGCTTTGGTTCTGGTACTATATTTTGCAGAATTTCCTTCCTTCTTCTTTCCCTGTAAACAACGAAGAGAGAATCAGTAAAAAGGATTTCAGAAACTGAATACATAGAGCGTATGTAAATTAGGTTTATGGAGTGATTACAGGAGGTCTATAATGCTTAGGCATTTTTGCGACTGTGTTTGAGTTTCAGAAGAGAAGCGAAGGAAGCCCTAAAGAAGTTGGGTGAAAGGGTTTAATAGAGAAATTTCTCTTTGTATTTATACGGGTAGGTTAAGCTTGACAAGGTCGGATCTTAAGGCTAGTTTGGTATTGCTGTGAATTTTAGAAAATCGCTTTTATGTTGTGCTGTGTTGTGCGTTGCTGTGCTGTGCTGTGAAAATAAATCTGCATGACGTTTGGTAAAATATAATTTAAAAAGCACTGTGCAATTAACAAACTGTAAATTATGTTTGGTAAACTGGTATTTAAAAGTCTTTGGTGATGTAGTTAATCGAAAATAGACATATTTCAAAAATTAGTTTTAATACAATTTTATTATAATAAATTATATTTCTAATTTTAATATATTTAATAAAATATAAGTAATATTTGTTTTTAAAAATTGTTTTTATTATTTAATTAAAAATTTATGATTATGGTTGGCAATATTATTATTTTAAAATTTTTTTTTAAAATATTTATTTATTTTCATTTTTTTAATATTTATTATTTTATTTAATAATTATTATTTTAAATAAAAATGAAAAAAAAGAAGAAATAAAATTATAATTATAATGTCAAATGTACAATTTTTGAGGTAAAACTTGTCTTTATAATATTATTTAAAATAAAAAATTATATTTCTTTGGTAATGCTTTTTTTTTTCCAATTTTAATATTTTAAATTTTTTGTTTAAAAAATAAAAATATTTAAGTAATATTTGTTTTTAAATTTTTTATTTTCATTGTTTTTATTATTTTCAATTAAAAAAAATTATGATTATAATGTTGTACAATCTCTTTCTGGCGATATTGGTAAAAACTTATGCTTTATTTATTATTTTAAATTTGTTTTTTAAAAAAAGCAATATTTATTTTTTGTGATATATTTATTTATTTTTCATTTTTTTTAATATTTTATTAACAAGGTTAAAATATCTCAAGGAGAATCGAGTCGGAGGAAGATAATTGTCCCAAATTCGACAAAACCAAAACAAACAAAATCACAAAAAGGATAAGATTCAATTATGTAGTTAGTGGGTGTGATTTGTTCAAAATATCTTTTGTTCTATCAAAGATTTACTAATTATTAAATATCTATTATTAAGGATTGTCAATTTTGAAAAAGAATAGCTTTGCTTGTTTTTGAACTTACTATTCTAAACTAGAATCTAATTTTAAAAAGTATATATATTTCATTTTGGCAAAAAAACCTGGGTCTTGATAGAACAAAAGATAAACTTGAAAAATTTAATTAAAAATTTGTTTTTGATTTTTATTCCAGACGGTCAAATTGAAGTGAGAGCTTCACTTTCCCCGCCCACTTGTTTAAATTCCTTTCTTGTGAAATGGTAATCTTTCTCTTGTTTGTTTTGGTTTCCCCGTCTCTGCGGAATTTGGGGGCATGAAAATCACTAAAATCTCTTCAGAAATTATAAAACCTTGAGATGAAATATTACCAACTAAAGGACCTCCATATAAAACCATTTTTCTTCATAAACTTTTACAAAATAATCTACGGTCGTATATTAGTAATTAGAACAAAAAAAGAACTAAATCAACCGACACCTTTATTTTTTTCTCCCACCATTCATTATTAAAATGAAATCAATCGTCTCCATAAATTCCAATCAACTTTAAGAGCATCCCATTTATTCTTTAGCTCAACCTTGTAAAGCTCCACATTCTCCCCCATCCTAAAAGTTAGTGCTCGAATCCCAAATAAGGAATTGCTACACTTTGAAAAGAATTCTAATTTGATATTTTACCAAACACAATTTTTGGTAAAAAAATGGATGAAAAAAGCATTTCCACATGAAAGTGTAGTATCAAGAATATATGCAAATCATAAGATAAATTAGAATTTTGTATTGAAATGGTATAGAAAATATAATTTGAAATTGAAAATAATAATCTTTAAAGAGCATGATATAGATTGAAAATAACAATCTTTGAAATATGATATTAAGATATTGATTGTAAAAAAATTAAGGGCAAAGTGCTTTTGGTTAAAAAAACTAGCAATCCCAAAAGTAGGCCTAAAATGAAAGTGTCATAAAAAGATGTTTGTTACCCAATCCCAAACGGGGTCATAAAAGATGTACCCAATGTAGTCGCGCGATATCAGATTTCGGTGAATATCGGTCGAGTACCGAGACACGATATTTCGGTGAATACCGGTGAAATATCGGCCAATATCGGCGAAATATCGGCCAATACCGGCAATATCGTCATGTCGGTGAAACACCGAAACCGATATTATCGGCGGTATCTCGGCCGAGATTAACTACATTGGATGTACCCGATAACCGACGATATTTTATGTGAGTAAATTTTCGGCTTTTACGGATGAGAGGTCAAGGCTGGCTTTGGTCGGTGCGGCTGCGTAGTCGGGCCACATGCTTATGTATTACTACCTTCGTTTCTGGAAAAAGTGTTACTTTCATTTTTTTTTCATTTTAGCCTAAAAATAGGTTAATTTTTTTTTTTTTTTTTGATGAAAAAATAGCCCAAATTCAAAAAGTGAAAGTAACACTTTTCCAGAAACGGATGGAGTATATTTTATGAAGTAGAAAAAAAAATACTAAGGGTGTGTTTGTTTGTAGAATTCACCGTTTCCGGGAATTTATAATTCCATGGGATTATAAATTCTGGGATTCATGTAAATTCCTTGTGTGTTTGGTAACCGAATTAAAATTCCTAGGATTTATAGAGTTTTCTTGTATTAAAGTCTTTGTACCATTTGGCACTACCCTCAAATCTTAAAATTGCATATATATATGGGATTTAAAGTTTAAAAAAAAAATGGGTCTCCCTTGACAAGTTTCCCAGCAAATCTTAGGAGGAGGGGTCGGACTCCATATGGAGGATTTGCTGGAAAACTGAATCACGTAGGAAACGTGATTCCAAGGATTCGGGCAACCAAACATACAGAGGGAAACGTAATTCTACTAAATCCCCTGAACCCGTAAATTCCTCCCTTAAAATTCTACATCCAAACCCACCATAAAACAACTTTATTACGTAAGTGTTTGTCTTTATTTTGTTGTTGACTTCCTACTTTTTCTCAGAAAATAAAACATGGGATTTAGAGAGGGCAGGTTATTAAGTTATACAAAGATGGGCACATACAAAATATATGTAGCTCCACCACATTTTAGACGGGAGGGGTTTGGTAATGTATTTTCTTCAAAAAAAAAATATATATATATATATGGTAATAGTTTTTTGATATTGGTGTTTGGTAACAAAAATTAACGTGTATTTTATCCAAAAGCGCTTCCAAAATATAAGAAAAACAAAAAATAACAATTCGTTGTCGGGGATTTGATGAGTGTCACAACGCGTCAAAATTAATATTACTTTCTCAATACTCAAGTCATGTTATGAGGCTAAGGATAAGAAAGGATCGTTCCCACATAGAGGTCTGAGTTTGTTATTTGTTTCAATCTTTTATGTGAATAGGGGGTTTTCTGATTTATGTGAACTAATCTAACCCTAAAAGCTAACGAAAAAGAGTAAACAAATCAATAGGTGCGAATATTGGATAAAAGATTCATCTTCAATTGTAAATACGTACTTGAATAAATTATTAGAATTCAAATTTAATCTCTAATTATCAAAAGCCCTAGAATACCTTGAATGGAAGAATACTCTGTTAATTCTTAAAATCATCACACTTACATAAAACGACGCAAGTATGAATTCTACCTAGAGAATAATCCAACGCATTGCGCTAATTAATCAAGTTTAATTCCCATGGAACATTAAGATTTATGAAATTAGGCTAATCAATGCAATTGAAATACATTGCACAAACAAATTAACAAAGGTCAAATTCTACATTTGATAACACGAAAGTGTTATAGCACTGCTCGGTCGAACTCGCAACTTTTGCTATCTCAAGTTTGGTTAGTAGCACAAAACTATACCTCGATTTTTAAACTGCTTAAGTCAAGTCTCAAACTAGGTTAAATTATGGTAGTTGAGTATTAGACACCACTAAATAACCCGTGAAGATTGAAGATCAAACTGAAGACATTTGGAGAACGTCATCAACAAAGAGGTATGTGGAGACTAAACCACTCTATTTTACTCATTATCTTGCCCTTGTATATATATGAGACTATGTTTATAGTAGATATTACAAAAAAGAAATTTTGAGTCAAGCTTTTCTTGTTAAACATCTCGAAATATGATTCAAGCAATAGTTGTTCATATACACATACTTAGTTAAGAACAATTTATTGTTCATGAACTATTTTTGATTCAAGTAAATCATTTGAAAATTACTCAAGCAATAATGTTCCTCATTTATGGCAATTGTAAAAGTTTCAAATCGATTAGAGAGAGTTTCCAGAACTACTAAAATTCTGGACACAAGAAGGAAGGTACACGTATCCTAATATGCATACCATTGCCTTTTGAGTTCCGGAATAGGGGTAGGTACGCGTACCCGGTACGCATACCCCTTAGTTCTGAGATCGTGAAGAGGTGAGGTATGCGTACACAGTATGCATACTAAGGTCATGAGTTCGTAAATCTCCTTAGGGTACGCGTACCTTAGCCATCTTAATTCACGAACTGGCAATAGGTACGCATACCTACCCAGTACGAACTAAAGCAAATGCATTCATGTTTGGCATCGCTATGACTCTCATAAACAGTGTATGTATTTCGTGATTCAAGTCTTAAGTGTTGAATGAACAATAATTTGCTTATTAGTTCATAAGGCATATTTGCCAAGATTTATCATTCTACATGATTCTGGTACGCGGACAACAGTGTATATTCTTCTATGTGATTTCATGACAAACTTCCCACATGCTTACCTAAACTCCTAACAAGAGTTTCATCTCAACCGATAAAGTATTTGCTCGAATCTTAAGTTATCTTAGATTGAATTTTAAGCAACCCTAGTCTTGAAAATATATAAATAGAGAGACTGAAAATGGGAAATCTACTTGCTAAGAAATCATGCTTGTGTGTGTCGGTGGGCAGTAAATGTGTATGTTGGGATCATGGATTCATAATAGCTATAATGCTTATGAGTGCAGGTGTGGTCACAATAACTATAATGCTTGTGAGGTGCACCAGATCAAAGGTTTATTGTGATTGGGCTGCGGCCCATGGATAAAAAGGGGTTGATGAGAATTTGGGCTGCCGTCGAGGATAATGTTTTGGGGTTGTTGAGTTTGCCGAGTTCAGGGCCACAACTATTCAAATAGTGTGTGTTATGGTTGACAGTGGTTATAATAAGCTACCTAGCCTTGTTTATCATATAGAGGACTCTCTGCATACTAGAATATCAATCCTGGCACGGTGTGTCCTAATTACGTTTAGAGTCGTTGGTAGGTCTGGAAAGGTACCTATAATTACTGCAAGTGCACAATGTGTACTATGCAAACATGGCAAGAACAGGTCGATCCCACAAAAACTGGTGTGATGTAAGGTTGAACACAGAGTCTTACTATACTGATTTCGAATATATATCTGCAAAAGGAAAGTTGTTTTGTCGATACGACTAGATGTTGCCAGAGCTTAAAATAAAAAAACAGAATGCGAATGAAGGTGCAATAACAAGAGTGAAAACAATATAGATAAGGGGTACTAGGGTGGTTGAATCACCACTTAACCTATGATAATCAATTCAGTTTCAAGTTATGCTCTTGTCCGTTGTAATGGACACCGGTGAAGATACAAGTATGTCGTTTAATCCAGGGAAGTCTCAAATGGATGTCCTATCAACTAAGGTAACTAACTAATCCCTAGTATTAGTTGTCTTCTTATAATACAACTAGTCACAAATCAATTTGATCACTTAGATATTCAAACCCTTCCTAAATCAATTAACCACAACAAAAACAATAACAAGAAAAAACTATCCTAGCATAAGATTAAGGGGTTTCATCTGAAACCTAGTTAAGAAACTAGAACACAATGATAATAAACTAATTAGAATACTACAATGATCCTTCTCAACTGGAGTGGACAGAGAAACAACCCTTCTTTATACAACAAAATTCACTCAAGACAACTTCAATTCGACAATTAATGTAAACCCCACTCGCTAAAAGTACTTTATTGACGTTTTCCTTCTTCAATTCATCTTTGCAAGCTATTAAATTGGTGTTTTTCAGCTGTTGAATATAACCATAATCTTATCTCTTTAAAACCTAGCTTTTTGGGTTAATGTTCTTGATAAGAAAGAGGATAAGGTTGAGAGATATAGAGATAAAAGGCTTAGTTGATTGTGATGGTGGTAGTTGCGCTCATAGAGGTGGGGGCGGAAGTGATTAATCGGAAGATGAAGGTGGTGCTAGTATTTTAGATGGAGTAATGAGAAATGAGGGTGGGGTTGCTTATGTTGGATAATGGAGGGAGAGAAGCGACTAGGGTGTTGAGCAGCTGTAACAGGTTTGATTTCTCGGGTATGGAAATGGGTTTGGGTCTTGGGTTATCTTGATCCAGCTAAGCCCATTCTTCTTCAAACCCACTGTTGAGTAAATGGATTACCAAAGGTGAGCAAGCGGATTGCACTGACTTTTGCGTGATGTTTCTTCTGTGTTTCTTACTGCCCTCCAGCAGAGCTCTTGCTTTCTGCCTCTGGTTACCAATTTCCTGCTACGTTTTGCTTCTTGAAGCAACCAAGCCTTATTTACTACCTAAAAACTCATAATAAAATAGTAAAAGTAATTATTCTCGAAAACAATAATAGTACAAAATTTGGGATAAGATGGATAGTTAAAGCACAAAAGATGAGATAAATACCAATAGAAGATATATAATTATGCAATATTTGGCACTCATCAATCATCCTCTAAAGATTTAGGTTACATAGAGAAACTGTATTAGGCTACGACTTTTGAAGTATTCACTAATGGACTCGTGAATCCCGGTCAGACTATCATTTACCTTATAGTTCTTGATATTCTAAATCTTATCTTGATCATCGTAGTTCTTGTCTATTTTAGGGATCGTGACTACTGTTTTGCGATACCATGGATCAGGGAATAAGATTGATAAAAAATAAAAATAAAAATTCGTCCCAGACTTTGTAATTCCATAAGTTTCATATTTGTTATGCGATTGATCCTGTGAGGTAGAATCAATTAGGCATCTTTATAACTTTTTGAAGAGAGTAAGTTAACATAATTATTGAGGTTTGTTTGATATATTCTTTATTCTTTCATATCCCTTATAAGCAAGCAGATTTCCATTACTTAGATTGAATATATTTCTGAAGAAAATTGATAAGATATCTGTTAGCGACATAATAGTTAGAAGTCTTCTAGGTATGTAAAAGATGTCAGCTAAGAGAATCAAGTGCGTAGGGTCTTTCGAGATCCAAGAGACATAACGAACACGACTGAAGCTTAATTGCTTGGAGGGTCGACTCGGTCTCAACTACATTCTAGTACAAATTCTAATAGTATGCTAGTGTTTTTAGTGGCTTAATAGAATACGGTTTTCAAGATGGACGACGTCCCGGGGTTTTTATGCATATTGCAATTTTCCTCTTTAACAAAATTTCAGGTGTCTTGTGTTATTTCTTTTCCACATTATATCGTTTATCTTTATAATTGAAATATCACAAGTACTACATTAATCAACTTCGATAGTTTTAAAGCTCAATACTATATAAAATCTACAAGACTTGTTCTTGTGAATTCGTGTATTGAAATAAAGATTAGAAGACTTTCTCTTGTTGGACTTCAGTTTGAGTAAAGTTCGAGGATATACTAGGTTGGCTTTGTTTAACAATCAGGTACAAGGATCTTTTTTGTTGATCTATACTTATTGTTTGCACAAGGAACTATCCATACAGGTTCATAAACGAAAAAGTTTGTGGTGCACTATGGCCTTCTTCTTTTCAGCATCTTCGTTTGTTCCTCAACTGTCATCCTCAAAATGATCGAATTTGTGATGAGAATTGTGTATATTAATTACGTTCTCACAGCCTTGTATCATCCTTAAGCGAGAGCGTAACAATAATTTTTCCTTTTTGTTAGATGCTAGTATATTTTATGAATTCTTTTTGTTTACGAAGTTTTGTGTAACAACAAAACATGTCGTAATTTTTTATTTATTTAAAAAAAAAACTATATTGACCGATAACAAAGAGAAGAAAATATGTGTTTTATAAAAATCTTTATCAAGGTCTTAAATCGAGTTACTACACAAGTCACAATTACAAACCTAATCAAAATTCCTTAAGATTGTATGGAGACATGACCCCGATATAGTGATAACGGATTTGTTGAGAATTTTATATTTTCATTGTTGTTACAACGGTTACATAAAAATCTCAAATTTTCTCCTTTCTATTCAACCATTATAAAGGACTTTTTTTAAAATTTTGAAAAAAACGATTTTAAAAAACATTTCCTTCATAAATAACATGTTGTTTTTTTTTGGCCTAAACGTGCTCACTATTTTCCATAAAATAATAGCCAGGGTCATGCCATCTTGGTTATAATTTATTTTTCAAACCTTTATTATAATCACAAAATTAAGTCAAATTTTGTGGGATAAGAAATACATATTATAGGATGGTCAAATCTTAAAAATGTATGTACAAATGCTCATCGCTGCACTGCTTGGACCGCGAGGCAGTTCCATTGTAACTCACTCACTATCCCATCCAACGAGTATTATTTAATCTCATATATAAACCCACTTATACCATCTATTCCACTCACACCTTATTTATCTCAAACAAATTTAATTTATTTTTTCGGTTATTTTCACAAAGCTATCCTAAAATTTGGTTTCACCATCTCAAGATCGATTATTTCGACCAAGACATCGTCTCATTAAGTATATTGGAGACTAAAACGCTTCTATTTGTAGAACTTTTATGTTAGTAACACTGCAACCTGTCTATGGTATTTTTTGAGATAACAACATTAATTTTTTTACGCATAAACCGAAAACCCCAGTAATTGTGCCTGTTGGAGTTTGAATAGTCCTTATATATATCCAAATCAACATAGAAGTGACCTTTTATGTTGATTTGATATGTGAAGGTTATCAACACAAAAAGACAGGTGAAACGAAGGTTAATATGGTACAAACAACACAAATTTATATATTAAGATTGTTAGAGCACTGCTCGGTCGAACTCGCAAGAGTTTCTATCTCAAGCTTGTTGTCAAGTTTAGTTGCCAAAACTATAAGTCATGATTTCTAGTCTACTTATAGCGAAGTCTCGGATTAGGATAGAAAGTGTAGTTGAGCATTAGACTTCACGGCGTTCATCGATTGAAGACGAAAAACTACTAAGGGGAACTTGTGGAACTTCATCAACAAAAGGTATGTGGAGACTTGAACTCATCTATCACTCAAAAGTCTATCTACTATATCTCCTATTTGAGACAAAAGTTGTATAGCTATATAGACTTCAATTATACACATTTGATATTTCGAGCTGAGTTTAACTCGCTTACATATTTCTCGAAATATATGTTGGTAAGCTTTCGCTTTAACCAAGTTCATCTTATATTCTTAACGAAAGTCAAAAGATGATCATGTGAAAACCGCCTGCTAACATCTTACATGATTTGTATGAGACAGTCATTTGATGTAGACTCGAAATGTTTCGTATTGATCATTCGATCACTTGAAAATTGCTTTGAAGCTAATAGTTTGTGTGATACAGCTATTGTCGTCTTCCGAGAATGTTTCAATGGTTGAAATGAGAGTTTAGAACAATTGGATATAAGCACAGTATGCGTACTTGCATATGCGTAATTCAATTCTGGGGACCATGGTATGCATACCCGTATGCGTACTGTTTGGTTTAGTCAAGGTCCGGTAACTCAGTGCGCATACCGGTACGCGTACTGGCGTGAGGTTCAAGTTCCGGGACTTTACTGAGTTTGTGGTATGCGTACAAGTTCGCGTACTGGAGAACCAAACTTAGTCCGACCACTAAGGTATGCGTATCCGTTTGCATACTTGAGTGGGTTATGTTCTAAAATCGGTTTGTTCATGAACTAATACATTTATATATTAAGGAACAAAATCTTTTGCAAACCGTGGCTATAATGTTCATGACTTGATTCGAGTGAACCAAAATCGATTTTGCTTCAATTGTATCTTGTATACTTCTACGAGAATATAAACAATTGAAAAACTCTAGAACTAGTTTCATTTGAGTCATTTGAACTAGTTATGGTTAAGATGAATATGGTTGATATGAATGTGTTCATATGGATAACTTCGGTTAACTATTGTTGAGCCATCAAAGGTATACACGTTTAGGTACGGTTACTCATATCCAAATGAAGTCACTTTTCATTTGTGTGTAACAAGCTAAGTTCAATCTAACGGTTGAAAGATATTAGCTTGAGTCTAATCAGGTTTTCATCTAACGGTGAATATTGAATGCTTTGTTACCAAGGTAACATTGATTGCAAACCATGATTTGAAGAATATATAAGGGAGAACTCAAGCAACTGGAAACTTAATCCCCACACCTCATGTGCGATACTAGTTGCGACTAGAGTCAATTCTCCTTTAACCTTAGGGTTTTCCAAAACCCTGTAGGTTAACGACTTGAAGACTTCATTGGGATTGTGAAGCCAGACCCAACTATTTTCTCTGTAGTTGCGTGTTCTGATCTTGCTATTTTCTATCGTGATTGAGTACTATCTTCTCTAAGATTTGTTCGAGATTTAATCTCCGATAGGCAAGATAAAAAGTAGTCACAAACATCTACGTCTCATCGTTTGTGATTCCACAATATCTTGTTTCGCTACCATAAGATTAAGATTATTGTAATGTGATTGTTCTTCGGGAATATAAGTCTGGTATATCAATTGGTTCCTGTTCACCTTGATTTATCAAAAGACGGAACAAAACTCTGAGATTTATCTGTGGGAGACAGATTTATCTATTCAATAGACTTTTCTGTGTGAGACAGATTGGTTTATCAAGTCTTCGACTTTGGGTCGTAGCAACTCTTAGTTGTGGGTGAGATCAGCTAAGGGAATCAAGTGCGTAGAGTTCTGCTGAGATTCAGAGACTTAAGGAGCGCAACTGTACCTTGATCAGTGTGAGATTGGTTAGGGCTCAACCACATTCCGGTCTGAAGTTAACTTGGAGTAGGCTAGTGTCTGTAGCGGCTTAATACAGTGTGGTGTTCAAATCTGGACTAGGTCCCGGGGTTTTTCTGCATTTGATGTTTCCTCTTTAACAAAACTTCTGATGTATGTGTTATTTCTTTTCCGCATTATATTTGTTTATATAATTGAAATATCAAAGGTTGTGCATAAGTTCAATAAATTGTGAATCCAACCTTTGGTTGTTGATCAAATTGATTGACACTTGGATACTGGTTTTTGATACCGTCCAAGTTGTTTCTTATATTAATCAGGCTCAACGTATTTCTATCTGTTTTATTTGCTGATTACGTTAAGAAACTAAGATATAATTCTTTGATATACTTTTCTTAAGATTGAGTCTAACTGTCTAGTTGATTCTCTTAAAAGTATATTTGAGTTAGTCCATACAGATTGCTAAGCGAAATATTGGGTGTGGTTGTTAGACCCCCGCTTTTTCAAAGATATTAATTTATTTTTGATCTTTAAATTATTATTTTTTTGCAAAGTCCAACTTAGAAAAAATGGAGAAGAATATCAAATAAGAAAAGGCAAAAAAATTAATAAGAAGTACCACTCACGTCATTCTGAACTCGAAGTTTTAGTTGATTTGTAATTGATACAATAATTTTAAGACTTACACCATGTTTGTTTGCATCTAACTCGCGATATGGATCTGAGTCAACCCCTGACTCATCGCGATTCAGATGTCAGACCGTTTGTTTTCAATTTTGAGTCAGATCTGACTCAAACCTTACTCCTGACTCGGACCGTTTGAGTCAGGTAAGAAAATACCCCTGACTCACTACTGACTCACATATTGAGTCAGATCTGATTCAAGTCAGGTGATTTCAATCAGATCCAGACGACTCAGATGAGTCAGGAGAAAACAAACATGATGTTAGTATTTTTTCTTGATAAGAAATAAAAGTTACATAATTTTCTTAACATAATAATCCCTTCGTCCGGATTTAGTTGATAAAATTGCATTTTTATCCTGTCCAGATTTAGTTGATAAAATTGATATTTTCTCATATTTTTTCCTTATTTTCCCTCACATAGTAATCAGTTCCTAATTTAGAAACTTGTGTTTGTTCCTATTAGGAATCATTAATTATCCAAATAGTTAATTATTGCTAAGGATATTTGTGTAAATAAAATTGTTCTCTATCTATTTTTTAATATTCTTGTAAAGTGCAATTTTAGCAACTAAATCCGAACGGAAGGAGTATTAGGTAATTAGAAGTAAAACTTATGCTTGTTCTACAAAATATCATGTAACATAAATTAATGTTATATTTGTTTTACGTAATGTTTGGTAACAATAAATAAAAGTTACATTTGTTATACTATTGTTGATCAGGGTTCCAATTCAAGTAATCCTCAAAATTTGTACCTACATTGTTGGTCACACCTTGCAGATGTCCACAATTTTGATAAGTGGAAATGAAAGGTTAATTATTTACATAATAAGCTTGTCCACTAAAAAAAAAGGTTGAGGTGATTGCATACATAGGCATCGCAGATTTATGGTTAAATGTTGTCTTTGCTTGAAATTAGATTGCATTCCAATCCTTATTGTGTGTCATGTACTAATTTTTATGATTCATTACTACTTTTTGAAAATGAGAGGGTACCAAGTACACCACCAAATTTTTCATTCGGCAACCTGTATTGGATGAAACCTAATGTTATTGCAAGCAGACCAACTTAATGATCCTTGACAATATGTATATAGAGATAATATCTTTATCTCTTCTCAATCAGAACGTATAGCTATGAGGTACGTGAACCTGATTGTTAAGAGGAGTACTTGGACGATCTCAAAAATCAATATCTAAGATCAATCTAGTCGTATCAAAATAATCAAATTTCTGCCAAGTAATAAACTTGTTATCTATCTTTCAAGATACGAATTCTAAAGAAAAAGTCTCGTAATTGATCACGATGATATGGACGTACCTACTAAAATTGAATACGTACTACTTGTATAAATCATATTAAAAGATAAACAATATAATGCGAAAAGGGAAACCACATTATATTGAACACAAGATACCGAAAGTTTTGTTAACGAGGAAACCGCATAAGCAGAAAAACCCCATGACCTCGTCCATATTTGACCACCAAACTTTGTTAAACCACTACGGACATTAGCCTACTATCAAACTTGGGATTCAAATGTAGTTGAGACTGAATCCACTCTCCAAGCGATTCAATTACAGTCGCGCTCCTTACGTCTCTTAAACCTCGCAAGGCTTATGCAATTGATTCCCTTAGCTGACGTCCTTTATAGCCTAAAAGTTGCTTCAACCTAAGTGAAGACTTTTGATACCAATCTGCCTTTAACATATAAGCATATTTGATTTCCCTTTAGATCAAATATCAAGGCTTGGAATTATGTTTGCAATAGTAAAATCTAGCAAACCTCACAAATCTAGAACACTTACACCCACTTAGATGAGAAGCCTGGTGTTGATGGTGGATTTTCGACAAAGGTCAAAATCTTTAAATCATGATACTGCATGTTTCTGACCCAGCTTCGGGAACGCATGTGACGATTCATGATTTACGATCCGTGAACCATTTCACGATCTCTGATCGAGTTCCTCTCAGAGCCATGATGAATATGATACTCGAAAAGCCTCTCACTAGCTGAGCGTTCGATGTTGTGCATTTCATCATGAGCCTCTATGTAGAATAACATGATTGGGCGGTCCTCCTACATAATTGTTTGTTGAGAGGGCTAAACGCCTTCAGGACGTCGGAGAAACTCGTTGTTCCCTGACTACATAGAGAGACCCGCCTCTACATAGAAGAATGATTGGGCGGTCCTCCTACATAATTGTTTGTTGAGAGGGCAAAAACGCCTTCAGGATATCGGCGACACTCGTTGTTCCCTGAGTATGTAGAGAGACCGTGTATAGATTCAGGCGGCTCTCCTACATAATTGTTTGTTGAGGGGGCTAAACGCCTTCAAGGCATTAACAACGCTGCACGTTGATTCCTTGACTATCCACCTTTCAGAACGAGTATGATGCTTCACTATCTCATATCTCGATTCTACAATAGATTAATTCTACCGTGACATTTGCCATTGAATTCCTAGAAAATAATCTATTTTATCTCATTACTCCGATTTCGTGATCGAATCCACGGCTGATCTCATGGAATGGTAATAGATAATTTTATTACTCCGATTCTATGGTCGAATCCACGATCCCATGGGATGGTAATGCTCATTTTATTATTTCGAATCCATGGTCGAATCCACGACTGATCTTATGGATTGATAATAAATAAATACTCACCTTTATTACTTAGTTTCATGAATTATTCTCCACTGAATTTCATAAATTAGTAATAAATACTCAACAACCGGGCATCCGGACTATCACCGAGTAAGCCCCAATAAAATGGTGCAAGTGTACTCAACAATGATGCACGAACGAGCACCAAATGCACGCACGAGTATTCGAAAATATGGACAAATGAGGAATTCTACACAAAACAGGAGAGATAAAATAATAAAAAATAATAGAAAAGAGGCGCCTAGGGACCGGGCTACCTAGACGGCCGGCCATGCCGCCGTGGCTGGTCCTGATGAGCACGAAAGTGCGACGCATTTTCATCCATAAATACATTAGTTGGGACTCATTTTATCACTAATAAACTTGTTTGTAGGTGTTTTTGTGAAATAAGCTCTTATGGAGAAAGTTGCTCGAAAAGTGGTTTTTGTACCCCGGAGGACACATGTTATTCGGACTCTCAATGTTGGTTAAGGGACACCTCAATTACTAAGGGATGGTAATCTGGTTGGTTTTGAAGAAAAAGGAAGATTACATTCAAACAGGGCCTTATATTCTCTTGAGATATTATCGGATTTATGTGGAAGATTTTAGAAGAGATTTGGTCAGAGATTTGGTTGGAATTAGATTGGTATTAATTCTTCGCATCAAAACAAAGTGGCGGTAAATGCTTTTGTTTCGTAAAAGGAAGGATACATTTTCGGTTTGAAGAAAACAGGAAAGAAGATATTTTGAAGTTAAATCAAATAATTTTGGTTCAGATAATATTGCTGGGAGTATATTTTGCATTGATGGAAAGATTCTGACAGCCTATTTACGTGTAAGAGATGGGGAAAAATCTCTGTAATTTTCAGAAAAAGGAAAGAAAAATATTCCGAGCTAATGCCGAGTAATGGAGAAGATTTCGAAGTAATGAGGGGATATTCTTGGTCCTGTCGAGTATATTCGCTATCATCAAAAGCCATAGAATACCTTATTGCAAGAATACTCCGTAATTTCCAAAGTTATCAACACACACATTAGGGTCATATGTGAAATCTACCTAAAGAATAACCTAACGCCTTGCGCTAATCAAGTTCAATTCCTAGGAGCATTAAGTTTCGTAAATAGGCTAATCAATGCAATTGTAATACATTGCGCAAACAATTCGAACAAAGGTCAATTTCTACATATGATTTCAAGGATGTATCACTACAACCTAGAATCATATCATGCTACTCGTATTCAAGGTTATCGCCGATGAAAACCCTAAAATAGCTATAGATATGGATGTGAGTTCAATCAATTCTAGACTCGACTAAACAAACATTCAATCATATTGCAATACTTCAATCATGCAATTATTATAACCCGTAGAAATCAAACGATAATATTGAGAGAAAACTAATTCATAAAAATCATAACTTGGTTGCAAAATCCAACTACATCTTCAACCAATAATAAAAACTTAGTTACTTGTGTTTTTGGAAATCATCATAGAAAGCAAAGAAAAAAACTATCATGTGAAACCCTAGAAAACAAGTAGAAGTCTCCCTAATGGAGATATATCTAGGTTTAGAGAAAAAGTTCTATTTATATGCCTCTCCCAAAAGGATACCCAAAAGTAGGTCAAGTCTTCTCCAAACCCGTCTCCAAGTTGGTCCACCAAGCCCAGGAGTGAAAAATATGTCTCCGGAATTTTGGGTCCAAAACTGGTCGCCGGATTGCCGACGTCATCGTCGGAATCCGGTCCCCGGCCGCCGGAATCCGGTCACCGGAAAACTTTCTCCGATCACTTGAAGTACTGGAAGACGTCACCAGGCAAGTGCACACTCCCGTAAGCTCAACTCCATTTCTCTGCAATTCAAACATTCACAAAATACCACCTAAACCAATTTCTTGTTCTTGCGAAAACGCGCCTAAAAGCGTGACTCGTAGCCCATATGTCCGGCCATCAATTCTTGCATCCGACTCATACCCCTTTCATGATTCAGTGAAGCATTACGATCCCCACTCTCGCTGAAATTCGACAACCTAACTAGTTCCACCGCTTGCCATTCTTCTGCCTTTTCGCACAATTTACGCAATTAGCCATTCCGCTCAGCTTTGCTCCTCGCTAAAACTTCGCTTTAACCAACAACACCATTCGTTGCAGCTACCGTAGTTCACCACTTCAAATCCGCCAAACCCATTACAATTGCATCGCCGCCACCTTCAATTCCATCTAGCACTCGTCGACAGCTCGAGCTCTCCAACAATCCAGCCCGCAATCCAAGCTCATTACTCATCACAACCGCCACTACCGCCACCGCCATAACTCGTGTGAGCTTCATTTTCAACCAATGCTACACCATCTTGCCTGCAATGAGCCCAAGCCATCTTCCCCGGAATTGCGCGCTCTTCCATTGCTTGCGCCTCATTCTTTCACAAAGATCGCATCATTGTTACGCAATCTCGGCTATGGTCCCATTGGTATACATCTAATTGTACACCTACAATCTCGGAGCCCAATACCACCTTCAAACCCTTATCCTCCAAATTCAACCCATAAAGCAAGAGCAGTCACATACATTCAAACCATAAACTTGTCTTGTATGAACTCCTCCCGAGTTTGTTGTTAACTCGAATCCAAAGAACACCCAACATTTAATCCCATCAAAACTTTGCACCGCATCAATCTCACCCATCCGAATCTCATTCAGCTTTCATACTACTACTCAACTAAAGATTATCAATTTCTTGGCCACAACATCAATTCCAAATGCCGCACCCTTGATTCCGAACATCCACTCTTCATGTCTCACTCAATAGTCCGCACCGCGATTAGAACTCGCCAATCACCAGCTCCCTAACCTCGCAATTGCAGCTTCACTTGCATTGCACAAGCTCGAATATCCATCCAGCTAAGCGTACCACCGATTCAAATCGTAGCTACTACCTCTAGCCTTCGGCCGTCACCGCCCGAGCCATCTCCATCCTCGCACCGCAATACTAACTTGCCATCTCCAATACCGCTCCGTCCGCACCGCTCATCCACATCTCTCGCTGCTTCACTCTTTCAGCTACTACAGCTCTAGTTCGACTTCCCTTCGCTGAACTAGCTCCACTCAACACCAAGACTGTCTCTCTTCTCGCCCATGCTGAATTTCATCATTGTTAGCCCGAGACAAAACCCCGCACACCTTATCCTTGCTTGCCCGATTCAAATCATCGGGCCCCGCACCAAAGATCCCGAGCTGCGAATATAACTCAAACAAGCCATTCCATCATCACAAAACCATCCGAGTTCAAAGCCATCATCCGACTTGCCATCGAACCACCAAGTGCCATCAAAGCCTCCCCCGCAGCCTCTCGGCCTCTCCATCAATGCAGCATCCTAGACTCAACTCCCATCAGCAGCTCAATAGTAGCTCCATCTGCAGTTCAGCTGCCTTCTCTTCATTCTCCACACTCGTTCAGGCCTTTACACAAGCACCATGTGTGCAGTTTGCAAACTGACAATAGTTGTGTATTGGCTGCCTATTGAGAGCCACCCAAATCATTCCTTCCCTGTTAAGAGTTCAATGTAAAACAAACCCATATTTTCTAGGCCATTAGAACATCAAATCACCATTAATCTTCATTATATACTTTGCCCGTGCACTCGTATAAGCTTGCTAATCTTCTCCGTTCATGAATTAGTCACCTCCAATCTCAATGGCAAGAAACTCAAGTTCTTCTACCGTGTCCTTGCTTCCTTGATTCACACTAACTTTGCCGACGAAACTCTTGACTACAACGGCACAACAGCCAAAACTTGTTGGTTTGAGAATTTGTGTTGTTCAGATTCGACCTAATGTTATAAAGGAGGAGGTGCCCCTTATCCTTAGCTAGGCTCTCAATAGCACTTCCTTTTAACCAAAATCTGGCTACCCTTAACATGTGGTCGGGCTCCGCTTAGTGTTCGCCCATGAAATGACAATTTTGCCCTTTGCTTATGAGTTCTTGTTTTGCTCATAACTTCTTCATATGAACTCAGAATGACTCCGTTCTCTCGCCATTGGCTTCATCTTTTCGTTATCTCCAGTGCGATGAGAAGAAATCTTGAATTTGAGCGAGTTCCACTTCCTTTTACTCAAATGACTCCAAAACACCTATAAAACTCAAAAGCGAACATAAGATACATAATTCACACAAAAAATAGCAAAGAAAGCATAAACTCTAGATAGTAAATACGGTGTATTCTACACCTATCATATATAAAGGTTGTTTGGGTGTCATAGAGTGGGTATCGAGAGTTTGGGGAGAATTATTAGTTTTCTTTAATAAAAAAAACTATTTGAGCTATGAATTATATTTTTGAGTGTGTTTTTATCATGAGAAACTAGACCCCTACACTGGGTCGACGGAGGAAGCCGAACTTCATACATGGGTGAATTTATTTTATTCTTTTTATGATTTTTGCATTTATTTTAAATTGTTTTATGATTTGAAAAAATTAGTTATCATTTTATTAGATGGGTCATGCTTGCTTAGATGTTTGATGTCCCATTCTTACGATTTATAACTAATGTTTGGAGAATCTACCTTGGCAAAAATAAGAGTCCTTGTTGTTTTATTTATTGAGCTATAATTGTTGAAGAATAAATAATTGAACCTATTGATATAAATTCGGTGGGAATCCTAGACCCAAAGAACTCTCTCTTTTATTATTTTCATTAAACCTTTAAATTTAATCTCAACAATGTCCGAGTGAACGACAACCTATTTACTACAACAACAAACAATTAAAAATCTTATCATTTTGGCGCTCGTTTTTTAGATTAATTTTTAGGTTTATTTTTATTTTGTACAAGTATTTTCTTTTCATTTTAGATTTTCTTTTTTCCTTTTTATGCGCTTCTTTTTGTATTTCTTTTCAGGGACTTTTTGAGGATGATGACTTCTTCTGAGGAGACGTCACCTACGATGACGCTGGTGGAATATGAGCGAAGAAAGTCAAATTATCAGGAAACCTCATCTGAGATGACGCTTGCTGAATATATGCGTAGGCAATGGTATGGAGTTTCTGCTCCACATGAGGTAAGTGAAGAATCACATGAAACTATATATGAGAAGTATTACAAACACACACCGCCTAGTTTGGAACAAAGATTGAGAGTTCTTGAATGTCAAAGATTATTTGTTACGATGATGAATCTGGTAGTGACTCTCTGTTCCAAACAGAACATATAGATGACCCTGTGGATGATTGTGTGGATGATTCGCCTAGTTCCATAGATGAATCTACCTCACAAGATCATTCACCCGACTTAGAGGTTGTTTCTAGACCCTTGGACTTCCAAAAGTTACCTAATTTAGGGTTGGAATTGTGTGCTTCTAAAGTGTTGTTGGATTACTTTGCCTCTAAGTACCCATAGGACTTGCCTTTTCCTGATATCATGCATAAATCAATTGATATTTCCCCAGTCTCAATAGAATCCCCATATTTTGTTCTTTACGCACTTCCATGTGCGTAAAACTTGGTTTAGGGTAAATTTTGTTTTCTCCGACGCTTTGTGTCCCCATTTTTTCATAAAATAATTGTGAAGTTGTCATTTGTAAATATTGTATTTTGGGTCGATCCCCAAGTTTTCAGGTTATAGTGTATGGGGATCCGTTTTTGTACATTCCAGTAGGTATAATTTTTTTATTATTATTATTATTATTATTATTATTTTTTGTTTATTCTATTTTTTTTTTGTTTATTTTTTTTTTTGAATTTCCCATCTTAATTTTTACGTTGGATGACTCAATTACATTGAGGACAATGTAATATTTAAGTGTGGGGGAGTGGGTATTAACTGTTCTTTTATTCTTTTTCAGAATTTCCTTGAAAAAGACTTGTGACCAATATTTCTGAACGGGTCTAAAAAGATAATAAAAATATAAATATTATGACCAGCTGTGTAGCGGGTCTTTAAATTTTTTTTTTTTTTTTTATATGATTGTTATGGTTATGACCAAGAAGTGGGTCTTTTCTTTTTCTTGCATGTTATGACCAAATTGTGTAGGGTCTCTTCAAAAAAAAAAAAAAAAAAATTGTCGCGTCTTATGTATGGCATTTGTCATGACCAGCTGTGTAGCGGGTCTAACTCTCTCTTATTTTATGACCAAATTGTAGCGGTCAATTTTCTGCTTTTGCTCGAGGACTAGCAAAATCTAAGTGTGGGGAATTTGATGAGCACGAAAAGTGCGACGCATTTTCATCCATAAATACATTAGTCGACTCATTTTATCACTAATAAACTTGTTTGTAGGTGTTTTTGTGAAATAAGCTCTTATGGAGAAAGTTGCTCGAAAAGTGGTTTTTGTACCTGAGGACACATGTTATTCTGACTCTCAATGTTGGTTAAGGGACACCTCAATTACTAAGGGATGGTAATCTAGTTGGTTTTGAAGAAAAAGGAAGATTACATTCAAACAGGGCCTTATATTCTCTTGAGATATTATCGGATTTATGTGGAAGATTTTAGAAGAGATTTGGTCAGAGATTTGGTTGGAATTAGATTGGTATTAATTCTTCGCATCAAAACAGTGGCGGTAAATGCTTTTGTTTCGTAAAAGGAAGGATACATTTTCGGTTTGAAGAAAACAGGAAAGAAGATATTTTGAAGTTAAATCAAATAATTTTGGTTCAGATAATATTGCTGGGAGTATATTTTGCATTGATGGAAAGATTCTGACAGCCTATTTACGTGTAAGAGATGGGGAAAAATCTCTGTAATTTTCAGAAAAAGGAAAGAAAAATATTCCGAGCTAATGTCGAGTAATGGAGAAGATTTCGAAGTAATGAGGGGATATTCTTGGTCCTGTCGAATATAAAGGTTGTTTGGGTGTCATATAGTGGGTATCGAGAGTTTGGGGAGAATTATTAGTTTTCTTTAATAAAAAAACCATTTGAGCTATGAATTATATTTCTGAGTGTGTTTTTATCATGAGAAACTAGACCCCTACACTTTGGGTCGACGGAGGAAGCCGAACTTCATA
Organism: Papaver armeniacum; assembly: GCA_023531295.1. Classification (NCBI taxonomy): domain Eukaryota; kingdom Viridiplantae; phylum Streptophyta; class Magnoliopsida; order Ranunculales; family Papaveraceae; genus Papaver; species Papaver armeniacum. Next base: position 46,738 of record JAJJWW010017065.1, on the reverse strand, counting down.
CATGGGTGAATTTATTTTATTCTTTTTATGACTTTTACATTTATTTTTAATTGTTTTATGATTTGAAAAAATTAGTTATCATTTTATTAGATGGGTCATGCTTGCTTAGATGTTTGATGTCCCATGCTTACGATTTATAACTAATGTTTGGAGAATCTACCTTGGCAAAAATAAGAGTCCTTGTTGTTTTATTTATTGAGCTATAATTGTTGAAGAATAAATAATTGAACCTATTGATATAAATTCTATGGAATCCTAGACCCAAGAATCTCTCTTTTATTATTTTCATTAAACCTTTAAATTTAATCTCAACAACGTCCGAGTGAACGACAACCTATTTACTACAACAACAAACAATTAAAAATCTTATCATTTTGGCGCGCGCGCGACGCGGACTTGTTTTTAGATTAATTTTTAGGTTTATTTTTATTTTGTACAGTATTTTCTTTTCATTTTAGATTTTCTTTTTTTCCTTTTTATGCGCTTCTTTTTGTATTTATTTTCAGGGACTTTTTGAGGATGATGACTTCTTCTGAGGAGACGTCACCTACGATGACGCTGGTGGAATATAAGCGTAGAAAGTCAAATTATCAGGAAACCTCATCTGAGATGACGCTTGCTGAATATATGCGTAGGCAATGGTATGGAGTTTCTACTCCACATGAGGTAAGTGAAGAATCACATGAAACTATATATGAGAAGTATTACAAACACACACCGCCTAGTTTGGAACAAAGATTGAGAGTTCTTGAATGTCAAAGATTATTTGTCACTGATGATGAATCTCGGTAGTGACTCTCTGTTCCAAACAGAACATATAGATGACCCTGTGGATGATTGTGTGGATGATTCGCCTAGTTCCATAGATGAATCTACCTCACAAGATCATTCACCCGATTAGAGGTTGTTTCTAGATCCTTTGACTTCCAAAAGTTGCCTAATTTAGGGTTGGAATTGTGTGCTTCTAAAGTGTTGTTGGATTACTTTGCATCTAAGTACCCAGAGGACTTGCCTTTCCTGATATCATGCATAAATCAATTGATATTTCCCCAGTCTCAATAGAATCCCCATATTTTGTTCTTTACGCACTTCCATGTGCGGAAAAACTTGGTTTAGGGGTAAATTTTGTTTTCGACGGCTTTCGGTGTCCCCATTTTTTCATAAAATAATTGTGAAGTTGTCATTTGTAAATATTGTATTTTGGCCGATCCCCAAGTTTTCAGGTTATTAGTGTATGGGGATCCGTTTTTGTACATTCCAGTAGGTATAATTTTTTTATTATTATTATTTTTTTTTTTTTTTTTTATTTTTTGTTTATTTTTTGTTTATTTTTTTTTTGAATTTCCCATCTTAATTTTTACGTTGGATGACTCAATTACATTGAGGACAATGTAATATTTAAGTGTGGGGGAGTGGGTATTAACTTTTCTTTTATTCTTTTTCAGGAATTTCCTTGCGTATTGTGACCAGCTCTTGACCGGGTCTAAAAAGATAATAAAAATATAAATAGTATGACCAGCTGTGTAGCGGGTCTTTAAAAAAAAAAAAAAAAAAATTATGATTGTTAGGGTTATGACCAGCTGTGTAGCGGGTCTTTTCTTTTTTCTCGCATGTTATGACCAGCTGTGTAGCGGGTCTCTTCAAAAAAAAAAAAAAAAAAAAAAAAAATTGTCGTCTTATGTATGGCATTTGTCATGACCACCATGTGTAGCGGGTCTAACTCTTCTTATTTTATGACCACCGTGGTAGCGGGTCAATTTTCTCGTTTGCTCGAGGACTAGCAAAATGTAAGTGTGGGGGAATTTGATGAGCACGAAAGTGCGACGCATTTTCATCCATAAATACATTAGCTGGGACTCATTTTATCACTAATAAACTTGTTTGTAGGTGTTTTGGTGAAATAAGCTCTTATGGAGAAAGTTGCTCGAAAAGTGATTTTTGTACCCTTGAGGACACATGTTATTCTGACTCTCAATGTTGGTTAAGGGACACCTCAATTACTAAGGGATGGTAGTCCGTTTGGTTTTGAAGAAAAAGGAAGATTACATTCAAACAGGGGCCTTATATTCTCTTGAGATATTATCGGATTTATGTGGAAGATTTTAGAAGAGATTTGGTCGAGATTTGGTTGGAATTAGATTGGTATTAATTCTTCGCATCAAAACAAAGGGCGGTAAATGCTTTTGTTTCGTAAAAGGAAGGATACATTTTCGGTTTGAAGAAAACAGAAAGAAGATATTTTCAAGTTAAATCAAATAATTTTGGTTGAGATAATATTCTTTGGGAGTATATTTTGCATTGATGGAAAGATTCGACAGCCTATTTACGTGTAAGAGATGGGGAAAAATCTCTGTAATTTTCTTAAAAGGAAAGAAAAATATTCCGAGCTAATGCCGAGTAATGGAGAAGATTTCAAGTAATGAGGGATATTCTTGGTCCTTGTCGAGTATATAAAGGTTGTTTGGGTGTCATATAGTGGGTATCGAGAGTTTGGGGAGAATTATTAGTTTTCTTTAATAAAAAAAAACCATTTGAGCTATGAATTATATTTCGAGTGTGTTTTTATCATGAGAAACTAGACCCCTACACTGGGTCGACGGAGGAAGCGAACTTCATACATGGGTGAATTTATTTTATTCTTTTTATGACTTTTGCATTTATTTTAAATTGTTTTATGATTTGAAAAATTAGTTATCATTTTATTAGATGGGTCATGCTTGCTTAGATGTTTGATGTCCCATGCTTACGATTTATAACTAATGTTTGGAGAATCTACCTTGGCAAAAATAAGAGTCCTTGTTGTTTTATTTATTGAGCTATAATTGTTGAAGAATAAATAATTGAACCTATTGATATAAATTCTGGAATCCTAGACCCAGTAACTCTCTCTTTTATTATTTTCATTAAACCTTTAAATTTAATCTCAACAACGTCCGAGTGAACGACAACCTATTTACTACAACAACAAACAATTCAAAATCTTATCAGGTCCCCCACGCCTCTTCCTTTTATTTTTCTTATTTTATTTATCTTCAAGCAACTTTCCTTGTTTGAGAAAAACTCACTATTTCTCCATATTTTCACGGTTTCATGAAAAATAATAAAATAGGGAAAGGTGTTGCGGACCGGCTACCTAGCCTGGCCGGCCATGCCCTAACCGTGGCCGGTCCCACACCTTGCAATCCCTTATTTTCATAATTATTATTTCCCTCATCTCATGAAACTCCTCCGTTTGAGCAAAAATCATGGTTTCTTCATATTTTCTCAAATATTGCTCAAACCATGAAAAAGCCAAAAACTCAAATGGTCATGACCGACTTGGATACTCACGCCAAATAATAAAATATTATTATTTTAATATTTTCAAATTTTGATCAAACGAGCAAAGTCCTACTTGCTCATTCGAGCGAAATCAAGAATTTCAGTCAAAGATCGAACCCTTCTGAAAATCTGAGATATTGCTCAAACGCACACCAGAAAATAGCAAAACTCTCAGGACTGAGATACGAACATTATGGTGACCCGAGAATGCTTCCTTGACCGACCAAGGCCGGCCTAAGGCTTGCAAGGAGCCTGGTCCCACACATTATTATAATTTTGACCTAATTTGCTCAATTGCTCATATTGGGTCCAAACTCTTTCCAACCAACCTGGAATTTGCTCAATCGACCATCAGCTGGTCCCACGACCACCAAGGGTCGGTTTCATGCCCTCTTGGTTTGGTCGGTCCCTCACTTCTCCATGAATTAGGTTTTATTACATATGCTCGGATTTAGCACTATTTTAATAAATGATGAAACCTAGCATTTAATCATCATTCTTTCACCAACCGGCCAACTCAGACCCCGGGTTCACGCCACTCTAGCAATTGGGCACCACATGGTCGTCCATTATCCCATGTGGTCTGTCCCTCCCTCACTCATGACCTATTTTCACAATTCATCAATTGACGAACAATTGATCAAAATTAGGGTTTCGAACAAACGCTCCACAAATCATCATTCTGAGCAAGTTCAAACACTAATAAATTTATGTTGATCCGGTAATCACCATTCAGATTAATTATATAATATTTGGTAGTCTACTAATATTTTAATTAATATTTTATTGGGTCACGTTACCAATAAATAATTCGTCGAATTGAGCAATACTTGCTCAGTTGCTCGAATATTGATCCAACTATCAATATTCAATAATTTATCAATAATTCATCGAATTGAGCAATCTTGCTCAGATCCAACTATCAATATTCAGTAATTTGTCGAATCGATGCTCAGTTGCTCGAATTTTCTCGCATTTGAGCAATATCTAAGAATTGTACGTCTAACATGTTCAATCCATGAATCATTGAGCATTCGTCAATCATGCTCAATTCAACAAAACCTAGACTAATCAGTCAACAACTGACTAATTAAATACACGTCTGCTTTGCAGACTCCACGTTCGTGAGACATCAATCATGTCACATGGGGGGATATGAATTAGGGTTTTGGTCTGTCGGCCTACGACACGTGTGTTCATCCAGGATGAGAAATGTGAGTAAGTCGTGCAAACGGTTGAAGGAGTTAGCAAAGTAGTGGGTGGACGGTTAACCAAGTCTCCACACGACCTGGAACTGGTTTTGCCACGATTTCCTACTTTCCCACTCTTTCACTCAAGAAACCGTCACACTTACAGGGATCAAGGTGTTTACTATTCTGACAATATAAATAAGTCTCTGGATCCACGATTGAACGACAATAATTTTTCGAGCGATCACTCTCAGAAATTCCATCAATCGACCAGAACTTATTCGAACTCAACAGTTCATCAATTTGCAGAAACCTTCAACACACCCACAATCTTTGATCATCATTAATCCCATACAATTCTCAGCTTCCCTCCTACAGATCAACCCATCTCCCTCTTTGTGACCGAATTGACTCTGGAACGACCATTGACTTGGTTTAGGCCGGATGGTCGGTTGTCAATCCGTCAAATATAATTTCACTTTCTCAATCAACTAGATATAAATATAGTATGCGATAAGAAAGAGTTCGTATCCACAGAGAGGCTTTCGTTGTTATAAAATTTCAGTTTCTAAAATAACCCAAGGTATGTTTGTTGTATCTAAGCAAATAAAAGTAATTAAAAGCAAAGTAAGTAATTCGAGAAATCAATAAGGAGAAGATATTGGTCACGGATAGTATCATTCACAAACATGTATTTTCATCAATGATTAGAATTGATATTTTAATCTCGTATTTATTAAAAGTCCTAGATACCTTGATCGCAAGTATAACCCGTTAATTCCCTTTTTTCAACACAACCACATTAAAAGATGCATATGTGAATTCTTCGTAGAAAGCAACCTAAAGTGTAAAAGCACAATTAAGTTTAACTCCCTAAAAGCATGAAGATTTATGGAATAAGACTCATCAATGCAAACGAATGTGTAAAAGCACTAAACGTTTTAACAAAAGTTATGATTCACTTGTGATTATTAGGATGTATCACTACAAGCACTAACCACAATTATGCTACTTAGAATCAGGGATAAACAACTTTTTCGTATTGAAAACCCTAATATAGCTTTAGAGATGAACACAAATCGGATTGATTCCGGACTCAACCTAACAAGTTTTCAAATCTTATAACACTATTAATTGTGAATCACAAACAATAATTACTGAGACAAAACTAATTCATTGAATCAAAAGCATGTTGAGAAATCAACTTTTATCCCATAACCAATAAGATGTTTAGCTACTCATAGCTTTTTGAATTCATCATAATCAATATTCAATAAAATAATAATGAAGAAGAACAACAAAAGCAAACCCTAGAAGCGTAAACAAAACGGCTCTCCAAAAGCACAAGAAAAAGATATCATATAAGTTGTAGAAGACCTTCCCTTAATAGCTTTTCTCCAACTTCTAAAATTAGGTTTAGTCTTCAAAGTCCATTAGATGAAAATCCACAAAGCCCATAAGAAGGAGAAACCCGTGTAGAAAATACGCCCCAAAAGTGGTCGCCGGAAATCTGGTATTGTGGCCGGAAAACGGCCGGAAAAGTCGCCCAAAAACATCCCAGGTGACTGGCAAAGTCCGCCCGGTCACCATGGCCAACGGGTCGTATCGGCCGGGTCAACTCGAGTCGGATCGGTCAGCTCACGAGTCGGATCGGGTCGGGACCGAGTCGGGAGAATCATACTCTAAGTCGACTGAGTCGAGTGAGTCGGGGCTGATTCTCGTGAGCTAATCGGTTGTCGCCAAAGCCATTTTGCCGTGCCAACTTGCCCGTGCCGATCTCTCTGCAGGTAATCATTGCACTTCGACCAAGATGGTCAGAACTTTCTCGCACTATCCGAGCAACTCCACTCCCCCACTTCACATCAACAGCAACAGCTCAGCTCCCTTGCACAATCCAGTCCATATTGCAACAGCAACATAATCCATACACTTCACTGCACACAGCTGTAGTTTCTTCACTCCATGCCTACAACTTCTCAAGCTATAATAATCCAGCCTCCGCCATTACATCACTACCAATTACCACCAGCCGCACAACTCCGCAATCCCAAAGCTGCGCCATTGCAGCCATTCATACACACTCACAACCTCCATTTCTAGCCCCATTGCTTGCAAAACATCAGCCACCACCAACACCATCATAGCTACCTTATACCAATTCCCCGGCCTCGCCTTCCACCGCCGCTACTCCATCTCGGCTACCACCATATCCCCGCATTGTAACTCAACACCCGATACAAGATACCTCCTCCCAGCTTCCAATACCATCATTTCCTTCTCAAGCCAAGTCACAGGTCAGTCCAGCCATTCAGTGGCTTCCAATGCTGCACAAGCTCTTAGCAGCTCAGTACTCATCCTTGCTTCATTTTGCAGCCAAGCAATACATGAACTCAGCACCTGCAATTCCAGCTCCTTCTCTCTATAGCCATCGGGACCTGTATCTAGTTCCACCTCAGATCAGGCCATCTAACTTAACACCTCATTCACTGTCACAGCCTTGACTCGCCATCTCTGCAATGCTCTTTCCTCCTTTCCAACACCACCAGTGCCTCCTGCAGCTTCAACAACATTCATGCTGCCGCACCAACATCAGTTCTTCCATCCAACTTCGCCTCGCCATCTCCATGACCCAATAATGGCAAAGACTCAATTCACCCGTAACAAAGACTCCGACTGCAGCTCAAGAGAACCACCACGAGCTCGAGCCACTCTTGCCTTGTTCTTCCTCAGCTCCATATGCTCCTAGCCACTGCAATACAGCTTTGCAACCCCTATTGCACTGCACCTGCTACAATTGCTCAAACCCCAGCTGCTCATTGCAGCCAACACCAGCTCCAATCACCAATTGCAGAAATCGAATCCTCATAAACCCAATCCTTCCTGTTAATCAATAGCAACAACAAATCTGGCTAATTCATTGCCATCTCTGATATCGAAACCCATTTATTGATTCCACAGCAACAGCCATCTCCATCTCAGTGCAACTCCATTTCACTCCCCATTAGAATCACAGACCCATCTGAGCAAAACAGCGTTCACTGCGACTTCAATTCCTAATTCAAACCCAGTACAATTCCATCTGCTTACTGTTAATATCAAACAGACCCCATTTAACTAGCTACACTGCATCAGCTTCTCAATCATCACAAGTCAGCTCCAGTGCATTAAAACCCTAATGACCTCACCGCAATTCCTTCCCAAAATCAATTGCAGCTGCACACCCAATTCCCATTCTCCTCAGAAATCAAATTCATCATAAAACCCTTTCATTACAACAACAGTCCAGTTTCTCGTAATTTGAGCAGCAACCCCGTAGCAACCACCACCTTGAAGCATAAACATCTCCTCGCCCGGCCAATACATCACCACCCTCGCAGAGTCCTAGCATACATCTACACTCCTTAATCTGTGGCTTAGTTTTTGTCCTCAACAAAGCAAGATCTCCAAGAGTACCACCGCAAACCCATTTCATCACGATTCAAATCCATCTTCTATGGCTTCTTCTTCTCACAATTTCATACCGTAAACATCATCTTCAATATCCCAAGTTTTACTACAAACACCATTAGAAGCCATCTCTGCACTCAGACACGGGACCTCCATTTCCTCCCTTTTTTTCTCGATCTGGTATAACGGTAACAGCTGCGTTTATTTCTTCTCATTTTCAGTGAGATTTGTGAATGAGAGAAAAATATCTTGATTTTAGGGTTTAGAATAATTGGGTGGCTACTTGCGCCCCACAATACATCAACCCAGGATATTTACACCTGCTCAGAGTGATAAGGGACACCCAGATGGCAACCCCTGAAATGACAGCTTTGCCCCTTTTTGCTCCAAATGAATGCTCTTCTTCTTTTCCTCCGTGTGGCTCCAGAGTACCTAATAACTCAAAAACACACGTAAAGTGCATAATTCACAAGAAAAATAACAAAGAAAGCGTAACTACTAGATAGTAAATACGGTGTATTCTACACCTATCGATTCCCCACACTTAGACTTTGCTAGTCCTCGAGCAAATCAAACAAAACAATAAAATACAACAACTCCGTGTCGTCGAGGTTACGGTCACTTTTAGCATAAATAATAAGCCTTTAAACCCCCATGTGTCCCTAGTGGACGAGTTATAGTCTCGTGAGGGTTTACTAGAGATATACCCACAAAACCTATTTTTTCCAACTTACTAGTTCTCCGTAATGATAGTATCCAACGCGTTAAGAAGACATAGAGATTCTGCACACTAGTCATAAGAAGTTAGACACATAAATGAACACAATCTCATTCTTAAAAGTTGAGAGAGAGATAACCATCCCTTCTCGACTAAAATTCTGGTTCGGAGTGATCAAAAGTCTCGACTCTGCCTCACAAGAAAGGGTTTTATGATATTGCTCTCAATAATAAACAGCCTTTTATGGGTCACACATGTGTCCAAAGTTGGAATGAAGAGAGAATCCCGCGACACGTTGAATGGTAGGAAGGCATAACCCTCCGAATGTTTTGAAAACCCACATCTTTTATATATTTTTGAAAACCCATTTTTCTCGATTTAATCTCTTCGAAAGGAAATCAACCATTTAACGAAGGTGGGAATATGCTTACTTACCTCGTTATCCGTTCGGGCGTGCATCTAGCACCACTCTCACAAAGATCCATAGAAACGTCTTCGGTCTTTTATCGGTGTCTTCATCTTCGTCTTCGGTCTTCAACTCTGATGATAACTCTCGAACTTCGTAGAATCTCGACAATATGATTCTTTCCTCTAATTCCTTGTCGCTTGAAACTTCATTATAGATATTCCTTCTTTCCATAGGCTTTATTGAAAGAATACAAAAATAAAAACAAACTATACAAACCCAATTTTTTTTTTCCTTTTTCTTCTTTTTTTTTTTTCTTTTTTTTTTTTTTCAATTTTTTTTTTTTTCTTTGAGACAAGAGAAAGTAAAATACAAAAATAAAAATGTAAGTACAATGCCATGGTATAAGTACTTTACCGCTTGAATCTTCACAACTTATATGTCTTGATATCATAGACTTCTCGAGTTCTCATCCTTAATAATTTTCACTCTTGTATATTAGTCTTCAACTTATAAAAATTATGCTCCCTGTTTTGTTGCTTTACTCAAATCTGAAATCTGCCCATTTTTGTACCATTGTTTGTAAACCTCGAACGTGTTCAACTTTCCTTCGAATTTGTGATGCTCCTCTTGTTGATGATGATGGTGTTTCTATGGACCTGTTGGTGTAGAGAGAGATAAGGTGGATGGTGCTAATCTGCGAACAAGATCACAAGTGGTATGTAAGTTAGCAATTGATGTCACCAACATGGTTGATAAAAATAGCACTCAAGAGATCAAAATAGTGCTTCTATGGTGGGAAATTGGACAGCTCACCATTCTGCCCGGAATTTACGTACGGTGACACACACTCGTAAAGCACAAATTTAGACAGTACAAAGAATTGAAGGTTGGTGCCTCACATTATGTAACATGGGTAGTCTCCACTATAAGGGATCGATATTCTAATACCGAATTCAGCCTGCACCTTATTTGCCACCGGCATGGTTAAATCCAACTTAACTCTCATACAATTAAGAAACCCGATCATGTTCTCTGTCATCTCAAAGTTCAGTCACTATTGTGAGATTCTCGATGTAATCTTAGCGACATGTATACTATGTGACTCTAAATAACTACAAGTTGGAGTTTTCTTATTCACTAGTTCACAAAAAAAATTAAAAAATTGCAAAAATTTACAACATAAACCACTCCCCCACACTTAAACTTTACATTGTCCTCAATGTAATTGAATCGTCCAAAGTAAGTCAAGGTGGGAAATCCTAACAAGAAATCAGCAAAAACAAAATAAAAACAAAACAAGAAAAACTAAAAACAAGAAAAGAAATAAATACAAGACAAGAAATACTCATCCTTTGGGTTGCCTCCCAATTAGCGCTTGGTTTAAAGTCACGGCCGACTATCTCCTTGCATTCTATGACTCCTCCAAAGAGGGAGTACATCCACAAAGTTAACTCCTTCCACCACTTCGGAAGTGAAATTCTCATAATATGGTTTCAACCGGTGCCCATTAACTTTAAGTTCTTTCCCCGTAGCTATGCTACGAATTTCCACTGCACCATGAGAAAACACATTAGTAACAATAAAAGGTCCGATCCATCGTGACCTTAGTTTACCTGGGAATAATTGCAAGCGAGAATTAAACAAAAGCACTTTCTGCCCAATGCAAAATTGTTTCCTAGAAATCATGTTATCATGGAATGCTTTCGTCTTTTCTTTGTAAATCCGTGAGCTTTCAAACGCATCATTGCGAAGCTCCTCTAGCTCTTGAGTTGTAACTTCCTTGCTTTCCAGCCCCATCCATCTCCATGTTGCATTGCTTAATAGCCCAAAACGCCTTATGCTCAATTTCCACGGGTAAGTGACAAGATTTACCATACACAAGCCTAAAAGGAGACATCCCAATAGGTGTTTTATATGCGGTTCTATACGCCCACAAAGCATCATTAAGTCGCATGCTCCAATCCTTCCTTGTTGGGTTCACTGTCTTTTCTAGAATGGATTTCACCTCACGCTTTAGACACCTCGCTTGTCCATTGGTTTGGGGATGATAAGGTGTTGCAATCTTATGCGACACATTGTACTTCGTCAACAAGCTTTGTAGAATCTGTTTTTGAAGTGAGAACCCCCATCGCTAATTATGGCTCTTGGAATTCCAAACCTTGCAAAATATTGGCTTGCACAAAATCAAAACCACTTTAGAATCATTAGTTGGGGTGGCCTTAGCTTCCACCCATTTCGAGACATAATCAACCGCAAGTAAGATATAAAAATTCCCATGGGAGTTGACAAAGGCCCCATAAAATCAATACCCCATACATCAAAAACTTCAATAAATTGAATAAAAGTTTGTGGCATTTGATTTCGGGCACCTAGATTGCCGTTCTTTGGCACCTATCACAAGTTGTACAAAATATATGTGCATCCTTAAACAAAGTTGGCCAATAAAAACCACTTTCAAGTACCTTGTGCGCGTTCTCTTACTCCCAAAATGTCCTCCGCAAGCATAGGAGTGGCAAAAAGACAAGATAGAATTAAATTCAGATTCGGGAACGCACCTTCGTATTACTTGGTCACTACCATGTTTCCATAAGTATGGATCATCCCATATGTATTGGTTCCCTAACCTCTTAAGTTTGTCCCTCTCAACACGAGACAAGTTCTTTGGGATTTGTTTAGAAACTAAGTAGTTGACAATATCGGCATACCATGGTTCTCCAAAGGCAATTGAGAATAGTTGCTCGTCCAGGAAACTTTCACGCAACGGGATAGTCTCCTTGTCCACAGCAAGAAGTCGGCTCAAGTGATCCGCAACGGTGTTCTCAATTCCTTTCTTGTCTTTGATTTCAATATCAAACTCTTGCAAGAGTAAAATCCACCGTATGAGCCTCGGTTTCGCCTCTTTCTTTGTAAGCAAGTACTTAAGCGCTGCATGATCAGAAAAAAACAACAACTTTTGTACCAATTAGATAAGAGCGAAACTTTTCCAAAGCAAAAACAATAGCTAATAACTCTTTTCAGTGGTTGTGTAGTTTTGTTGAGCCTCATTTAACGTTCTAGAAGCATAATAGATAGCATGAGGAAGCTTCCCCACACGTTGCCCAAGCACCGCACCAACCGCATAATCACTAGCATCACACATGAGCTCAAAAGGCTTACTCCAATCCGGTGGTTTAATGATATGGGCACCAACCGCATAATCACTAAATCAAAAGTTCTTTCAAACGATTGAATGCCGCCATACATTTCTCATCGAAGTTAAAAACCACATCTTTTTGCAATAAGTTACAAAGTGGTGACGCTATCTTGGAAAAATCCTTGATGAACCTACGATAAAAACCTGCATGACCAAGAAAAGAACGTATCTCCCTCACCGTAGTGGGAGGGGTTAGAGCACGAATAAGGTCTATCTTAGATTCATCGACTTCCAAGCCTTTAGAAGATATTATATGGCCTAAAACTATGCCATGAGTTACCATGAAATGGCACTTCTCCCAATTTAGCACAAGATTTGTTTCAACACATCATTCAAGGATTAGAGACAAATTGTTCAAGCAAAGGTCAAAAGAATCACCAAAGACACTAAAGTCATCCATGAACACTTCGATTATGTTTTCAACATATTCAAAAGATACTCACCATACACCTTGAAAAGTAGCCGAGCATTGCACAAGCCAAAAGGCATCCTTCTATAAGCAAAAGTACCGAAAGGATAAGTGAAAGTGGTTTTCTCTTGGTCCTCCTAAGCTATCACAATCTGATTATAACCTTGAATAGCCATCAAGAAAGCAATAGTAAGAGTGTCCAAATAAACGTTCAAGCATTTGATCAATAAAAGGTAAAGGAAAGTGATCTTTTCTAGTGGTGGCATTCAATTTCCTTGTAATCAATACAAACCCTCCAACCGGTTTGCACACGAGTTGGGACGAGTTCATTCTTATCATTCTCCACCACCGTCACAATCCGATTTCTTTGGTACTACTTGTACCGGGCTTACCCACTTGCTATCGGATATGGGGTAGATAACACCCACTTCCAAAAGCTTGAGTATCTCCTTTTTCACAACTTCCATCATGGGAGGATTCAAACGACGTTGCGCGTCCCTTTTAGGCTTTGCATCATCCTCCAAACGAATTTTTGTGCATACAAACGTGTGGCTAATACCCTTGATATCGGCAATTGTCCATCATATGGCCGTCTTGTACTTCCTTAGCACCCTTAGAAGTTTTTGCTCCTGTAAATCACTAAGCTTGTTAGAAACAATCACTTGGTAACTCTTCATTATCACCCAAGTACAAGTACTTAAGGTGGTTCGGAAGAGGTTTCAATTCTAAAATCGGAGATTTAATAATTGAAGGTACAAGCTTTTCATCACCGCATGGTAAAGAAATAAAAGAGATATTATGAGTTTTCGGGCATCCTTGGAGTGAATTAAGATCACCAAGAGCTTCCTTGACTTCATTACCACACTCTACACCATTATCCATGGATGTAGTTAACACGGTTTCCAAAGCATCATCACCGTTTAATTCAAACATTTGTTGTGCCAATGTATCCATAACATCAATGGAGAAACAAGAGTGGACATCGCTAGGATATCTCATCGTCTCGAAAATGTTGAAACGTATTGTTTCTCCATCAAACTCCATGGTTAGCGTTCCCTTGTCCACATCAATAATGGTTTTCGCCATGAAGGGACGCCCAAGTAGCAATGGAAGAGACGAGTCCGAGAACCTTTATCCATCTCTAACACACAAAAGTCCGCTGGAAATACAAGTTGATTAACCCGCACAAGAACATCCTCAACAATACCCATTGGGTAGACATTAGAGCGATCGGCTAATTGCAATACAATTTCAGCCTTTTAAGAGGACCAAGATCAAGTGAATTATACATTGACGCAGTGCATAACATTAACGGATGCGCCTAAATCCAACATAGCTTTGTTAAAAGTTGTGTTACCAATTGTGACTGAATGTCAAAACTACCCGGATCCTTGCACTTAAGTGGGAGTTTGTGTTGTAAGATTGCCGAGGCATTCTCCCCCACACTAAGTACTTCATTACCTTTGAGCCTTTGTTTGTTGGTACACAAGTCCTTCAACACCTTTGCATACTTTGGAACTTGCTTGATAGCATCAATGAGTGGTATGTTCACATGGATCTTTTTAAGAACGTCTAAAATCTCCTTTTCTAGTTCCGCCTTCTTAGAACTTGCAAATCTGAGGAAAAGGTAGAGGAGGAACATAAGTAGAAACCGGAGTTTTAGAGTTAGAAATAGGTACCTCGAAGTTTGGGGGAATCCTCGACTTTCTCCTCCAAAACAGGTTCCTTTGGTGTCTCCACCTTGCCCGAATCCGAAGAACTTCGGGTTGCACAAGTTGTGTACCACTTCTCAACGTAATAGCATTGACACCCTCTTTTGGGTTAATAGGTTGAGAAGGGAGTTTCCCACTATTTTGCGCCTTCAATTGATTCAACTCAATAGCCATGGAGCCCATTTGTGTTTGCAAATCCTTGATAGCACTCTTAGTCTCTTGTTGACTCTCTTTAAACATGGTAGAAATTCCTTGCATCATGGTTTGAAGCTTTGAATCAATATCGGAACCTTGATTTTGCATTGATTGTTGTGCTTGAGGTTGCTGAAATTGTTGTCTCGGCTGGAATTGTTGTTGTTGAGGTTGAAATCCACTTGAAGAGTTGAAGGTAGGTTGTTGAACCGCTCCTTGCTTGTTGGCATAGCTAAAATTGGGGTGATCTCTCCATCCCGGATTGTAAGTGTTGGAGTAGGGATCATACCGTCTTGGTTGATTTGGAAAGATCGCATTAGCTTGCTCGTCTTCATAAGATTGAGGAGAACTTGGTATAACCGCGGATGCAAATTGTTGCAACATTGCTGTCATGTTACCCATTTGTTGACGAAGTTCCTCCACCTCGCTCACTTCACTCACCCTTCTTAGAATCACATCCGAACCACGACTCAAGAATTGTTGTGAGTTCGCCGCCATGTTTTCAATTAACTCTCTAGCTTGTGCCACCGTTTTTCTAACTAGTGCACCACCACCCGCAGCGCCAATAAGATTCCTATCACTTGATTGGAGTCCTTCATAGAAGTATTGGATGATCATAGCGTCACTGAATTGGTGGTGAGGGCAGCTTGCCACCAATCTCTTGTATCGTTCCCAACATTCATATAAGGATTCTCCCACATTTTGCTTCATCCCACAAATTTCTTTGAATTTGAGTAGCCTTGGATGCAGGAAATATCTCTCCAAAAAGAGTTTCTTCAACCCATTCCATGTTGTGACACTTCCGGAGGTAAATAGTACAACCAATCCTTAGCACTATCCATTAAAGAGAAACGGAAAACTTTCAACATTGCACCATCCGCCTCAACATTTGCTGGAAGCATAGCCGTGACAATGGTGTGGAAGTCCAAAAGATGTTTGTTAGGATCTTCATTCACAATGCCATGGAATTTTGGTAATTCTCTAAGCAACCCCGGCTTTATCTCAAAAGTAGAGTTCGTTTGAATACACCCCTGTTGTGTATCAAGCCTATGAGAAGCCAAGTCCTTGAGTGAAGGATTTGCATCACCCATTGTTTCTTCTTCTTCTTGTGGTTCGTCTACGAATGGAACCTCTTTTCCTTCTTCTTGTTGTCGGAAATCTCTTCTCCTACTTCCAACTCGTGCTCGTCCGTCAGTGTCTTGACTTGGCTGGAGTATTGTGCCGCGTCGAGTAGCTATCCCGCACCTTGATAATTCCAATCCTTAGAAGCCAGAGATTAGGTACCTGCAAACAATTCTCCAAAACAAGTGAGAAACAAGACAAGAACCGAAAAGCAAAGATAAAAGCGTAAAATTGTAAAAGAAACTAAAAACTTAATAACAAGCCGTATGCCTCCCAAGAACGGCGCCAAAATTTGGTCTACAATCCGTCAAATATAATTTCACTTTCTCAATCAACTAGATATAAATATAGTATGCGATAAGAAAGAGTTCGTATCCACAGAGAGGCTTTCGTTGTTATAAAATTTCAGCTTTCTAAAATAACCCAAGGTATGTTTGTTGTATCTAAGCAAATAAAAGTAATTAAAAGCAAAGTAAGTAATTCGAGAAATCAATAAGGAGAAGATATTGGTCACGGATAGTATCATTCACAAACATGTATTTTCATCAATGATTAGAATTGATATTTTAATCTCGTATTTATTAAAAGTCCTAGGATACCTTGATCGCAAGTATAACCCGCTAATTCCTCGTTTTCATCACAACCACATTAAAAGATGCATATGTGAATTCTTCGTAGAAAGCAACCTAAAGTGCAAAAGCACAATTAAGTTTAACTCCCTAAAAGCATGAAGATTTATGGAATAAGACTCATCAATGCAAACGAATGTGTAAAAGCACTAAACGTTTTAACAAAAGTTATGATTCACTTGTGATTATTAGGATGTATCACTACAAGCACTAACCACAATTATGCTACTTAGAATCGTGTGGATAAACAACTTTTCATATTGAAAACCCTAATATAGCTTTAGAGATGAACACAAATCGGATTGATTCCCGACTCAACCTAACAAGTTTTCAAATCTTATAACACTATTAATTGTGAATCACAAACAATAATTACTGAGACAAAACTAATTCATTGAATCAAAAGCATGTTGAGAAATCAACTTTTATCCCATAACCAATAAGATGTTTAGCTACTCATAGCTTTTGAATTCATCATAATCAATATTCAATAAAATAATAAGGAAGAAGAAGAACAAAAGCAAACCCTAGAAGCGTAAACAAAACGGCTCTCCAAAAGCACAAGAAAAAGATATCATATAAGTTGTAGAAGACCTTCCCTTTATAGCTTTTCTCCAACTTCTAAAATTAGGTTTAGTCTTCAAAGTCCATTAGATGAAAATCCACAAAGCCCATAAGAAGGAGAAACCCGTGTAGAAAATACGCCCAAAAAGTGGTCGCCGGAAATTGGTATTGTGGCCGGAAAACGCACGGAAAAGTCGCCCAAAACATCCTGTGGGATCGGGTAAAGTCCGCCTGGCCACCGGTAACGGGTCGACGGGCCGGCCAACTCAGCTCGGACGGCCAGCCTCGAGTCGGACGGCCAGGACCGAGTCGGGGAGAATCATACTCTAAGTCGACTGAGCCGAGTGAGTCGTACCGATTCTGTGAGCTAATCAAGTTGTCGCCAAAGCCATTTTGCCAGGGCCAACTTGCCAAACTCGATCTCTGCAAAGCAATCATTGCACTTCACCCAAGATGGTCAGAATCTCCTCGCACCATCCGAGCAACTCCACTCCCCACTTCACATCAACAGCAGCAGCCACCCCTTGCACAATCCACCCATATTGCAACAACAACATAATCCATACACTTCACCGCACACGCCTATAGTTTCTTCACTCCATACCTGCAACTTCTCAAGCTATAATAATCCAAACTCCGCCATTACATCACTACCAATTACCACCTGAGCACGCACAACCGCAATCCCAGCCGCGCCATTGCAGCCATTCATACACACTCACAACCTCCATTTCTAGCCCCATTGCTTGCAAAACATCGGCCACCACCAACACCATCATAGCTACCTTATACCACCCCGGCTCGGCCTTCCACTTCGCTACTCCATCTCGCATTACCACCATATCCCCGCATTGTAACTCAACACCCGATGGCAAGATACCTCCTCTCAGCTCCAATACCATCATTTCCTTCTCAATCCAAGTCACAGTCGTCATCCACAGCCATTCAAGGCTTCCAATGCTGCACAAGCTCTTAAGAGCTCAAGACTTCATCCTTGCTTCATTTTGCAGCCCAAGCAATACATGAACTCAAAGACTCGCAATTCCAGTTCCTTCTCTCTATAGCCATCGGGACTCGTATCTAGTTCCACCTCAGATCAGGCCATCTAACTTAACACCTCATTCACTGTCACAGCCTTGACTCGCCATCTCTGCAATGCTCTTTCCTCCTTTCCAACACCACCAGTGCCTCCTGCAGCTTCAACAACATTCATGCTGCCGTACCAACATCAGCTTCTTCCATCCAACTTCGCCCGCCATCTCCATGACCCAATAATGGCAAGACTCAATTCACCTCCGTAATGACTCCGACTGCGTGAAGCATGTGCAGAACCACCACGAGCTCGAGCCACTCTTGCCTTGTTCTTCCTCAGCTCCATATGCTCCTAGCCACTGCAATACAGCTTTGCAACCCCTATTGCACTGCACCTGCTGTAATTGCTCAAACCCCAGCTGCTCATTGCAGCCAACACCAGCTCCAATCACCAATTGCAGAAATCGAATCCTCATAACCCCAATCCTTCCTGTTAATCAATATCAACAACAAATCTGGCTAATTCATTGCCATCTCTGATATCGAAACCCATTTATTGATTCCACAGCAACAGCCATCTCCATCTCAAGCAACTCCATTTCACTCCCCATTAGAATCACAGACCCATCTGAGCAAAACAACGTTCACTGCGACTTCAATTCCTAATTCAAACCCAGTACTCTTGCCATCTCCAATTCCATCTGCTTACTGTTAATATCAAACAGACCCCATTTAACTAGCTACACCGCACGTCTTCTCAATCATCACAAGTCAGCCTCAAAGCATTAAAACCCTAACAGCCTCACATGCAATTCCTTCCCAAAATCAATTGCGCTGCACACCCACTTCCCATTCTCCCGTAGCTCCTGAAATTCATCATAAAACCCTTTCATTACAACAACGGAGTCCGGTTTCTCTGTAATTTGAGCACAACCCCGTAGTGACCCACCACCTTGAAGCATAAACATCTCCTCTTTGCATGGCCAATACATTACCACCGCAGTCCTAGCATACATCTACACTCCTTAATCTGTGGCTTAGTTTTTGTCCTCAACACAAAGATTCCAAGAGTACCACCGCAAACCCATTTCATCACTGCATTCAAATCCATCTTCTATGGCTTCTTCTTCTCACAATTTCATACCAGAAACATCATCTTCAATCTCCTGAAGTTTTACTACAAACACCATTAGAAGCCATCTCTGCACTCAGACACGGGACCTCCATTTCCTCCCTTATTTCTCGATCTGGTATAACGGTAACAGCTGCGTTTATTTCTTCTCATTTTCAGTGAGATTTGTGAATGAGAGAAAAATATCTTGATTTTAGGGTTTAGAATAATTGGGTGGCTACTTGCGCCCCACAATACATCAACCCAGGATATTTACACCTGCTCAGAGTGATAAGGGACACCCAGATGGCAACCCCTGAAATGACAGCTTTGCCCCTTTTTGCTCCAAATGAATGCTCTTCTTCTTTTCCTCCGTGTGGCTCCAGAGTACCTAATAACTCAAAAACACACGTAAAGTGCATAATTCACAAGAAAAATAGCAAAGAAAGCGTAACTACTAGATAGTAAATACGGTGTATTCTACACCTATCACCGGAGTCCTACAAATTGATCTCTCGAACTTAAAGCACTCCGTGCAGGCGCATCCGTGAGGTTAAGCGGTTTGCTCGGTTGAGGAGTCTCGCCCGAACCGTCATCTCTTCACTTCCCTAAAAATCAGCAAATCGTTTTTCCCCATCTACACCTGGATTCTTTACTACCTCTCAAGAACAATTTTCATCAATTAAGAATAGTTTTTAGATATCTATCGTGAGGAATCACAAAGTCTGAAACGAGAGAACTTTGCAATTACTATCTATCTTTCCTAAAAGAGATTACGAAAACCTCGATAACAAAAAAACAAGATCTGGATACACGAACTATCAAGGTAAAAGATAGTCGGACCTGGCTTCACGAATCCCTAAAGTCAAGTCTTTTAGTCGTAGACCTAATTATGTTTCTCAGAGGAAACCTAGGTCAATAGAGGACGACTCTAGCAATCAACTAGGACACAAAATGTTAGGAATTGAATTTCTCAGTTGAAAGAGCATCTCTATTTATAGTTTTTTAAGACTGAGGGTTGCTAAGAATTCAAGATAAGATAACTTGAGATTCAAGGAAAGACTTTCTCTATTTAGATGAAACTGAAAAAGCGGGGGTCTAACAACCACACCCAATATTTCGTTTATGCAATCTGTATGGACTAACTCCAATATAATTCCAAGAGAATCAACTGGATAGTCAGACTCAATCAAGGAAAATATATCCAAGAGTTATATCTCTATTTCTCAATGTAATCAGAAAATCAAACATATAGGAATCCGCGAGCCTGATTATTATGAGAAATAACTTGAACGGCACCAAAGACCAATGTTTAAGTGTCAATCAATTTCAACAAACAAACAAAGGTTGGATTTACCAATTGATTGAACTACGCACTACCTGTGATATTTTAATTATATAAACAAATAAATTGCGGAAAAGAAATAAATACGTAGACACCCGAAGTTTTGTTAACGAGGAAACCGCAAATGCGAAAAACTCCCTGACCTAGTCCATATTTGAACACCCCACCAGTATTAAGCCGCTACGGACTCTAGCCTACTACAAGTTAACTTCCGGACTGGAATGTAGTTGAGCCCTAACCAATCTCACACCGATTAAGGTACCCACGTTCCTTAAGCCTCGAATCCCAATGCAGGACTCTACGCACTGATTCCCTTAGATGATCTCACCCGTAACTAAGAGTTGTTACAACCCAAAGTCGAAGACTTGATAAAAAAAGCTGTCTCACACAAAAAAGTCTATTGAAATAGATAAATTTGTCTCCCATGAAATACCTACGAAGTTTTTGTTACGTATTTTTGATAAATCAAGGTGAACAGAACCAATTGATACACCTACCTTATATTCCCGAAGAACAGCCTAGTAATATCAATCACCTCACAATAACTTAAATATATGGTAGTAAAACAAGTTATTGTGGAATCACAAAGGATGAGACGAAGAGCTTTAGGATTACTTTTTATTTCTTACCTATCGGAGATAAATCTCGAGCAAATCTTAGAAGATAATACTCAATATGATAGAATAAAGTAAGATCTAACACGCAACTACGAGAAAATAGTTTGGTCCAGCTTCATAATCCCAATGAAAACTTTAAGTCGTTAACCTATAATGGTTTTAGGAAAAACCTAGGCTAAAAGAGAATCAATTCTAGTCGCAACTAGTACCACACATGAGGTGTGGGGATTAGGTTTCCTAGTTGCTAAAGTTCTCCCTTATATAGTCTTCAAATCAGGGTCAATATAAATTGGCAAAGGTACGAAAACTAGCGGGATCGTAATGAAATTCTCAAAGAGATACTTCATGACTAAAAAGAACATATCAACTTTGTTTCGATGATTTCACATAGTGAAAACTTAGTGTATTCATCAAGGAGTTTATAATGATACAAGAAAACTCCTACAATATTCCACACCCACCCCACAAAGATTTGGCAATTAAGCACAAGTTCTATTAAGAACTCTCCCCATAAAAATGTCATTCCCGAAAGAACAACAAGAACGACCTTACTTTTACAAGAAAAGAAAAATTTCTTTGGACATTAACAAATCACATGAAACATGAATTTGTATCCGAAAACTCAATTAAATTAACCTCAAAAGAACCTTAATGATTAATTTAATCGGAAATTCTCAACATAAGAAAACTTACGGAGCCATACAAGTACTTTCACATAGAATTGGATCGGGAAAGATCAATATCAAGAAATATTCAAACGTTCATTCTATCTTTTATCAATATTTGCATAATGACATAATAGACTTAACTTTTGACATATATGGGACAATCACGGTTCACGGACGTAAACACACATATCCTATAACATTATTTGCAATATATGAAACCAATAAAGATTAATACTTTGCAAAATCATCTTCCAAATAACTTAAAATTTAAATAAATAAATCTAAAAATATTGCAAGATGAAAATCGGTGGCAATAGCTATGTGAAATCACAATATAAGGTATTCCAAACCCTAGTTATCCTTCCTAAAACAAAGAATAAATTCTCATAAGAAGTTTCCTAGACATAAAAAGATTCAAAATCTAAAAACAACAAGCTAAAAACAAATGACTCCTAAACCAATCAAAACCTATCATGAACTAAAATCAAGAGCACTTCCAACCCTCACGAGATCTTGAGTCCTTTGAGTTTGTAATTGACAAAGATATATCGCTTCTTCATAGAAGATATTCTCATTGAGAATATCTTTAACATGTGTCTTCAAGAGAACAAGGTCGGAATTAACCTTTTCAACTCAGTTCGTAACACATCGAGACCCTTCATAGTATCAACGAGTTGCGGTTTGCTTCCTCAAAGTATTTAAGAAAATCATGAACCACTTTTCAAAACCATCTCATCATTTTCAACATCTTGATGAGTACAGGCATAGTAGCATGAGGCATCGAGAAAAATCCTCAGGATTTTGACCATCAACTTCTACTAGGGTTAATTTATTCCTCTCTCTTTGGACTTGAAACCAATGCCTTTATCAAGAAAACCTCTTGCAAAATCACAAGTGTGAGAAGGTGAAGACATTCTTGACACAAAGAAAATAAACCAGAGTACGCGTACGTGACTCAATAGGTTTGGTATTTAAATGGTTTCTTAGGAGACGGTAAATTTTAGGGTTCGTATAAATGGTTCATGGAAAGCAATATTTGGGTACTAAATGCAACACAATCCGTACCCAACAAAACCGTAACGTACCTTTTACAAGGTAAAACGAAAAATAACAAAATTTTGCTACGTGAAGATTTTCCTTTTTTGGCTCAATAAATTTTATATTTCCACGAGAGAAAATTTTAGAGCACAAGAGTAGCAGAACAACTTAGTTGCGAAAAAAAAATCAAAGAAATAAAAGGAAGACAAATCAGCGATTCTCAAGACAATTTAACAATACTTAGGCAATGTTATTCGTAAAACAAAAGTTTAGCTATGGACGATAACAAAATAGCTCAACTAAGAAGAAGGCATTTTACCAATAAGTATACCTGATTATTAGCATATCTTACTCAACATGATTTTTCATGAGTAAGAATTCAACCCTTGTGATTAATTAACACAAGTATGAGCTTTACGCTCATCAAATGAATATTGTTAATGGTTAATTCTCTTTTCCTTCTAATTTTTAGAGGAAACCCTTTTTGATGTGAAAAGTATCATAAAACTTACTATCATCAAAGTATGAGACTAAGTTTGAATCCTTACTTAGAGGATTATTTGGAGGATTTTGACAAGATGTTGATAAGATCCTTGTATCCTTCAATTATCGATTAAGGTTGTCCTTCATATATGTTCCCACCTGCTTTGGTACCTTTATCACATCTTGAACATCATCCATCATTTTAGATTGAGAAGGATTTTATGAAATATCCTTGACCGATTTGTATTAATGCTACAATTAGTTCGAACGTTCGATGAGCGATTGAATGACTTTTACCGGAAGAATTCACAAAGGTGAGTACTAAGACCAATAGGTTTAGACATCCAGATGCCAGCTTACACCTTTGAGTATTAAATCTAAGGTGTATTGAAGACTGACCAAAATAGTTGTCATTCAACCTCGCTTTCCTCTTAGTTGAACATGTCCTTTTGAATCACAAAAGAGATATACTTTCTGATCACCGGAGTGATTAGAGTGTGTAGGGTTAGCAACATCGTTACAAGATTTCTTCCTTCGGTGATATGTGGTGTTTCCTTGATCGGTGGAAGAACCAAGCACCTCTTTAGCGATAGGAATGGTTTGCAATTTAGCTTCAAGTGGCATCATTAGAGAAACGTGATTACAAGTATTCACATTTTCTAATGTCATAGAAAAGTTATAAGTAATTGGTATGAATGATTCCCGGAATGTCCTTTATCTTGAATATAGATATTACTCAATAGTCGTTCTATTTCACAAGCATGTTCCTTGAGTTTAGCCTCGAGTAAGGTTCGAGATGAACAAAATACAACATTTTCCTCACGAAGAACCCTTAATTGGGAATCACGATCTTTTACCATGCCAATCATTGTATTGATCGTGTGTTTCAAATTATCAATTTCAAATCGTCTGGATTCTAACAAGTTTTAGAATCGCGCCTCTCTTGGGCCTTCCTTTACTACTTCACAAATTCGTCAGTAAAAAAATCTGGGTAACACATATCAATACTTGTCTGTTTCGTAGGAACAAAATGTTCATCTATATGTGATCGACAAGTCTTTCTCTTTAATAGATTTCATAGAAACAAACTTGTTTTTGGTGATGCGTTGTTAGAGATAACACTCATCCATAGAGTCGATTGCTACAAATAGAGACTTATAAGGTCTCAAATCGTTTACTGCTCGATGCCAATTAAGAAGCGGGGTCTAACAACCACACCCAATATTTCGTTTAGGCAATTTGTACGGACTAATTCAAATATAATTCCAAGAGAATCAACTAGACAAATCATACTCAATCAAAGAAAATATATCCAAGAGTTATATATGTGTGTTTATGGGTGAAAACTACTCCTGCAGAATTTGGTAATTTGGGGTGTGGATGAGGAATGAATTTAAACCTTAAACAAATGCATCTTTGCGATGAGTGCTTGTAGATTCGAGAGATCAATCAGGCAAGTCCGGCCTAAACCAAGAAATGGCCGTTCCCGGACTTGTTTCGGTCACAAAGTGAAGGAGATGGGGTTGATCTTAGGGAGGAAGCGAAGAAGGTGTTGAGATTGTGAAGGTGTTGGCTTGCTTATGACTTGTAATGAAACGTGAGCGTGCTTGTGATTGATGCAAGCGTGCTCAGGTGTTGGAATACGTTTTGTATTAACACTTGGTTTTCTGTCTCGTCCTCGGACTTGTGTTGTTGTTTGAAATAGGGCGGAGAACCTATTTATACAAGTCATTGAGCCTTATTCCACGTCTCTCATGGGAAGTGGAGGAAGGAGTGATGGAGTAGTGGAGTTGTGCGTTGGTGATACACCCACCAGCCTTGCCCACTTCTCATGTTCATCTCTAACCGTCCATGACTTCCTAACACGTTCTTGTGATGGCGCGTTGCACGCCGTAAACCGCCAGACCAATACCCCCGCATGTATCCCCCAATTTGTGACATGATTGATGTTCTGGAATGTGTGGATCGTGGATCCACGAAAGATAGCATGTAATCTTCGAATTGAATAATTTGCGTTATTCGGAAGTCGATACTTGTGAAGTACCGTGTGTATTTTTATGCGCTACTTTGCATCATGGTGTGGTAAAGTGATGGGTAATGACGCCTCACCGGCCAATTAACTCCCCAGGGGTTGTATAACCAGGGTGAAGTTGGATGGATGAGATGATCTTTGAGACACTCATCTGCGGCCGTTAATGAAATTAGGGTTTTGAAGAGGTGCGCAAGCATCACTCTTCAGCTTAGTCGAAACCAAGCATGGGAAGGATTTCAGAGGACCGACCGGGCGTGCATGTAGATAGCATGCCGGTGTACACGTCCATGTCTCACTTTGTCCCATGAAGGTGCGATCTAGGCCACTCAATTTGGACCGGCAAAGAGGAGTGGTTGAGATCGATTTTGCAATAGGAAATTGATGCCGCAAAAGGCCGCGCATCATGCTCTTTTTCCAGCGTTCAAGACGACCTAACTTGGCCGGTCTTGGCCGATTTGTTTGACGTGAAGATGGCAAGCTGGTGTTCATGCCTATACCGAATATCCCATTAAAACATGATCCGAGCAACCCAAAATCGTCCGGTGAAGTTGAGCGGTCGAGATCAGTTTGTGGTTTGGGAGGCGTGGCCACGCTAGTTTGGGCGCACGTTTTGGATTAACCAGGCATGATATGCCTTGGCCGAACACATGAGGAGGTAGATGGGTCCACGGTGGTCATGCTGGTATGACCGGACCTGCTAATCTAATCGTGACCCTCCATTCGTGTTCTAGAAGATGGATCGCGCGTGATGGCTTGAAACCCTAATTTTGGCTTTCAAAGCCGTGCGCCATCTCTTGTTTGGGTGACAATTTTATCACGACCAACCATGGTTGGTTTTGACCGATTGGTCAAGTGTGTGGCGGGCCACGGTGATCGTGTTGACATGCTCCGGGCCCTTTGAATCTACATCTACACCCTCCATCTATACCTGCGAAGATGGATGGTTGAGACCGCTTTGCAACACACGTAATATCCAAACCCTAATTTAGGGTTTTCCGTCCATAATGCTTGGTATGAACGGTTTCTTGGCAAGCTAGGCCAATGACCGACCATGCGAAGCCGGCCGTGGGTATTCCATACCGCTGGGGGTGATGGAATTGATCTCGGGGTCATCCAATCATGCTTATGGAGTTGGATGGCCGCGATCGGGATCATATCCTAGATTCGTCACGGTCGTCCGGATGCTCAATCAGGCTAGTATAACACACCGAGAGGGGCTCAATCGGGCTAGTATAACACACCGAGAGTCGGCCGTACGGGTATTTCGTACATGGTTTCATTATAGTGCTTGGAGGTTCGTGTTACTACGCAAGAGTAACACTCTACCGTCATGCCACACCGATAATGAGTCAATCGAAATACAAAGGCCGATATGAAATTCACAGGATGGGATTGTTGCTACATGCTCCAACCTGAGGAATTTCATGTATTCACAGAATGGGATTGTTGCTACATGCTCCATTCTTGGTGAATTAAGTGAGGGAGTATCCAACACTTATAAATGGCTTTATCTTTTACAAGATGTCAGCGCATGATTTTTCTGTTTTTTACAAATTTAACCTTGAACGAAAATCCACCATCAACATTAAGTCCCCCGCCTAAAGCACATAATGGTTACACTATTGTGTGGTAGGCATGAGATGGTGACATACATATGTGAGAAAGACAGGATAAAAGGAGTTTACCCGAAGAGTGTTGGCCGACCGCTAGTTTCCCACGCCGTCACGCTTGTATGGAATCCCTTGGTGGGGCCGGTTTCTTTCTTTGGGTATTTGAATCAAAAGAGGAAACCAAATAAGGGAGGAATCCTTCTTCATTGGGATTCTTCTAATTTTTGTCTATAAAAGAGACAAAACCCTTTTCTTTTTCCTCACGAAATTTTCTTTTTCATCATCAAGCGACTCCCGTCCGTGACCTTGCTGCCGCCGCCACCGCCGTTGCCGATCTTGTTATTCTTGAAGCTAACTACATCGCCGCCGTCAGGGGTAGGTTTTTTTTTTTTTTTTTTTTTTTTAAAGGTAAAACCCTAGTTTGTTAGGTAAACACCTTTTTGTAAGACATGTATATGCTAGCTTTTTCCACCATTTGGCTTGAATCCCGTGTAGACACGATTCCCATGAATAAAGAAAATCGTGTTATGATGCATGCGGATGAATGAATGCGCTCCCGCCGTGTATGCTTAACGTGTCTTACTCACATATGCTTGACCTAAATTTACACCGAACTTGAAACTTGTACCGGACTTGAAACCAATACCAAAACTTGAAATTTGAAATCAATACAGTGGACTTGAAACCAATACCAGGCTGAAAGTTGTCTTAGGACTTGAAACCAATACAGATGAATCAACTTGTCTCAATACTTGAAACCAATACCAGAGATGGAAACTTGTACCTGACTTGAAACCAATACAGATCGAAACTTATGCGATAATGTTTGGACCCAATCCTGGCTTTTGTGTATTTTCAACGTGGGTTGTGTCTTGTCATGCGTGACTACACACCTCATGCGTTTTCATACAATTTCTAACTCCCGTCTTTTATTTCATTATGGAATGAAGAAAAGAATTCTGTCGAGATGTCTTCCTGAGATAATGTTTGGTACCAAGTCGGGAAGTGTTGACGGCTTCAAGGATATGCCGCACATTGATGATGAGTTATTCACTCGCCTTTTCCAAACATTAGGAAACATCCTTCTCATAAGATAGTCTTGCTTTCCGATTCGAAAATATGGCAGCTGATCCATTCTCTTCTTCAAAGACTTGTGATGAGATTTTGTCTCCGGAGAAACAAATATCCGCCTTCTCCTATTGACTTAAGACTTGCCATGCTCCACCTGGTTCTTACGAAGGATGGATGAGACGCATGTTGTTGAGTAATAAGGGCATTAAGGACAATTTGACCAAAGCGCGGATCCTCAATGCGGTCATGGAATGCTGCTGCTCTCGAAATTAGGAAAGACATCGCGAGGGTTTGATTAC
Organism: Papaver armeniacum; assembly: GCA_023531295.1. Classification (NCBI taxonomy): domain Eukaryota; kingdom Viridiplantae; phylum Streptophyta; class Magnoliopsida; order Ranunculales; family Papaveraceae; genus Papaver; species Papaver armeniacum. Next base: position 18,526 of record JAJJWW010017065.1, on the reverse strand, counting down.
CTTCATTTCTCGGTGGCGTATTTCTACTCACACAACCATATCTAGATGGGGAGAGATGACTATTACTTTGGAGAGTGTGGGCGCATTAATGAACCCGCCTCTTTGGAAGTCTCTCTTACGAGCTCTACGATACGGAACAAAGTAACTATGGTGCTATACTTCAAAAGTGGCGGGAATTCGACGGTCTGGACAAGGAAGAAAAAAAAGATGCGAGATGCTTTTACACCCGTGGGTGTCGGAGTGGTCTCTGCACCCGAGCCGGATCAAGAGTTGGAAAACGAGCTCGGTGTGATTGCGTTCGTCTTTATGGCTATCCAGGATATATTCGATGATGGTTGGAAAGAAGACCATTAGAAGTGACCTTGTTAAGATTGCTATAAGGTCATGGCGAAGGGTGAAGTTCTTCCTTTAGGCGCATTGTTCCTTGGATCACCGTATTCTCATCTGGACGCTTTTAGCAATGGACATGCATGTTTCTAACGGGTCAAGAAGGTGGAGTCGCACGTTCACTTTGCTTTTATTGAGCATTCTTATGGGAACACTTCAAAAGTTACGCTCCTACTCCTGAAATTCGCTCGGTAACTTGTATGGTGGCTCGAGAATACTCCGTTGGAATAAAAGGCGTCCCAAAGGCGGTGTGAAACTTGTGGACGTATTTGACAATGTGTCTTCAGATTTCCGTCCATGGGGTCCGGTCCACCCTTCCATTGTTCAACCAAAGACTTTTGCTATCGCTTTTGGACGGTCCCCGATGATTGTGTTGTTTACCGATGTCGAAACTATGAAATCGGAGAACTTATTTACTTGTGACTACATTCCAGGATATGTCCCGTCTCTATTTAACGAAGAATTTTCCTCGTGACTCGTCCAATATTGACAGGGCTGCTCGCCAAATGGGATTTGATCGGGGTGTCCCATTTATTCGTTCACCAAGGGTTCCGAAAGAATCTCTCCCGAATATTCTTAACGCTGGCATGTTTTTGGAAATGGTGAGCCTTCCTTCCTCGGCCTATTGGGAGAAACCCGGTGGTAACCGATAAGTACAAGGAATTTTGGAGGAAGCAACCTGTGATTTTCCAGGAATTCTCGGAGAGTATTGTGACAGTATCCAGTGGTGAACCATCTTGACGTTTTGAAAAAGCATTTCCGGTTGAAGCCACTTCCGGCCAAGCGGACCGGCAGGATTGCGGTCCCCAAGCGGAGAGAGATCCAAGAGGGCATGTGGTTCGGTGATCCTCAATTCCTCCAATATGCGGTATTTAAATTTCTTCCGTTGGTTCCTTTATTTCTCCAAGGTGAATCTTTCTAAGAGTAATTCTTGCTTGAAATCGGGGGATTCCAAAGAGAATGTCTTCACAAGGTTGGCGCGCATTCGGAATGAGAAAGGGCGAGGCTTCATGCCGAGAAGTCCGGAGAAACTTCATGTTGAGAAGTCTCGGAGAAACCGATCTTCATGTTGAGAAGTCGGAGAAACCGATCTTCATCTTTGGGAGTCCGGAGAAACCACTCCTTTTCCAGGCCATGACGGAGATGATGCAAGCTCGGTTGGACAAGCCGCCTCCCGACCAGTGATCTTGTTGACGGGGTCGTGATGGAAATTAGTACCCGAGAGCGAAGTAGATGCGGAAGGAGTATAAGAAAGGTAGCGTCGCAATAATTGAGGCGCTCCCCTTGAAATCCGTCCAGCAAGTTCCAGTGAATATGGCTATTGTGGTGACTTCTTAGAAAGGCCCCTGCAATCGACAAGGCTCCGTGGTTGGTGAATTCACAGGTGATGCAGCCGGGGCTTTGTTCGATCCTCCTTTACCGTCCCTTATCCGAGTCATGTGTTGGTTGGTGGATTCGGCGTGCTTGGTTCGATTCGAAGAGTTGTACAGCGATATGGGAGAAGCACGGCCATATTGCTTACCACCACGAAGCTCAAAAGTCGTCTTGCGTTGGTCAACCGCGTCCAAGAAGCTTTAGTTTCTATCCAGGGATGAGCGTCACGACCGGTCGAACGACGGTTTTGAGGAGATGATTGAAGATTGGAGGTGCCATTGGGGCGTGTTTGCGCGATACGGCTTTCAATGCTCCTTGGTTCTTCAAAGGGTTCTCAAGATTCGGGAGCTCCGAAATTACAAGATGAAGTCCCTACGCGGAGACTGTGTTGCTCGCCGGGAAGAAGAGGTTGAGAAGTTGTCTAAGGAACTGGAGTCAAACAGCCGTACTTCAAAGGATGAAAGTCTCTCGCCCCGGAAGGACGAGTTGTTCTTTGAAGGACTTTCCTTGAAGTATTCATGCTATATACTTGCCTTTTCTTTTAGATGCTTTTCTCTCTTGAGTGATAGTGAGGATTTTCTTTGACCTCCGGTTTTGAATTAATAGGTAATTGAATTGGCTTATTTTGAGATAGTTTTGTGAACAACCTTTTTGAAAGAGATTATGTTAAATGAAATTTGCATCTTGGTCATGAATGATTGCCTGAGATCACATGAAATTGCAAATGTTATGTAAAGGGAGGTACGAGTGGGAAACAAACATGGCGTTTGATCATTGAGCCTCTTTCTCCACGTGCGGGATGCTAAGTCCCCGGTGAATTCTAAACTATCTTTCTTGTAAAATTATTGAGTAAAACTTACTTGCTTTTGAAGCCTCACTTGTATCAAACCGGAGTAGCCTCTCTAAGAAAATCCTCCCACTAACTTCTCCTCAAAGCTATCTCTCTCCGAACCAAGCTTCTCTTTGAACAATGCGCTTCAAAGCGTTGCATTCATTTGGTGGGGTGATGGAGGAACTGTGGAAATGACAGTACCTCGGGTCCATTATTTCTTGATCGGTTGGTGGACGCCATACAAGAGGTAGTTCCACCTCTCTATTTCGTACCCACATCTCCAGAACTCCAAAATCTTTTCCATCGGGAACGGAAAGTGTAGGTACTTCGAGTCTGACTTTTCTGCGTTAGTGGGCATTGTGATGTCTCTCGTGGCTTTGATGTGGAGCACGTTCCGAGATGAAGTTGGAAGATTTGCGAGTGCCATCATATCCGCGGATCGCTTGCCTGGGTAAAGGGATGTGGAAGGTGTCGTAATTAATATCACTGTTGAGTGATCGAATTGAACGCTCCCATCCTCTGTATTCACGTATTTCCTGATCGATCTCTCCTTCCTCAAGCATTTTTTCGCTTGGTTGGAAGGTCGATGGATTGACGATCTTTCGGGCTTCAACAAGAGTTTTGAGATATAAATCTTCTAACGAGGCTCCATAGGCTGCAAGCTCCTTTCTTTATCTCGGTAGACGTTGTAGTACTCAGGACAAGTCCTTTCCTCTGTGGAGTTGCCTCGGTTCTTCATTGTTGACTGACCATGTTGTTCATCTTTCACTGATCTCCTTTGGTTCGCGCTCTTTTTGCCTCTCCACTGGTAAAGGCGTGACTCGACTAAGGATTCGGCGTTTCTTACCTTTGCGAGTAGATGCTGCACACCCCTTCTTGTAATTGCGTTCTTTATATCATTCAAAAGGCGAAATGTCTCGCTCGCCTTACAGTGATACCGACTTAGTTTGCCAAGACATCCTCCAAGATTCTAGCTACACTTCCCATGATATCCAAACCACTGTGTCAGGTTCAGGATACATTCATGAGATAAAAAACCGAAAAATTGAGAATTCAATTTTGTGCAACCGAGAGATCAACCTCCCACCGGTCGCCAATTGTTTATGGGTGAAAACTACTCTGCACTTTGGTAATTTGGGGTGTGGATGAGGAATGAATTTAAACCTTAAACAAATGCAACTGCGCGGTGAGTGCTTGTAGATTCGAGAGATCAATCGTACAAGTCCGGCCTAAACCAAGAAATGGCCGTTCCGGACTTGTTTCGGTCATAAAGTGAAGGAGATGGGGTTGATCTTAGGGAGGGAGCGAAGAAGGTGTTGAGATTGTGAAGGTGTTGGCTTGCTTATAAATTGTAACAAAAGGTGAGCGGGCTTGTGATTGATGCAAGCAAGCTCTGGGTGTTGGAATAAGTTTTGTATTAACACTTGGTTTTTGTTTAATGCGGACTTGTGTTGTTGTTTGAAATAGGGCGGAGAACCTATTTATACAAGTCATTGAGCCTTATTCACGTCTCTCGTGGGACGTGGAGGAAGTGGAGTGATGGAGTAGTGGAGTTGTGCATTGGTGATACACGACCAGCCTTGCCCACTTCTCCGTTCATCTCTAACCGTCCATGACTTCCTAACACGTTCTTGTGATGGCGCGTTACCTGCACGCGTAAACCGCAAGACCAATACCCCGGTATGTATCCCCCAAGTTTGTGACATGATTGATGTCCTGGAATGTGTGGATCGTGGATCCACGAAAGATAGCATGTAATGTTTGGAATTGAATAAACCTGCGTTATTCGGGAAGTCGATACTTGTGAAGTCACAGTGTGTGTATTTTATCACGAGTCTTTGCATCATGGTGTGGTAAAGTGATGGGTAATGACGCCTCATCGACCAATTAACTCCTGACCGGGGTTGTATAACCCGGTGGTGAAGTTGGACGGATGAGATGATCTTTGAGACACTCATCTGCGACCTTTAATGAAATTAGGGTTTTGAAAAGGTGCGCAAGCATCAACTCTTCGGCTTAGTCGGAACCAAGCATGGGAAGGATTTGGAGAGGACCGAGGCATACGTGCATGTAGATAGCATGTCGGGTGTACACGTCCATGTCTCGGCATCCCATGAAGGTGCGATCTAGGCCACTCAATTTGATCACAAAGAGGTGATTGAGATCGATTTTGCAATAGGAAATTGATGCGCAAAAGGCGCGCATCATGCTCTTTTTCCGCGCGTTCCAAGACGACCTAACTTGGTCGGTCTTGGCGATTAGTTTGACGTGAAGATGGCGAAGGGTGTTCATGCCTATACTGATATCCCATTAAAACATGATCAAAGCCACCCCAAATCGTCCGTGAAGTTGAAGCGGTCAAGATCAATTTGTGGTTTGGGAGGCGTGGCCACGCTAGTTTTGGGCGCACGTTTTGGATTAACCGGGCATGATATGCCTTGGCCGAACACATGAGGAGGTAGATGGTCCCACGGTGGTCATGCTTTGGTATGACCGGACTGCTAATCTAATCGTGACCCTCCATTCGTGCCGAGAAGATGGACGCGCGTGATGGCCAAACCCTAATTTTAGCTTTCAAAGCCGTGCACCATCTCTTGTTTGGGTGACAATTTTGTCACGACCAACCATGGTTGGTTTTGACCGATTGGTCAAGTGTGTAGGCGGGCCCACCGGTGATGGTGTTGACATGCTCTAGGCCCTTTGAATCTACATCTACACCCTCCATCTATACCTGCGAAAATGGATGGTTGAGGCCCTTTCCTTGCCACCCATGTAATATGCATAAACCTAATTTAGGGTTTTCCGTCCATAATGCTTGGTATGAACGGTTTCTTGGCAAGCTAGGCCAATGACCGACCATGCGGGGTCGGCCGTGGTATTCCATACAGCCAGGGGTGATGGAATTGATGCAGGGTCATCCAATCATGCTTATGGAGTTGGATGGCCGCGATCGAATCATATCCTACTGAAATACGGTCAGTCCGGATGCTTAATCAGGCTAGTATAACACACCGAGAGGGGCTCAATCGGGCTTGTATAACACACCGAGAGTCGGCACCTGTACGGGTATTTCGTACATGGTTTCATTATAGTGCTTGGATGTTCGTGTTACTGCAGCAAGAGAGTAACACTCGGTCGTCATGCCACACTTTGATAATGAGTCTTTGGAAATACAAAGGCGATATGAAATTCACGGGATGGGATTGTTGCTACATGCTCCAACACTGGAGGAATTTCATGTATTCACATAATGGGATTGTTGCTACATGCTCCATTCTTGGTGAATTAAGTGAGGAGTATCCAACACATAAATGGCTTTATCTTTTACAAGATGTCGGCGCATGATTTTTTCACGGTTTTTACAAATTTAACCTTGAACAAAAATCCACCATCAACAATGTGTTTCCAAATGTAATCAACAAATCAAATAGATAGAAATCCGTGGAGCCTAATTATTATGAGAAACAACTTGAAACGGCACCAAAGACTAATGTTTAAGTATCAATCAATTTCAATCAACAAACAAAGGTTGGATTTGCCAATTGATTGAACTACGCACAACCTCGTGATATTTCAATTATATAAACAAATATAATGCGTAAAAGAAATAACACGGACACGAGAAGTTTTGTTAACGAGGAAACCGCAAATCACGAGAAAACCCACTGGACCTAGTCCGTTTGAAACCACACGTATTAAAGCCGCTCACTGTGACTCTAGCCTACTACAAGTTAACAGATTGGAATGTAGTTGAGCCCTAACCAATCTCACACCGATTAAGGTACAACCACGTTCCTTAAGCCTCCGAGGTCCCAGCAGGACTCTACGACTTGATTCCCTTAGATGATCTCACCCGTAACTAAGAGTTGTTACTGACCTAAAGTCGAAGACTTGATAAAAAAAGTCGTCTCACACGAGAAAAGTCTATTGAAATAGATAAATTTGTCTCCCACGAGAAATACCTACAAAGTTTTTGTTACGTATTTTGATAAATCAAGGTGAACAGGGAACCAATTGATACACCCCCTTATATTCCCGAAGAACAGCCCTAGTAATATCAATCACCTCACAATAACTTAAATATATGGTAGTAAAACAAGTTATTGTGGAATCACAAAGGATGAGGCGAAGATATTTAGGATTACTTTTTATTTCTTACCTATCTGAGATAAATCTCGAGCAAATCTTAGAGAAGATAGTACTCAATATGATAGAATAAAGTAAGATCGGAACACGAACTGCGAGAAAATAGTTTGGTCTCGCCCGAATCCCAATAGAAAACTTTAAGTCGTTAACCTATAATGGTTTTAGGAAAAAAACCTAGGTTAAAAGAGAATCGATCTCTGGGTCAAAGAAATAGTACCACACATGAGGTGTGGGGATTAGGTTTCTAGTTGCTAGAGTTCTCCCTTATATAGTCTTCAAATCAGGGTTTGATAACTTTGGAAAAAAGCAATCAACATTCACCGTTAGATGAAACATGATTTAAGATTCAAGCTAATATCTTTCCAATGTTAGATGGTCTTAGCTTGTTACACACAAATGAAATATACCTTCATTTAGATATGGGTAACCGTACCTAAACGTGTATATTGAGTTGGCTCAATAACAATTAAAGCGAATTTAGCCATATGAACACTTTTCTCTTAACTGGTTCATCTTAACACTTGAAGATCAATTGATAATCAAATGAATCTAATTGTGTCCGATAGAGTTGTTCAATTGGTTATATTCTCATGAAGTATACAAGACATAATTGAAGCAAAATCGGATTGATTCAAAAGAATCGGTTCATGAACCTTAGCCACTAAGCAGCAAAGATTGTATTCCTTAATTTATAAATGTATTTGTTCATGAGTATGAAATCATACTTAACCGATTTAGGAACTTGAACCACTTAAGTTCTCAAACGGATATGTGAACTTAAGTTCGGACATTGGTCACAAGCCGACAGTTTGCAAACGGGTACGCAAACTTTAGCTCCGGACCGAACTCAGTTGAAACCGTTTGCGAACGGGTACGCAAACTTGGTTCCCGATCTTCAACAATTAAATCGGCTTGCGAACGGGTATGCAAACTTAAGTATCCCCGACTTAAATAGTTGAATAAGTTTATGAACGGGTATGCAAACTTCCTGGTCTGAATGCGTCAAAGCAGTTTGTACACTAAGTACACAAACCGTAATGTATCCATACATGGGTTTTAGCTCAATTCCCATTTCAATCATTGAAACATTCTTAGAAGATGACAATATTTATCTCACACAAACTATTAGCTTATAAGCAATTTTCAATTGATCGAATGATTAATACTAAACATTCCGAGTCTACATCAAATTTCTCCCTCACACAAATCATGTAAGATGTTACCAGGTGATTTTCATATGATCTTCTTTTGACTTTAAATCGAGAATGTGATGAACGTAGTTAAAGCAAAAAGATTTCCAACACATATTTCGAGAAAGATATAAGCGAGTTTAACTCATTTCGAATATCAAATGTGTATAATATAAAGTTTATATAGCTATACGACTTTGTCTCAATAGGAGATAGAATAGAATAAACTTGAGTGATAGATGAGTTCAAGTCTCCACATACCTTTTGTTGATGAATTTCCACAAGCTCCCCTTAGTATTTCTTCGTCTTTAATCGATGAACGCCGTGAAGTTTAAATCTCAACTACACATTCTATCCTAATCCCAGACATAACTATAAGTAGACTAGAAATCAAGACTTATAGTTTTGACAAACGCTTGCGAGTTCATCCGATCAGTGCTCTAACATAAACTCTAATTAGGGTTTCTAGTAAGCATATGAAAATTTTGTCTTGAAATCACATAAAAGAATATAAATAGTGGTCCGGTTACGGGAACCGTATAATAACGTTACAGTATATATGCCTTAACGACTATACGCAATCTGATGTTCATTTAAACACTTGATAATTTAATCATGATGCACACACACAAGTGTTTTAGTGATGAATGATATTTTAGAGGTGTTTATGAGAGTCATAGTAATGGTAAACATATTTTGAAAAAAATATGTCTCTGAGCATCTGCTAAAATCCACTGGGACTGTTGGTGAAACAGTTCGTTAACTGTAAGGCAAGTTCACGAGTCAGGGTGCTACGGTTCGTGAACTGCATTAGCCAAATATACTCATCCAGAGAACTCAGATAGACTCAGTTCGTGAACAGGGTTCGACAACTGTTATCCTTCTATACCAATATGAAAAATTCAGATCACCATGGTGTTAATAGTGGTTTTTAGTTTAGGCGAAAAACGCAAAGTCTGCCTACTGCGACCCGTATTAGAAGTAGTAGACCTTGACATGTCTATGTTCTCGAGGAATTTGAAGAATATGTCAAAATCGATGAGTGCCTATGCCTCTCTTCATATTGTATTTAAACTCAAGCTCCTAGATGAATTATTCACTAGTATAGAGCCTAAATCTAGTATTTAAGATCCTAGCGCATTATTCACTAATGTCGAGCCTCTTGAGTATCTATTATATGATGTGTTCTTAGGCTAACTACAATTTTGACATGATATGACAATTAATGTTCACTCTCACCCGGTAACATGAATATTCCGAAGTGTCGGGATTAAGAAGCACATGATGGTAATCAACCGGAGGCGCGTCAGGCCACGCTGATAAAAATTAGTGATTTTGTACCGAGCGTGCAAATTCACCAAAATCGATTAATTTTGTGCCAACTTACAAAATTCAAAATTTTGACCTAATTTTGTCGATTTACAAAAATTAGGTTTTTGCCCCAAAATGGAGCTCGCCACGATATCTCGATCCCTATTGGTCGAGACTAAACCTAGTGCAAGCCCGAAACCGTCCCCCGGAACTAGTAGAAATACAATCTACCAAAAATCGGAAACCAAGAAGAAAAAAGGAAACCGTGACCATTTTTGGCGGTAGCAAAGAGGCGTCCGCGCCACTTGACTGGGCCGGTTTTCCATGACTCGCGCCTTCCGTCGCGACATGCCTTGCTCCAACTTGTTGTCCGCCGGCTCCTCTTTCCAATCAATCAATCATATCGCTTTCTAGTTTGCCCCTAACTACTTCAAATTGTTAGCCAAAATAGCCCGTCGTGCTGCGCTTTATGTAATAAAAATAATCTAAACCGTAGTCGGGCGGCCGGAGCGATCACGACCACACGACTTGGCGGTCGATTTGACGAACTTGGCTACCTCCCCGGGAGCGACCAAACAAGTTCCAAGGTACTCGCGGCGGGCTTACTTTTGTCCCGACCAATCGAACTCTCCTAGCCCGTTGGCAGTGTTCACAATCACGGCCAAATTAGGCGGTCGAGCGGCCCAAAGGACTTAGTGGGTTAAGACCGCCCATGACATTCTTAAACCGATCACGATCGTTCAACTTGACGACCAAATTGGTCGCTTAGATTCTATTTGGGACGACCAATGAGAATCCATCGAGACTACCTGTCGTCACTCTTCTATAAAGACCGATCGTCTCGTCCTCAACCCACTTAAATAGCTCATGGTACAGCCGCTCAAAAGTGGGATGGTCACGCCTCCTTATAAAACCTCAATGACAATCAACTATCATGCCAAAATCATCTCAACCGCTCAAGTTGACCAGTGATTTGACCGGCCTAGATTTTGTTTGAGCCAACCAATGAGGTGACATTATGACTACCGGTCATCCATCTCCTATGAAGGCCGATCACCCCGTCCCTAACCTACACCGAACAACTCTTGGCGGCTGCCCAAAGATGTCGGTCACGTCCCTTTTAAGACCGTGAAACTCAAGTGATCGACTCGAGCAGGCGCTATACAACGATGCTTCATATGCATCGATTATTTTGAGTTGCTTTCTTAAAAGTGATGCTTTACGTGCATCGATTACAAATAATATTTTACAAATAATTCAATTATTTAACCTAAAAGCATAATTCTTGGAGCGCGGCTCATGGTAAGTCTCATTCATACAACTTGACTTGTCACTTTTGACCACCGCCGCCAATCTTGTGCGTGATTGGTGAAATAATTAGGTCTTGCAAGAAAGACCCACCTAGCAACTACCATGAAGAACCTGTTTCATTATTCATGAAACTTGCTCCATATTTCCTACAAAAATACTCGAGACATCAAACATGTCACAACCGGGAATGTTCATTAGGGTATTGATCGCGGTTTACAAATATGCGGCATGCAATACACCCATTAAGAGAAAGTGTCTGGAATAGCGGATATGTGACATGTAGAGAGTAGTGGGAGTACAAACCGTCCGCCTTCCCATAACCATAAGACACGGTTTCACCATTCACCCATGATATCGACTACTTCACAACTCCCACTTCCAATGAGATCAAGTATGTTCGATCATGACTTGTATAAATAGATTTTTCAATCTATTTCAACCAGGAACATTTGTTACCAAACGCAAGTATTCGAAACCATCCGGATTCATAGCTTACACTTTGAAATCAAATTATACATTCATATACAAGTCATAAAACTACACTTTTTAGAATTCATCATTCTCGATCCTAGAGCACCTTCTTTGGTTCCCTCCCTAAGATCAACCCTTCTCATTCATTTGTGACCTAAGCAAGACCGGAATGACCATTTTTTGGTTTAAGCCAGGATTTTACAAATTGATCTCTCGAATCTAAAAGTACTCATGTGCAGCACATTTGTTAGGGTTTGATTCGTTTCTCATCAACACACCCAATTTACCATTTTCTAATCGGTTTTACCCTACTACACATGTGTTGATGGTGGATTTTCATTTAAGGTTAAAATTGTAAAAAAACCCCGGAAAATTATGCGCTAACATCTTGTAAAGATAAAACCATTAATAAGTGTTGAATACTTCTTCACTTTACTAATTCACCTAGAATGGAGCATGTGGCAACAATCTCATTCTCGTGAATTAAATACACGAAATTCATCGAGGTTGGAGCATGTAGCAACAATCCCATATACCTGTGAATTTATAGCATTATTAATTAATGCGTGAGCGACCTTGTATTTCTGTACTCATTATCGGTGCGGCATGATTTACCGAAAGTGTTGCTCGACAAAGCGAGCAACACGAACCTCCAAGCATTATAATGAAAGCATGTACGAAGGAAACGGTCACAGTTTGCAACTCTCGGTGTGTTATACTAGCCCGATTGAGAACTCTCGGTGTGTTATACTAGCCCGATTGAGCATCCCAGATTGTCAGAGTATAAGTGCTGGATATGATCTCGATCATCGACCTCACCGACATGATTGGATGGCTAGATCAATTCCGCAACTAGCGGTATGGAATATTCACTGCCGAACCACGGACCGCGTGAGTAGGCCTCCCAAAAAAAGATTGGCATAGCTTGCCAAAACGTCCAAACGAGGCTTGTATGGATGGAAAACCCTAAATTAGGGTTTCACGGCACCGTCATGTGTGTCGCAAGCAGTCTCAACCATCCGTCTTGGCGAGGTATAGATGGAGGGTGTAGATGTAGATTCAAAGGGGCCCGAGAGCATGTCAACATAATCACCGTGGGCAGCTCTGCATAGCCCGACCAATCGGTGAGACCAACCATGGTTGGTCATCCCAATCGTTCGCAGAAAACCATGGTTACATGGCGGGTGAAAGCCAAAATGGGGTTTCGAGCATCACGACGTCCATCTATAAGGCACGAATGGAGGGTCCCCAGTTAGATTAGCGAGTCCCGGTCATGCCGGCATGACCACCGTGGGCCGTCTCTCCTCACGATCGACCAGGCATATCATGCTGGCTATCCCAGCGCGCGTCGAGCTAAGCGTGGTCACACTTCCTGACTGCAGGCGGTCTCGACCACTCAACTTCATAGGACCGATTTGAGTGGCTTGATCACGTTTTCATGGGACATTCGGGTATAAGCGTGAACACCAACCTACCACCCTACACTCCCAGGACCACGATCGTCCAAGACCGACCAAGAATGGTTGTCTTGGAGGCGCGCCGAAGATGGCGTGATGTGCGGCTCTTGCGGCACTAGTTTTGCATCACAAATTGATCTCGAACCCTCAACTTCAGACGGGTGGGTGGCGGATCATGCCGCCGTGAGATAATGGGGTATGGCGCCTACCGTCATGCGTCTGCACGCATGCTCACGATCGGCACGGCTTGAAATCGTATCCCAAGCTTGGATTCGACCCAGTGAAGAGGATATGCGCGCCTCCTCTAAAACCTAATTTCATCAACGGTCGTAGATGAGTGTCTCAAAAGATCATCTCGTCATCCAACTTCACGACTTGTTATACTGACCGGTCGGGAGTTAATTGGTCGATAAGGCGTCTTGGTGATCACCGCTGATCTTTACCACGCCATGATGCGGTACACATAAAATACACACGATACTTCACAAGTATCGACCTCTTGAATAACGCGGGTTATTGATTTAGCATTACATCTTTACTTTTTGTGAGTTCGATCCACACTCGAGACATCCCAATCGTGTCACAAGGCGGGGATACATGCGGGGGTATTGATGCAGCGATTTACCGGTGTGCGGCGCGCGATGCGCCATCACGAAACGTGTCGGGAAGTCATGGACGGTTGTGATGATGGGAGAAGTGGGCAAGGCGGTGGGTGTGACACTAACACGCGGCTCACTGCTCCGTCCTCCCTTTCTCAGCTTCCGGAGATACGAAGGTTGAGGCTAAAAGACTTGTATAAATAGGTTCTCCTCCTATTTTTCCAAACACGGGAGAAACAAGACAAGTCCCGGACAACGAGACAAGTGTTGATACAATCGTATTCAAACACTTTGAGCCCGATAACCCCACACCTATGAAGCCGAGTTGACTTTCGTAAGTCATTCAAAGCCAACACCTTCATTCTCAACACCTTCTTCGCTTCCCTCTGGAATCCAACCCCATCTCCTCCCAGTGTGACCAAAACAAATGCAGACGGCCATTTCTTGGTTTAGTCGGACTTGCGCGGTCAATCTCTCGAATCTACAAGCACTCCACCTTGTGATGCGTTTGTTTAAGGTTTAGACTCATTTCTCATCCACACACCCCAAATTACCAAAAGCCGTGAATAGTTTTAACCCATAAACAGTGGCGACCACGATGGAGATTAATCTCTCGGTTGTAAAGTCGATTTCTTAAATCAGATTCAATTTCATCAATTTCAAAAAGAATGGATCTTAGAATCAATTCAATCAACAATTCATTTCAAGATGGTGGAATTAAGTGGATCGACAATCAGTCGATGGAGCTAGTGTGGATAACAATCCCACAGTGTGTGAAGTACTGTCGGTGGAGCTACGCGTAGTCGATACATCTCGTGGAGCCGTCGCTTCTACCATCGGCGCAGCGTATTAGGATATTCAGATGGGAGTGTAACAACTCCCATCACGAGCCGAGAGCGGCGCAAATCCGCGTCTCCTCCAAAGTGTAATACCTCAGGTAGTCACGGAAGCAGCAACTTTCACTCCCTCATCGGGACGAGAGCCGGGAGGAACGAGAGGGGACCACCGCCCATTACCAGTGCGGATCCGGTGGAAAACATGAAGTTCTTGCTAAGACTCGGGCAGATATGGCGCGACTCAGAAAAGAAATACTCACTTTCCTTAAGACCTTAAGCGAATGATTGCCACAAGATTCACGACAATCCTTGGAGCCCGACAAGAGATGCCTTCAATGCACTCGGTGAGGCGTTTCCCTCGGACCCACATGAGTGAAGAAGCTCGTGTTGCTCTGAACGCCCGAGAGAGGACCAGCCATCCAACTTCATCACCGTGAGACACAGAACGATTTCTCAGCCAGAGGCAAGGAAATCGATGGAGTGCACACCAACATCGGCCACGTACCCTCGAGGCGTGCAATTCCTCTTCCAAGAGGTTATACCTCTCCCAGTTCTCCCTCTCGAAGGTGCGGTAATGCTCGTGAACACATCTCTCGATTCTTGGAATCCTTGGGGAACATGAATATAATCATGTTACAGCCTAAAAGAATTCTCAAAGTCACTTACGGGAGGGAGTACACACAGTACAACAACATCGCCCTAACGGCATATGCAATTGGGCGAGATGGTCGATCTTTCTCTGAAAGTATTTCTTCGTGTGGAAACAGATAACCTTTTAGATCCCGGAAAGAATCCTTAGTAAGGTCAACGAATATCCCAGCGACTTCGTTAAAGGTTGAGCAAAGCGCTAGATTGTCCACGACCGACGTCGAGCGGCCGATTGGTGGAGTTGTGCATCAATGGAATGATACCCATATCTTTGCTTTGTTAGAAAATACGGGCTTTTCAACGTTCTACGAACTCCATGGAAAGCGCGACGTTCGCTGACAGTACTTTTGACATTGCTAGAAAGAACCCGAGTTGTTAGTGAAGATTCACGTGAAAGTCGAGGAAACGGCGTCTCACGAACAAGCAATACAACACGGGTCATACAGCAGTGTAGTGAGCGGAGGAGAAAAAAGGAAAGCTCTCCGGCGACGGAACAACAAGCTAAGCGGGCATCCCCGAGCACCTGAACTTCGTCTCGGAAAGGAGCGGACAAATTCCACTATATGAACAGGAATGCGTATTTTCCTTTCTGACAGACTAGAAGTGATAGAACTCTTGGAAGCATGGATCAAGACGATGCCGTCAAGGCTGCCTCCTATCGGACGTCCTCCCGAAGCCCCGAGAAAGACATGGCGGATCCCAATCTTTATTACTACCACAGTTCGTCATCGTGAGCCAAAGATTATAACGAGGTTGGAAACAAATATTTGGGGAAAAGATAGAGATAGGAGAACTCGGCTTGGAAACGAAGGTGTTCATAGAGACCTCTTCCTATCGGGAAGCGCATGATTTACGGGGATTAGTTGCGGCGTGCGATCTGATGGAGCACTTGTGTGAAATCTTGTATTTCTCGAAGAGACGACGTCGAACATATTTACGACCTGTACGCATTATGTCGACGAGCGTTTGTATCCGAAGCGATCCAGGAATCCAGTCTTTCTCGAAGGACGCGAGCAAGGAAGCGGGGACTCCTAACTCGTCACCCGTTTGAGAGACGTTGAGTTCGATAGCGCGTTGATTGATATGGTTTCGAATTTAACATCATTACAGTCAAGACCTTGAGAGCGACAAAGATTTTAAAGCAGGAAGCTACTCGTCACCCAACTGTGGTTAAAGATTCAGAAGGAGAACTCAGAGACGCATATGGATATATCGATCTGGAAGTCAAATTGGGTGATGCCTCGACACAAACAAAATTCTACATAGTCAAAGATCATCCCAACTACGACATGATCCTAGGACGCTCTTGGATGCATGACAACAAAACAATACTAGAAGTCTGTCCTCTACTGGTTCGATACACGAAAGAATCTCCAACACGCCTTCGGACCAGATGAGTCATGCATTGCTTTGCACGGCAACTTGCCAATGTGACACAACTTCCCGGAGAGAGCCTGCCAGCATACTGTTTATGGGTGAAAACTATTCCTGTCGGATTTGGTAATTTAGGGTATGTGGATGAGGAATGAATCTAAACCCTAAACAAATGCACTGCGCGGTGAGTGCTTGTAGATTCGGAAATCAATGCAGTGCAAGTCCGGCCTAAACCAAGAAATGGCCGTTCCGGACTTGTTTCGGTCACAAAGTGAAGGAGATGGGGTTGATCTTAGGTAGGAAGCGAAGAAGGTGTTGAGATTGTGAAGGTGTTGGCTTTCTTATGACTTGTAGCAGAAAGGTGAGCAGGCTTACGATTGATGCAAGCAGGCTCTGGGTGTTTGAATACGTTTTGTATTAACACTTGGTTTCTGTCTCGTCTGGACTTGTGTTGTTTTTCTCCTTTTTTTTGAAAAATAGGGAGGAGAACCTATTTATACAAGTCATTTGAGCCTTATTCACGTCTCTCGTGGGAAGTGAAGGAAGTGGAGTGATGGAGTAGTGGAGTTGTGTGTTGGTGTTACACGGCCAGTCTTGCCCACTTCTCCTGTCATCTCTAACCGTCTATGACTTCCTAACACGTTCTTGTGATGGCGCGTTGCATGCTGCACGCTGTAAACCGCCAGACCAATACCCCAGTATGTATCCCCCAGTTTGTGACATGATTGATGTCTGGAATGTGTGGATAGTGGGACCCACAAAAGGTAGCATGTAATGCTAAATTGACTAACTTCGTTATTCAGGAAGTTGATACTTGTGAAGTATCATGTGTATTTTATGCAGGTACTGCATCATGGTGTGGTAAAGTGACGGGTGGTGATCACCATGACGCCTCACTGACCAATTAACTCCTGACCAGGGTTGTATAACCAAGCCGGTGAAGTTGTACGGACGAGATGATCTTTGAGACACTCATCTGCGACCGTTGATGGAATCAGGGTTTTGAAGAGGTGCGCAGGCATCACTCTTCAGCTTGGTCGAAACCAAGCATGGGAAGGGTTTTGGAAAGGACCGACCGGGCATGCGTGTAGACAGCATGCCGGTGTACACGTCCGTACCTCTCTGTCCCATAAAGGCGCGATCTAGGCCACTCGATTTGACCTGCAAAGAGGGGTGGTTGAGATCGATTTTGCAACAGAAATCTGGTGCCGCAAAAGCCGCACATCGTGCCAACTTTGGGCGCGCGCTTCAAGGCGACCAAGCTTGGTCGGTCTTGCCCAATCCGTCCGGCGTGTAGGTGGTAGGCTGGTATTCACGTCTATACCTGACTATCCCATGAAAACGTGATCTAAGCCACTCAAATCGTCCGGTGAAGTTGAGTGGTCGAGATCAGTTTGCAATTTGGGAAGTGTGACCACGCAAGTTTGGACGCGCGTTTTGGGATAGCCAGGCATGATATGCCTTGGCCGATCAAGTGAGGGGATAGACGGGCCCACGGTGGTCATGCTGGTATGACCGGACCTGCTTAATCTAATCTGGGACCCTCCATTCGTGCCGGAGAAATGGACGCTCGTGATGCTCAAAACCCTAATTTTGGGTTTCAAGGCCGTGCGTCATGCTCTGTTCGGGCGCAAGAATTGGGATGACCTGACCGATTGTGTTGACATGCTCTGGGCCCTTTGAATCTACATCTACGCCCTCCATCTATACCTGCGAAGATGGATGGTTGAGACTGTTTTGCGACACATGTAATATGCCGCAAACCCTAATTTAGGGTTTTACGTCCATACGCTCTGGTTTGGACGTTTTGGCAAGCTATGCCAATATTTTGGGAGGCCGACCATGCGGGGTACGCGTTGGTTCGGCAGATGAATATTCCATACACGCTTGGGGGTTATGGAATTGATCCGGGCCATCCAATCACGCTGGTGAGGTTGGATGAACGAGATCATATCTTGGGCGCTCGTGATGCCGAAACCCTGTTTTGGAGTTACAATCGTCTTGCCTTCATTCAGGCCTTACAGTTGGAATGATATGTGGTTAGTACAAATAGTATTCCAGTGAGGGTATATGGCGAGCTTCAGGTGGTTATGTTGATATGTTATGAGCCCTTTGAATCTCACATCACCCTCACGTACTCCCTAGAGAATGGAGTAGTTCCAAATGTTTCCAAACCCCATGTATGTCATAAACCTAATTAAAGTTCCGCCGCCACTTTCTGGTTGGGCGTTTTGGCAGAAGCTAGGGCCAAATCTGAAGGCATTATATGAGGTGTCTGTTGGTTGACATTGGATAATACATACCACCGCTTGACAGGTGATTAGATTGATGAATTGCATGCAATCATGCCTTAAGAGTTAGATGGCTGTGATATCCGGTAATCAGTGATCTTTGCATACTCATCAGGCTAATGCTTTACGAGAGAGAAACCATTGAGCTAAATATATTTAAAGAAGTCGGCCTATGCGGGTAACACGGCACGTTCGGTATAATGCTTAGAGTTACGTGAGTGTTGCTGCGCAAAAGAGCAACACTGATCGTCATCACCTTTGTGGTGAAGTACCCCAGGAAGCTAAGGTGATTGCGCATT
>JAJJWW010017064.1:600000-879677 GCA_023531295.1 Papaver armeniacum | reverse complement strand
AACTTGTATTCGCAATCGGGTATGATTCCATTTCATTTTGTCTTTCTTCCAAAGCAATGTATTCTTCTTGGAGTTCTCGCACTTTCACCCATCGTAATCGTATTTTTAATTCAATATTTGAATGTATAACAAACTTGTTGCGAACAGAGCATTTACAAATGATAAAATGAGATATCTTTCCTCTACCCTTCCTCCATTTCACTACACATTGTTCTCCATCTCATTGTCGATGTCTTAAACTCTCGCCGACTCTTTGTTTTAATCCGAATACATCTTCAATTCCCGGTCGCTATGGAATTGTTACTTATATACGCTCCCAAGAAAATAGTTTGTAAATGGTTGAATGATGAGATAGTGTTTCTGGTAATCCTTCAAACCATTTCTGCTTCTCCAATTAAGCTTGATGCGGGTATTTGCACAATATGGCATCATGATTCTCCCATTGTAACATACATCTCATATAAGCCTTGATGTGTTGTATCGCACGTGTTGTTCCATCGAAAATGTTGGTTAATGCAGGCATTGCATTTAGGTGGTATTCCTCCCATTTGTACTTCTATTGTGAAAGGAGTCTTCGCAGCCTTCTCGATGGCTTCATCCAACCTGCCTTCTTCCTCCTTCCTTCCTACTTGTTTAACAATTTTCTCATTTCGCTAGTTCTTTCAAGATTTGCTCATTTTCCTCGTGGATTTGATTCCCGCTGGTCTTTTAGCTCGCCTCTCGCCTCCTGCGTTCATGCCTGCTTTGACCTTCTTGTCCACTATTTTCTTCTCTCCTTTCTCTGCGACTTTCTCCTTCGTCTCTTTCATCAATTCGCACACCATTATATCTATCGTTCTCTCTTCCGGTTTCTCTATCAACTCTCCTCTCGCATCCTTTCGTATTCTCCATTGGTATTTCTATTGACACGATTTTGTGCTCGCCTCCTTTCTCGGTTGTCGTGATTATTTTGCCGGATTGCTTCTTCCAATTCTTGGTTTTCCACTTCTGCTCTTACTCTCTCTCGCGGGCTAAGCGTGCTTGTTCGACATAATGTTTCTCAATGTCGTCCACGATCTCTTTTTGCCTTCTCAATGCTTCTCTTCCATGCGTATTGCTCTTCCTTCAAATGGGTTGGATCATTTTGCCCACGAAATCGCTCTTAGTTCACTGATTTTCTTCACTCTGTTCATCTTGGAAATTCTCGGATGGGGAATATAACGATCTTCTCTCGTCCTCTCTTCTTTCGTGATGTTCCGAGCCGAGATTTTGTGCTTCCTGTTGGTTTTCTATCTCTCAGTAATTTCACAGGTAAGGCTCTCCTTCTTCTTCCCTAGTCGATCTTGAGCTCGATCTCGCAGTTGCTTCTCGATCTTCTATTTTGCAATCTCATATTTTCCATTCTTAATTCATGATTCTGCCTTGTCAAATTTGCTCGCTCTTCCCGCCTCTAGTCGCCTTTCTTCATGTATTGTTTGTCTCAATGTTTCCAATGTCATGATTTCTTCATTTCCTAGATTCATTTCTTGATCTCCTACTTCTTGTCCGTTATTCATCAACTCGCTGCGTCTTCTTCCCTTTCATCCTCGAATTGACCTCCAAGTATGTACACTTACTCTATCGTAATCCACGCTTTCATTTGCTATCGGAGGAATTAAACGTTGAACATGATTTTCTTCTTCATTTCTCATATTCATCCTCGACGATTCTCCTTGTTCAATTCTCCTTTCCCCAAAGAAGTCTTCCACTTCTTCTCACAGCTGTTCAAGTACATTTCTTCTTCTAGCCATTTCTCTTTTAGTAAATCTTTTGAAAATTATCGCATTCAAATTCCTCCAAATCTCTATGCCAATCTTTTCTTAGTTCCCTGTTTAGCGCCAATATGTAGTTGGCAATCCCACAATACACCCTCACTATATTTTGTTTAACTAATCCATTCGAAGATAATAGATGAACAATTATGAATATTTATTAATAATTTTCTTAAAATGTTTACACAGAAAATGGAATTACACTTAAGATCTTACTACATTCGCTTCTGTTTCTCTCTCCTAATGACTTGCTTTCCAATCCAAAAGAACTCCCCTTCAATGATTCACTCATCCCTTTATATAGGGTAATACATAGTGAATGACAACTAAAACATCCTTTATTTTCGGGAATGTCTCGCGAAGTGTCGCAGACGTACAAATATTCATACTCGCGACACTTCTTAACTTTCGCTGCATTTCATATCCTCCTATCGTCATCCGGTCGTCCATTTATATTTAACCCTCTGCGACTCACTCGCAATGTTGTTATCCGTTGTCTTCGAAATTGTTTTTGTGGCGATATTATGATCCTACAAATAGCAACATGTGTTAATTAGTAAATAGGTACCCTTAGCAACTCGGCGCCCCTTAGTAATTGAGGTGCCCTTAACCAAGTTTGAAAGTCCGAATAACACTTGTCCTCCTATTGCAAATAACAATTTTTCAAGCCAAATCTCCACAAGAGCTTATTCTTCTAAAAATAACCAAAACAAGTTTATTAGAGAAATAATGAGTCCTAGCTAATGTAATTATGGGTGAAAATGTGTCGCACTTTCGTGCTTATCAAATTCCCCACACTTACATTTTGCTAGTCCTCGACAAAAATGCAAAACCGACCATTGCCACACACACTGTCATAAATAAGAGACTTAGACCCGCTCACAAACTTGGTCATGATGAATGCCACATACACAAGACACACAATTTTTTTTTTGTTAGACCCGCTACACAAACATCATTTTATATAAGGAAAAACAAAAGACCCGCTACACAAACTGGTCATAACCCAAAAAACCATAATATTTTTTTTTTTTTTTTTTTGTTTTTTTTAGACCCGCTACACACCGGTCATAATATTTATATTTTTATTATCTTTTAAGACCCGCTCAAGAGCCGGTCATATCTGCAAGAAAATTCTGAAAAAATTAAAAAAAAAAAGTTAATAACCACTCCCCCACACTTAAATATTACATTGTCCTCAATGTAATTGAGTCATCTAACGTAAAATTTAAGATGGGAAATTAAAAATAAAATAAACAAAAGTAAACAAACATAAATAAATAATTATACCTCTTTAATCTGTACAAAAACGGATCCCCATACACTAATAACCTGAAAACTTGGGGATCGACCCAAAATACAATATATACACATGACGGTTTCAGAATTATTTTATGAAAAAATGGGGACACTGAAACCGTCGAGAAAACAAAATTTACCCCTAAACCAAGTTTTTACCGCACATGGAAGTGCGTAAAGAACAAAGTATGGGGATTCGGGAAAATTTCAACTGGCTCATGCATGGTATTAGAAATAGGCAAATCCTCTGGATACTTAGATGCAAAGTAATCCAACAATACTTTAGAAGCACACAATTCTAACCCTAAATTAGGCAACTTTTGGAAGTCTAGTGGTCTAGAAACAACCTCTAAGTCGGGTGAATGATCTTGTGAGATAGATTCATCTATGGAATTAGGCGAATCATCCACACAATCATTCACAGGGTCATCTATACGTTCTGTTTGGAACAGAGTCGCTATAAGACTGATCATCATCATCATCATCATTAAATAATCTTTGGCATTCTAGAATTCTCAATCTTTGTTCCAAACTAGGCGGTGTGTATTTGTAATACTTCTCATATATAGTTTCATGTGATTCTTCACTTACCTCATGTGGAGCAGAAACTCCATACCATTGCCTACGCATATATTCAGCAAGCGTCATCTCAGATGAGTTTTCCTGATAATTTGACTTTCTACGCATATATTCACAAATCATATAGTAGGTGACGTCTCCTCAGAAGAAGTCATCATCCTCAAAAATTCCCTGAAAAGAAATATAAAAAGAAACGCATAAAAAGGAAAAAGAAAATACTGTACAAAATAAAAAATAAATAAACCTAAAAAATTAATCTAAAAACAAATCCGCGTAACTACGCAAAATGATTTAAGATTTTTCTAAAGTTTTATTAGTAGTAATTAAGATTCGTTCTCTCAGACTTGCGAAGATTAAATTTAAAGGTCTAATGAAAATAATAAACAAAGGCGAGAGTTACTGGGCCTAGGATTCCACCGAATTCATATCAATAGGTTCAATTTATTTATTCTCAACAATTAAAGCTCAATAAACAAAAGAACACCGACTCTTATTTTTGTCAAGGTAGACTCTCAAAAGATTAATTGTATCCCCTTAAGCATAGATTATCTAAACAAAGCATAACCTATCTAATTGAATAACAACCAATTTAATCAAATCATAGTTCTATTCAAAATAATGCAAAAGTCAAATAGAAAATAAAATAAATTCACCCATGTGTGAAGTTCGGCTTCCTCCGTCGACCCAGTGTTGGGTTTTAGTTCATCACGTCGAAAACACACTTAAAATATTTATTCATGGCTCAAAAGTGTTTGCAAATGATGAAAAGGATAAAAATCAAATAAACCGAGAATTTACAACAGCTAAGAAGTGTTGCAATCCTCATTACGGTATGCGATAAAACAAAAGTGCTGTAGTCATTGTTCAACGGTCACTGGAAAGCTTTGTTGCAAAACCGGAATCAACCACGGTTTATTAACGACAGCTTTCTCAGCCTTATGTTCTTGGTGTTCTTGGAGCAAGAAGAAGAGAAATTTCGCAATTTGATTCTCCCGTTTCGTTACCTCCCCGGACTCTCTATATCCTTCTCGACTTCCCCCAAAGATAGTATTTATACTCCACAGGACATCAAATCAAAGTAGTTAATACCCATTATCTTCTTCCCTTTTCACCGCAAATTACGAAGATTTTTTATTCTCCTTTCCTCATCCGCTACACCAAAACATGATGTCAAATATCTTTCAACCAATGTAGAGTAAACTCCCGTGATATTATCTCCTCCAACAAATCTTTGAATTAACTTCGAAATATTCGTTCCTTTCTTTGACATAAAGTTACGATATTCTCACGATTCTTTCTTCTCTTACGCGTCAAATATCTTCACAAAATCTCGCCAATAACTCCGAAAAATCAAACGAGAATAACGAGTTAATCGTTTTCCATGTTTATAAAAATCACGTGAGATCTTTCCTCTTATTTCCAAATTAACTCTATTACCTTTCCTTGTTTTAGTCCGAACAGATAATATCAATCCAAACTTTTGAAAATCCTTTGAATATCTCGCCCAAAAATCTTCTCAGAAATAACGCAGGTAACTCCGAGACTTGTCAATGTTTTTCTTCCACCATTTTTCCCGCGAAATCTGAATGTTCAAACGGAGAAGAAGGTCCCCCTTATCCGTGTTTGAAGTGTGAATAGCAACATGTGTTAATTAGTAAATAGGGGTACCCCTTAGCAACCGGCGCCCCTTAGTAATTGAGGTGCCCCTTAACCAAGTTTGAAAGTCCGAATAACACTTGTCCTCTGGTTGCAAATAACAATTTTTCAAGCCAAATCTCCACAAGAGCTTATTCTTCTAAAAATAACCAAAACAAGTTTATTAGAGAAATAATGAGTCCTAGCTAATGTAATTATGGGTGAAAATGTGTCGCACTTTCGTGCTTATCACTGGCACTAGCTGATTCATTCGATGACATCACTGAGTTGTGTCACCTGACTCGGCAGAGTTGACCCGGCTGACTCTCTGGACCGGTGACCGGGCGGACTTTCTTTGGTCCACTGAGCCGTTTCCGTAACTTCTCCGTGATTTCCGGCCATAATACCGATTTTCCGGCGACGATTTTGGGGCATATTTACTACATGGGTTTCTCTCACTTATGGTCTTGGTGGATTTTCATCTAATGGACTTTGAAGACTAGACCTAATTTTGGAACAAGAGAAGCTATAAAAGAGAAATCCTACAATTTTTGGAATCACGTTTTATTCTTGGAAGCTAAAGAGAGAGCCGCTTTTGTTTACGCAACTAGGGTTTGCTTTTGTTCATCTTCTTCTTTATTCAATTCATATTTTTGTGATGAACTCCATAGCTATGAGTAGCTAAATTCTATATTATTGGTTAAGGATGTAGTCTTATTTCTAAAACTTGTGTTTGATTTATGTATTAGTTTTCTCTCTTGATTATCGTTCACATCTCTACTATTTTAAGAATCACATGATTGACGTATTGTGATAGGATTATGATGTTTGATTAGTTAAGTGGCCTATTAGTTGAACTTGCATCCTAGTCCATAGCTATTTTAGGGTTTTTCATCGAGCGATAACCACTGAATACAAGTAGCATGATATGTTTACGGTTTGTAGTGATACACTCTCGTAATCATATGTAGAGTTTGACCATTGTCCGAATTGTTATGCGCAACGTATGACAATTGCATTGATTTGCCTATTTCTGAAACTTAATGCTCCTAGGAATTGAACTTAATTAGCGCAAGGCGTTAGGTTATTCTTTATGTAGAATTCACATACGCATCTCTAATGTGTGTGTTGATGAACTTAGGAAATTAATAGATTATCTTGCTCTCTTGATTCTCTAGGCTTTTGATAATATAAGAGATTAAATCGTAATTCTAATCATATATGCAAGCACATGTCTAAGATTGAAGATGAATTCCTTGACCAATATCTTTCTCTCATTGATAACTTTCTACAATTTATTTTGCGTTTAATTTACTTTTATTGCTTACTTAAAAATCAGAAATCCCCCCAAGTGGTTACTTTAGGAAATTGATTACATAATAACTACAATCGCCTCTCTGTGGAAACGAACTCTTTCTTATCATATACTTTAGGAAAGTGAAATTATTTTTGATGCATACGACAGCGATCAATAGTCCTTTGTCTTGTATGATGATTGCCATGGAGTTCTTGAGCTCAACTACACTTTCTATCCTAGTCCGAGACCTTTAGATACATAGGCTAGAAATCAAAACTTATAGTTTTGATCACTAACATTGACAAACATGCTTGAGATAGCAACGCATGCGAGTTCGACCGATCAATGCTCTAACAAAGAGTGTCTCACCTTTTGCCATTTTGATAACGAATGGAATCACAAACGGCTTCAACAAGTGACCAATATCTTCAAACACGTCTCTGGACACCCAAAAAGAAAAGAAAAATCAGCAATGTCCAATGTGATATTTACAAGTCCATTGGGATCCTTCTTTATTCGCCACAAATGCTTCAACCATTGAGTATAATAGTTGCCAGACGCTTTATTGATGTCATGCATCTTATTTTCAAGATTTGAGACATCGTGATTTCTTCTATTGAGAGACTTCTAGGAAGATGCAACAACACTACTACGCATCTAAGGTGATGGTGAATTCTCTCCATATGCATATGAAAGTGTGAGTAAGAATACACCAACGAGCGAGTAGAGCTATCATACCTCGCACATCATGATAAACGAATAAGTTTCCGGCAGCTCTGACGACCTCAATTATTTGTGCACTATCTAATATGGCTTGAACATGGTTATGACCCAACATATGCCTTGTCCATCTAGAGAAGTTTGTTATAGGCCTTCGAGAAAGATTAAATTCTATGGGAGAAGCGGAATAATGTCCTCCTTGCAGACAAAACCGAATTATTGCTTGGGTAGATACCAACTTTCTCTGGGTTCTACTTCAATATAAGATGATTGTCTACTTTCAACAATTATTCAAAATCAAAACTTGATTTTACAAAAAAATTAAAAACGTGAACAAGTCACCTAAATTGAAGAAAAAAGAGAAAAAAAAAATTTTGGACGAGCGCCCGTCTTTTAAAGAATGATTAATTGGGGGATAGAAAAACTAATTGGGGGATATTTTACTATAGCTTAGGCATGGTTTTTCAATGCCGCGATCCATCGACCATCCTAGGTTTTCCTAAAAACTATGCCGGCACATATCCCCCAATTAATTTTTTTATCCCCCAATTAATCATTCCTTTTAAAACGGGAGTCCATTCTACAACATTTGTGAAAGCTCACATATTAAAAATAAAAAAATTCGTAAAATCTCACATGTAATTTTTTTTACTACCATTAAAAAAAAATCTCTCTCTTAATCTAGGGGTAGTTGTTCGTTTCTCGAAAACGGACAAACGTTCATTCTTGAAGTAATTTTTTTTCCATGAAAGCTCACTATATATACACAAAAAAAATTGAACGAACATTCCAAAAAAAAAAAATTAAACGAAAATCGCTTACCTTGGTCGGCGCCAGAGTTGGCAACAGCGGCTGTCAGAACTCCGGCCAAAAAATCATTGTTGCTCGGACATGAGGATGTAAGGAGATGGGTGCTTGGTCGGTTGTGGGAAGAAATAAATAAATAAATAAAGCTCTCATCTCTTTTATACTAACACTACACCAAATTTAACTTTTAGCAACAGCTTTAATCTGTTGCTGACTGGGCTTGCAACAGATTTTTGTCGTTGCTAAACACCCTGTCGCAGTTTTTCGCAACAGCTCTAGCTCTGTTGCTAATTTCGGTCAGCAACGGCAGTCGCAACAGAAAAATGCTGTTGCGAAACAAAAATTTAGAAACAGAAATCACCTGTTGCTACTCTGTTGCTAATTTTCGAGTTATTCCGGGATATTTTTATTAGAACAGGATATAGTTGTTCGGGTTTAGATTTAGCAACACACTGCTGCCATTGCTAAATTTTAGCAACACGCAAAAAAAAGGTCAAGTCTTCGTTGACCTAGTCAAAATCGATTTTCCCTCAATTTATCCTATAATACCCCAGTTCCCTGCAAAACCCTGATTCATCCTATATATCCAGTATTTCAATTGGATAATTCTCATACTCTGCATTTCCCCACATCTAAAAATTTAAACAAGAAAAGATGCAGCATTAATAAAGGGAACCAAAGACATGTTACATCAACATGTTCTGAAATTCTCAGCATTTACATGTTCCACATGTTCCATGTTACAGGTTTAAACATCAAAGACATTCTATACACAAAGGGAACCAAAGACGATAAAACAGGGATGGGTGTTAGTTTCATTAAGAAATCAGGTGTAAAATGTACTACAACGGAGCACAACTGAAAGAATTCAGATGTGAAACTATGTTTGTTACATACAATACTTGATAAATCAAAAGAATTGCTTATAGTTTAGAATGAACTTTCTCTGTTGGAACAATATGAACTTGCATCAAGTACTCAAATAGAAGATAATTACGCATACAGTCTGCAACAATCTTCGCCACTTACATTTGGCAATAACTACATTCAGTTACAACAACACAAACTTGAAGTTACACATACAAGCGAAACACACCATGTACAAGTACAAACCTCAATTGACTCAAACTCGATATACCAAAAATATTTACATATGAAAGTACATAGTGCATCCAGGTGAAAGTGTGGAAGAAAGAAAAGATTTTGAAACTAAACTCAGTAGTGAGGAAACTAAACTTTGCCAAGTGAAGAACTTTATATCTACTAGTCATATCAGAGTGCTTACCCACAGGTCGAACCAAACCAAATTATCATAGGGCTTCACCAGCAAAGCCCCTTGAACAGTTTCTGCGCCTCCCATCTTTTCGGTGCCTTCTTAACTAACAATGAAAAATATTTTAAGTAAAATCAGGTATGCCCATTTCGGTTTCTACTACAACTTTCACTTAAACAAAATTCAGAATAATGAAAGATGATCAAACATCAAACGATTTCACAAAAATTCAAGCTATCTTGATTTTGTTACTTTCCAATGTAGTAAATTCCTTAAGAAAACATAAATTGCTTAGAATTTACTAATCTCTTGAAAACAGACTTCACAACAATCAAATTTAGAAACCTACATAAAGTTGAAGCTTGTTCTACGGTGCCATTTTTCTTAGCAATCTTCAATGTGAGAAGGAAGAAATATATAGATAGGACAGTGTTGATACATAAAATATAAGAGTACCAGCAGTAATAGGATTACCTGAACCCATTTGCTTCTTATCTAATTTAATATCTGCTTGGGACCTAAATTTTGTATTAGCTTGAGCTGAAACATCTCATTGACCTAAAAAATGAAGCCAAACCAAAACCACACTGACACTGGAAAATGTAGTATGCAGTAACAAGCGATTAATAGAGACATTAGGCTGGTCGCTCGCAGTTAGAGTCCTGCTCTGCATTGGCCGAACATCTAATTATAATATAGAGACGGGATTTAGCATATTACCGAAAGTCCAGCGATCTTGAAAAAGAGCAATTTCAGGATTATGATGAAGGAAAGGGATAGTTCTCCATAAGTAATCAGGTTCAGGTTGGAAATCAGCATCAAAGATGGCAACATAATCACAATGCTTAACATAACAACGTGTCATTCCTTCTTTAAGTGCACCGGATTTATACCCAAGTCGATTGTCTCTGATTTTATATATGATGTTAATTCCTTTTCTTTGCCATCTTTTACATTCTAGCTTAACCAAAGTCGATTGTCGCTCGCAGTTAGAGTCCTGCACATTAAAAAAAAAACATAGAAAATTAATTTTGAAAATCAGCTTTTCATTTTGAATTTATTTTGATTTCGAAGTTATGGGTATAGACAAAGAGATCTTAGAAAAGGTTGAAATGAATGAGACCTATAGCCACAAAACAGACAAATTTTAGAAAGAAAATGTGATTTTGTAGGTCTTTGATTGAGAGATGTTAGATTTTGACTATTGATTTTGCTTGTAAGATAAGGTGGATATTGTGAATTGCAATTTGTGGCTAGTGGTTATGTGCATATTTTTGGCATGATAAGTGTGCAACACAATTTGAAAAGTACACAGCAAAGCCAAGGCTATATCCACACTACGTGCTTGCTCTTACACCAGGTATATTATTTTGTGGGTCATCTTCTTCTTCAATCAAAACCCAATAAAAGAGAACTAATCAGCAAATGAATCAAAAAGATAACTTGTCAGCCATGGAAGATTTTTTAAAACGATTTTTTAATGGTTTCTTAGTTTTTACTTACTCTCTGTTTCTCCTCTTCACCATTGTTAGTGTTAAGTGATCATGTGGCTACAGTTACAAATGATAAATCTTTTACTAATTTGTCAACCAATTTCCTCTTTGGCACTGCCTCCTCGTCTTCTTATCAAGTCGAAGATGCTTTTAGGAGTGATGGGAAAGGCATAAACAATTGGGATGCTTTTACCCAAAAGGTTGAGTACTGATAAGAACTTAATATCTCTATTCCAAACCAAAACATACCTAAATGGAAAGCTTCACGATAACCAATAGACATTTGAGTTGAATGTGGAGATCTATAGAGCCTGCGAACAAAAATAAAAATCAGTATCACCACCTTAATACAATTCGCCACCACCATATACAGTACCATCCCCATACTACCACAAGTCACCACCACCACCAGCTTGGAATTAGATCATATCCGGTACCCATTCCTTACTACTATAACTCCTCATACTATTTATTATATCAAACAAACCGAGACATCATAGTTATTCATACATTCTTAAACGAAACATTTCATAAAGCCTTACCATCATCAGCTATATTGTTTGTGGCATTTGCTACTTGCTTTACAAGGATGGTACCAATGTTCTTAACTCTGTCCTTAAACTCAATGCTTTCAACAACGGTGATACCATCTTTAGTCACTTTAGGTGCACCAAATCTTTGTTTTATTACAACAATACGTCCCTTTCAGAATCCAAACATCAAAAGTCAAATTAGTAATCAACCATGTCATTCAAATTGCGTAAGATAGTAATCTAATATATTCTACATTAATTACTTAAGAAGATTCCAAGCACAACATACACTCACCTGAAGGCATGAGAATAGCTATTCTTCCGCAGAAATCTCAACATCAAAAACTCTACAGTTTGCTAAGCTGTGATTGTCAAACAGATTGCACTTAGTATTAATGCAATTACCAAAATTCTGAATATAGATTAACTCGCTAATAATACTTTTGGTATTTTATGGGTCCATTGAAATCTTAAAGATAACAAATGATGATATAACTACAATCAGAATAAGGAGCTAACTTAAGTGAAATAAATACTCACGCAAAGGGAGAAGGTTCACAAATGGAAATACCTATGGGAGTTCCTGCATCTGAAATTAAAATTGAAAAATAAGAACAATGGATAAGACTTCAAATTGTTCACAAATTCAAGACACTGAGCCTGAAAGTCTTCTATCAACTGCTACATCAAAAACAAATAAATTAAAACCCTAACATCAAAATCAGATCTTTCCTTATCTAAAAAGAAAACCCAAAATCCAGTGACTGACCTAGAAATGAACCAAAATTTATAAGAAAAATTAAACACAACAACGAAACATCACCTGACTAAGAACGACTTTAAATTGGGAAATGGTTTGTTACATGTGTTTTTCAATTTGAATCCTCATGTAGATCAATCAAAGTAATCTCTTGCTCGTCTCCATAATTGAAACCCTAGAAAACAAATAGAAACACAGTTTCAACTAAAGAGATTCAACAAGAGATCGAGTTCTAAGAAGAAGAAGGTAGTCCTAGTGGCGGTTGAATCAGCGATGATAGTGGTGCTCAAGCATAAGGATTATGGGTTGTGGTTGTGGAGTTGGATCGTAGAAGAAGAAAAAGAGAGTAAAGAGGAAGAGAAGTTGTATGTAGGCGATTGAAAAAAAGGGGGGGGGGGTTTCATCATCACCGTTGAAATAGGTATTAGGGTAGAATCATCTATCTTAATAGTAGCAGAAGAGATTAATGGCAGCGAAGCTGTTTCTTCAGATCGAGATGAAGGGGTGAAATGAAGAGGATAAAGGAGAGAGTAAAGAAGAGGAATTTGTGGATAGAAATGAAGCCGCACAAAATGAAATCGTTTTCTAAAGTCAAGAAGTCAACTGGTCAAAGGGGTGAAATAACAACACGACCTGAAATCGTTCCAACATATGGGTGGAAATAGGGTTAAAAGTGTTCCCTGCTATGCATGTGACTCGCATGCTTATACTCTTGGATGTTGCTAGTCGCAACAGAACACGGGCAGTTGCGATTTTCGAAACAGAATAAAGTTGTTGCTAAAATTTGGCAACTGAAATTAGCAACAGAAAATTCGTAACTGCGATAGAGCTGTTACGAATATGAGTTGCTAAACCCTGAATTTGGTGTAGTGTAATTTTTATTTCATAAACCTAATTAGACAAGGATATCCTTTCTTGGTCCACGGGCTCGCAAGTACTAAACCTACTAAGATTGGACGTTCCACCTCCAAATCAGCAGTGCCTCATCACTCCACGCTCGTTGGGCAACACTCTATCAAACTGCTAGGATCCTCATTCAAGCTATTACTCGTACGTGATATCATTGGAGCCAGAATTCTAGTAACATCCCTTACATTTAAGTTCAATTACTTATTTCGTTTATAATTATAAAAATATCCATTGCTTACTTTGGAACATGACTGACCCTCACTAAGCGGGGGACTTAATGTTAATGGTGGATTTTTGACAAAGGCTAAAATCGTGAAATCATAATTTTGCATATTTATGATCCAGCAATCATAATGAGTATGTGAAATTCATATTTCAAAAATTAAACTTGAAAGCTCATGCCACGATAATCTCTGACTGAGTGTATATCCTCTCAGAGCATACGTAAATGTGCAATCATTAAAGCCTCTCAGATGAGCTTTCAATATTTTGCGTATTTCATAAATACAGAACAATTTCAGTATTCACTTCTGTCTAGAATCGAGAATGATTGGACGGTACTAGATGGATTGACCAGCAGTATAGAGCAATAACGTCTTCAGGATGTCGCAAATGTTCCCTGACTATACAGAATAAACATTCAGATCGAGTATAATGTTTCCACCATCTCATACCTCGATTCCTGAATAAATATAATGCTCCTAGACTGTAGGATCAGAATATCGCAACACCAACACCTTTGCGAAATCCATAAATAGCGAAGGCGTCGCAGACGAGTAATATAAATGACGCAATGGATGACGACAGCCAGAACACGAGAAAGGTGTGAAGACTTAGCGAGGTCTAGGTAGTGCCGCGAGATTATGTATTTGTACATTTGCGACATTTCGCTACATATTCCCGAAAATAAAAGACAGCTTAGCTGTCATCCACTATGTAATACCCTATATAAAGAGCCGAACAGGCCTATTGAGAGAGAGATCTTTTTCGAGTGTTGGGCAAGTTATTAAGAGAGAAAGTTTAGAGTGATTGTAATTATTTAACCCGTTTTCCATTTCATCTTGTAAACATTCAAGGATTAAATCAATAAAATTTACAATTGTTCATCTTAAAATGGTTTGATTATATAAATTCTTGTGAGGGGTGTAGTGTAGGATTTCCTGCAACTACATATTGGCGCTAGAAACAGGGAGTGAGTGAAGATTGACATTGTGATTTGGAAGAATTTGGAGTAATAGGGAAGGAATTTCATATAATTTTCAACAATCTACTGAAATTGAGAAATGGCTAGAAGAAGACATGCATCAGAACAACCAACAACTGTTAGAAGGAGTAGGAGACTTGCTGGAGAAGGGAGAAATGAAATGGGGGAATCCTCAAGAATGGACACAAGGAATAATGAAGAAAATCAAATTCAACCGCCAATACAACAAGTACCGAATAGAACCGTGGATTATGATAGAGTGAGCGTGCATACTTGGAGATCAGACTCTATGGATGAAAGGGGAGAAGAACAGCAATTGGACAACAATGGACAAGAGGAGAGAGACCAGGAAGTGATTGGAGAAATAATTCATGGAAATGAAGAAATCGCAGCATTAGAGGCATTAAAACAAACAATACATGAGGAAAGACGATTGGAAGCGGAAGAACGTGCAAACTTGACAAGACAAAATCATGAGTTGAGAATGGAAAACATGAGACTACAAAATAGAAGGTCGAGAAGCACTACAAGGTCAAGCTCAAGATCAGTTAGAGAAGAAGTGATGAGAACATTACCTGTAGAAAATGCTAATTAAGAAAATCGAGAGGAAGTGCAAAATCCAAGCGAATAACATTGCGAAAGAAGAGAGATAATGGAAGATCGTTATATCCCACGTTCTGAGACTTTTCAAAATGGGCAAAATAACAGAAATCAAGGAAATAGGCAACGTCAGGGGCGAAATAATCCAGGCGATGAAGAAAATCGGGAAGAAGTAAGAAGAATATTGCATGGAAGAGAAGCACGGAGGAAGCAAAAAGAAATTGAAGATGAAATTGAAAGACACTATACCGAACAAGCACGTCTAGCTTGCGAGAGGGAAAGATTGAGAACAGAAATGGAAGAATAGGAATTACAAGAGGCAATTCGCCGGAACAATCATGACAATCGAGAAACAAGGCGAGAACAAAATCGCAACAATGGTAATATCAATGAAGAATATGAAAGAGTACAAAGGAGAGCTGACAGGCAGCAGAGAAGAGAAAATGATAGATATAACGGTGTGCAAATTCATGAGAGAAATGACGGCAAAGATCGCAGAGAAGGACGAGAAGAGAATGATGATCAAGAAAGTCAAAATAGATATGAACACAGAAGAAGAGAGGCGGAGCTAAAAAGACCAGTGGATCCAAATTCTGATATAAATGAACAAATCTTGAGAAAATTAGCAGAAATGAGAGGAATACTAAACAGTAAAAGGGGAGGAGGTAAGAGACAATTGGATGAAGCCATAGAAGAAGCTGCGAAAACTCCATTCACACAAGAAGTACAACTAGGAGGAATACCCCAAAGTGCAATTTACTGCGTTAACCAGCATTTTTGATGGAACAACTTGCGCGGTACAACACATCAAAGCTTATGTGAGATGTATGCTACAGTGGGAGAACCATGATGTTATATTGTGCAAGTATTTTGCATCAAGTTTGACAGGAGAATCTTTGAAATGGTTTGAAGGTTTACCAATAAACACAATCACATCATTCAACCATTTACAGACTATATTTTTAGGGGCGTACATAAGTAATAATTCCTCGCGACCGGGTATTGAAGATGTATTTGGGTTAAAACAAAGGGTTGACAAAAGTTTGAAATATCTGACCGTGAGGTGGAAGACAATGTGTAGCGATATGGCAGGTCTTGTGGATGAGAGATATCTCATTTTATCATTCATTAACGCTATGTTCGTAACCAATCTATTATACATTCAGGTCTTTAGAATCAAGAATACAATCACAATGACTGAGTTGCGAGAACTTCAGGAGGAGTACATTGCTCTAAAGTAAAAGCAAAATGAGATGGAATCATACCCAGTTGCGAACACGAATTCAAGTGTGGCAAATGCAAGCTTGTTACCTAAATTGATAAACACGGTAGCGAGCACCTCGCAGGGGCAGCAAGAAAGAATGACGAGTGATTGACAACAAAAGTTAGTATCCATGGGGAGTCGTGATCAGGAAGAATTTGAAAGAGAGAGAAATTTCTATAACCGTGGCAGAAATAAAAAAATTCAAAGACTTGATCAGCCACAAGAAACTTATGGAAGTCAGAGGCAGAGTTATTATAGAGGACAGCGAAATCACAGGGTAGTATGGGAAGAAATCAAGATGCCACCACTGAATGCTAGTGTGGAGAAAATATGGGAATCTATAATCTTGATGGAAAATATACCTGCGCCATGGAACATGGGAAATGAACCGCCTCCGGGTGACAGAAGTCATGAATTTTGTTCTTATCACCATTTTCACGGACACTCAACAAATGATTGCAGAAATATAAAAAGAATCATTCTCGGAATGATAAACCAAGGGAAACTAAATCAATTTCTAAAAAATCAACCTCAACCTCAATCTCAACCATTACCATCACCACCAGAAATTCACAGGGTAAACACAACAAAAGGAGGAGAAACATTTGTAATAGAAGTTGGAGCGAAAGCCAAGAATCTTTTTTGCAATTCTATTGTACATTCGTACAGGACTGTTGAAGACTTTCATGATAGCGCTCTCAGTAGGGTTTTAGCAAGAGATACTGACAATAGAGAAATAATGAACATCGCGAAGACATCGCCACTAAAGGAATGGCAAAGGCAGATTATTTCTTTTACCGCAGAAGAGGTACCTGAGGA
Organism: Papaver armeniacum; assembly: GCA_023531295.1. Classification (NCBI taxonomy): domain Eukaryota; kingdom Viridiplantae; phylum Streptophyta; class Magnoliopsida; order Ranunculales; family Papaveraceae; genus Papaver; species Papaver armeniacum. Next base: position 862,695 of record JAJJWW010017064.1, on the reverse strand, counting down.
TGGAGAGATACATGACAACCCATTAGTGGTAAGGTTGGAGATTAACCCAAAACCCAAGGATGATGAAGATGATGAGGCAGAAAATTCATGGGCAATCAATAGAATCTTAATCGATACTGGAAGCTCTGTAAATATCCTTTTTTACCATACTTACAAGACTATGAGAGGGAAGGATGAAGATCTGATACCTTCAACTTACAAGATCTATGGTTTCAACAGTACAACTAATAAACCTAAAGGATAAGTTCATATGAGAATACCATTGAAAGGATTATCAACTGAAATTTTGTTCTGCATAGTCGATGTGGAGTCCCCTTATAACGCATTGATCGGGCGACCTTGGTTACATGAGATTTTGGGTGTAGCATCGACTTATCATCAGTGCATCAAATTTCCTCATCCCAGTGGTGTTGAGTCATAAAGGAGATTGGATTGAGGGACAGAAATGCTATGAAGTTGATGTGGAGTCTTGCGAGGAAAGATCCGCACAGAAGAAGAACTGGAAGAAAAACATCAAAGAAGAACAAAGAAGGGAAAGATTGATGGTAGATGCAATAGAAATGAGAGAAGAAAATACGTTGCGAAACCAATGCCTGAAGAAAGTTGGAAATAGCGATGATCTCGCAAAAGGGAAAGCAGTACAAGGAAATTTGAAAAATGCTGAAACAGAGAGCAACAGAAGTAAGAGGCGTAAGGAGTGAATGATTGATTTTAGGATTGCGAAAGATTAAAAAAAAATTCTTTTTGAACTTTTGAGTGATAAAGACAGGCTGAAGATGCAAAGACTATGATAATCGAAGAAACAATACATGAAACTTTCGCAAAGATGATGACAAGAAATTATCTAAAAATCAATGACATATCAGAATGGGGCGAACCTGCTATGGCGTACACCCTAGTTCGCGAATCAAAATTTCGTAAGAGGCAAATGTAAGACCTAAAGTACGTCATAAAAGGGGGTACCTGCTAAACATGGCTCAGGGAAAAGGTTACACCGCCCCTGGAACCTGGGCCATGGAGATTTTGGGTCAATAAAGCCCATCCAGGAGAGATACCTTGGATTTCCAACTATATATATAAGGTTATACCCTGGTTGGACGACCGAGGGTCTCTTCTAAGGAGTCAACATATGATCAAGGCGCCGAGGTACACGGTTGAGCCAAGAGTGCCTGGGGCATTTGAAGTGTCTCGTCCATTCTTGGAAAGTCTTGGCATATGTTGCACTTGGCCCGAAGAAAACTCCACTTAGGGTGCAGGTCTCGTAACCATAAGCCCTATAGGTAAAAGGGATAAGAGGCTGCGAAAACAACTGGTTGTTGTTAAGACCCAGGATGGGAGGAGCTAGTCTTGTATGGCCGATGTACGCCTCCTTGAAGGGGCAACCGGGGAGATGATAAGGGCGGCACCCTCCATTAGGGAGTCGATAAGTGTCTTAAGACGCAAATGTCATGAGGCTTTATTTTCGCAAGAAAATTTAGGCTTGTCATATTTTTGCGATGATCCTGAAGAGGCAATAATACAAAAAGACAAAGAAAAGACGAGATCAATGGGTCAATACATGAAAGTGTAAGGACGTCCTGCGATTTCGTCGCAAGACGGCAATGTCATGGGGCTTTATTCTCGCAAGAAAATTTAGGTCTGTCATATTGTCGTAATAAAAATATCTTACAGAGGCAACAATACTAAGAAATGATAAGACAAAATCAATGGGTCTTTACATGAAAATGAAAAGACATCCTGTGATTTTGTCGCAATGACAAGAGGTGGCTCAATAAGACCTTTAACTAGGAAGGCAAAATAAGACCACACAAATGAAAAAGAAAAAATGAGATCTTGAAAACAACAAAGAAACATTTTCCCGCGAGAGACTCAGCAGCAACGGTTGCGAGATTGAGGCATGTTACCAACTAAAGGTTATTTGCTTAATCATTTATTTGAAAACAAATAACAGAGGCAAGTATGGGAATGAATAGATTAAGAATATGTTATTTATTTTCATATGATAGAGTTAAGCATTTATAATATTGATTAACTATATTGCAAAAAAGAATTGTATTTGAAGATTCATGAAACTTACAGTAAGAGATTACAAAATGGAAGATTAAAAGGATAAATGTACAAATATTACAAAAAGAGAAAGAAGAAAATGGAGCTATTTCTTGTTTGATTCTTCTACTTCTTCATCGGATTCTTCTACTTCGTCATCTTCATCAGATTCTTCTTCGCTAGCATCACTGTCAGAGACATCCAAAGAAGGCATTTTTCAGGGATTTTGTCAAAAAGACAAGGGTATGAAGAATGAGGAATATTGTGGTCATCGCAGACTATCTTAATAGTCTGATTACGAAAGAGAACAACATCATTTTTGAAATTCTCAACAGTAATTTGTAGTTGCTTCTTCAACTTGGAGTATTTATCATTGCGAAGAGAGAAATCCTTTGCAAGTTGTTCTTTCTCAGATTCAAGTTCTTCAATTCTTCTCTGAAATCTCTTCTCAGCCTCTGCGAACATAGGACAATGAATCAGTAACTTAATGACAGTTTCATATAATAAACAATTAAGTAAAGAATAATGATCAACAACCTTGTCTGTCAGAAATCATATCCCTAATCAAGGCTGTGTGCTCAACTTGAAGGCTAACATTAACACCTAAATTATTTCTGGCGTCATCTAGAATTTTCGCAGCCCAAGCAAATTCATCGTCATTATTTATGAGAAGAAGGGAACGAATTTGATTCTCTCTTTCGCTAAGTACAGTATTTTGGCGAATGGATTCATCCCGTTCAACTTGAACTTCAAGAAGAGTTTTTTGAAACTTCGCTAATGCCTGGGCACCTTGATTAGCGATACGATCTTTGTCATCTATAAGATCACTAATTTTCTTCCTTAAAGTATTAATTTCCTCTTGGGAGTTAAGATATATACGTTTAAGTTGGTTTTCTAAACCTAAACTAGATCTACGATCAAGTTCTAAGAGACGAAATTTGGATTGAAGTTTGTCTATAGGAAGAGATCTAATTTTGTTATTTGAAAAACTATTTAAAGAACTGTTGAGGTGAGCGAGAAGAGCATCATCATCCATAGGTTCAGGAAATGAGTGGAGAAGAATGGCTTCATCAGAAAGATTATAAACATCTGCGAAAATGATAAGTCAGATAAGGGAAAACAACTAGAGAACAAGACAAAGGAGAAAGGAAAAGTCTCATACCATAAAGTTGTTGATTGGCGCTTTGGAGACTAGATATCTTGTCCTTCTGAGAGGAGGATTCAACTTCCAGTTGTTTGATCTTTTCGCGAATAATAGCAGTTTCATTTTCATGTTCTTTATCTCTCTTGCGAAGAGTAACAGCTTCATCTTCCAATTCTTCATTCTTTTTGCGAGCTTGAAGGTTTTTCTTTTCAAGAATGTTGCGCCTTTTCTCAAGATCTGAGGCAACAACAAAGGAAGCTCTCCCAGAATACAAAGGAAAATAAAGAAATCATCAAGATGTGGTTTAAAATTGAAATTATGCAGAAATAAGAGAATATAAACGTACTAAGGCACCAAGTGCATTTAGGAAGCTGGGAGTCACTACTCTGGAAACCCCACGAAAAGAATCATCATCCTCTAGTAATGGAGCATCGCAGATATTTGCGAGAGCCTCGCATGTGGCAGAAAGACGATCATCTCCAATCCCTTGCATGGAATCAGAGAAAACACTGGACAGTTGTGCCATAGAAGATTCAGCTGGAGAGCTTGAAGAAGGGATATCCACATCATCATATTCCTCATCACCAGAATTTTCATCTGACTGAGGATTCGAAGGAGAGGGGAGGTGAAGTTTTCGCTTTTTCAGAGGCGGAGCCACAGATTTCTCCTTGCGAAGAGGATTTTTACCTTTACCTTTGGCCTTCGCAGCCTCAGGGTTTTCTTCTTCTCCAACAATCTCAACGCCAACCTTCACACATGAATGAAGATAAGAAACAGAGGCAACAATATTGTTAAAAATAATGGAGAAAAGTATTTCTTACTTCATCCGTGATCGATTGGAGAATTGCCAGAGTACTCGCCTTAGGATTTCTTTCGTAACTTCTTCTCAATTTAATAATCTGGAAATTTCGCAAGATTAGTAGATGTAAAAAGAAGTAATGATTACAAAGTGAGAGAAATTTAGGAAGCATACCTCTTTTGTTTTCTCGGGCCAATTAAACACCCAAGGTCGATAATTGGCGAGATTCGCAGGGAGTACATTTGAACCTGAAATGTAAGGTCCATTTAAAAGTAACGGAAAGACGCACCATTTGTCGTCTTTGGAGTGGAGAGGAACATTGTTCTTGCCAGAATGCCAATCGATATCCTGCATAAGTATTTTGTCGCTGGGGATATTTTCTTTTCTTTTCAAACGTGCACCCCAGCGAGTTCTATCGTTCTTCATGTTTATTACTTCATAATTTTCAAAGAAATTCTCTACTGAAACTTTTCAGCGAATATCTCTAAGTCTACAAATTTTGGATCTCTGACTGAATTGGAGTAAAGGGATCCCTTACCAGCACCATGATTGGCGAATTCCAGTATCAAGCGGATACAGTCTCCACTTAATTGATAAATAGCTCGCGAGAATTTCTCATGAGCAAGAATTTCATAAAACAAGGGAAGTTCAGGGTTGTAGAGAGGAATAGGAAGACCGGCGAGAATCTGATCTAGCGAGATTATGATCTTTTGATTATCACAACAATGATCAGTAAATAACTTGGCGGAGAGAATAGATGAAGATTCTTGATGAGGAATAGTGGATAATGTGAAACCCTTCTCTTGTAAATCCTTTTGAGCTTCTCCCAAGAGAACTTCATATCTACGACCAGGTGGAGCCATTTTCAGAGTATGGGAATGATTAAGGAGTTGAAGAAGATTTACGGAGCGAAAGGAAATTACGGAGAGAATCAAGAAAAATTGCGAGAGAAAGTAAAAAGAAGAAGAAGAGGATGAAAAAACTATATATAGAGAAGAATTCTCGAGAAAATAAACGCATTTAATACGAGAAGGGACGTGAATGGTTGAGAAATAACGGTTGAAAGATACGTGTCAAGAAATGGGTGGAGGAAGAGACACGTATTATAGATTTTGTGTAAAAGTACGGAATCAAATCAAAACAGATAAGGATGAACAGTTGCGGCAGTTTGAAAACACTAATTCTCATGACATTCTCTCCTTCGCAGAGAAGACATGAGAAGAGGCAAGATGTAGGATCAGAATATCGCAACACCAACACCTTTGCGGAATCCATAAATGTTATATAGCGAAGGCGTCGCAGACGAGTAATATAAATGACGCAATGGATGACGACAGCCAGAACACGAGAAAGGTGTGAAGACTTAGCGAGATCTAGGTAGTGCCGCGAGATTATGTATTTGTACATTTGCGACATTTCGCTACATATTCCCGAAAATAAAGGACAGCTTAGCTGTCATCCACTATGTAATACCCTATATAAAGATCCGAACATGCCTATTGAGAGAGAGATCTTTTTCGAGTGTTGGGCAAGTTATTAAGAGAGAGAAAGTTTAGAGTGATTGTAATTCTTTAACCCGTTTTCCATTTCATCTTGTAAACATTCAAGGATTAAATCAATAAAATTTACAATTGTTCATCTTAAAATGGTTTGATTATATAAATTCTTGTGAGGGGTGTAGTGTAGGATTTCCTGCAACTACATAGACAGATTACCTGCTAGTATATAGCCATCAATTAATTAATTCTAGCCGCAAAATTCATCAACTGAATTCTTAGAAAATATTTATTTTCACTATAGTATTTTATTACTTCAATTCATGGCTTTTCCTAACAGAATTCCATGGATTAGCAATAAATATTCACTTTCAGGCATTTGGGCCACCACCGAGTATGCCCCGAGAAAATGGTGCGAGTGTACTTATCAATAATGCACGAACGAGCACCCAAAAATATAGACGAACTGGAAATATGGAGATGAAAGAAAAAAAAATTTTAAAAAAAAATTAAGAGGCGCACGCACGGGACCGTGCCCACCGGCCGGCCGGCCATGCAGCCGTGACTGGTCCCACGCCTCTCCATGTTTTCTTTTTTTATTTTATTATTATTCCTCATCCATTGAAACCCCCTCGTTTGAGCAAACTCCTAATTTTCCATATTTCTCCAAATATTGTTCAACTAAGTAAGATACTTGAAACTAATAATAAAAATAGGGAAAAGACGTCACAGACCGGGCTCACCGGCCGCCGGCCATGCCACGGCCGTGGCCGGTCCCACGCCTCTCCAATTCGTTATTTTATTATTATTATTATTTCTCTCATATCTTGAAACTCCCTCGTTTGAGCAAACTTTTGGTTTCCATATTTCTCCAATACTGATCAAACCTCCAAAAAAGCCAAAAAGTGAAATGGTCCCATGACCATCCGGGCTTCTCACGAAAAAATATTAAAATATTATTATTTTAATATTCTTAAAATATAGGTCGTATGAGCAAAGCCCTACTTGCTCATCATTCAAAATTGAGAGTTTCAGTCAAGATCAAACTCTTCTGAAAAATCCAAAATATTGCTCAAATTTCCAACAAAAATACCTAAAGTTTCAAATACGGATCAACATGAATTACGCCTTAAGAGACTATCAGGACTAAATAGTTGTACCATCTCTTAATTATGAGATATCGCAATTCCCCCATTAATGTTATTCTCAAAGAGAACGACAAGAGCGACCTTACGTTATAGAAGAAAGATTTTTCTTGGACATTAAGATATATAAATTGCATCCAATATTTTTCTTACTTCCTGCTAGTTACGAACAAATAAGCTGCAAGATACCGATTTTAGAATTTAGAGGAACCTAAAAAAAAAAATATGAGAAAAATCTTCACTTAAAAATTTGCTCTTAGTTAAGAAAACAAAGAGTAAAAAGTGCAATTTTTGTGATATGATTTCAGCAGATATCTTATCATAAATACAATTTGCATCCAATATATTATCACAACCCGCCCAGTTACTAAATAAAGAAGTTTCAAAATACTTATTTTAGATTTTGGAGGAACCTTAAAACATTATTCATTATGTGAAAATTCATTACTAAAATTTGTTCCCCTTAGTTTAGAAAACAAAGTTTAAAAAGTGTAATTTTTGTGATATCATTCCAATCTAGCCAGTGACGGACGTAAAATTTAAAGATCAGGCTTATTTTCTATCAGTTGTGACAAGAGAAATAAACTTTTTCTAAGAAGTATCTCATGAAATCCATTGGAATTTGAGAATAATCATGATGATTAATCATTGCGAAATAGTACTTAAAATATTTACTCCTCCTTGTGCATAAAGAGTAAAGAACGTTACATATATATTAGAGAAATTTTCATGAGTCTATGTTCTAAGTATACATCTATGATAAACAAAGAACCATCTCATGAAAAATAGGGAATACATATTGAATAATCAATAAAGATCAAGTAATACAAATATCATCATTCAAAAAATAATTTAGCTAAATAACCTTCAATAATGATAAATGATAGGAAATAATAAGCAAAACCTTAATAAACTACTTCACAATACTAGTTTAAGCTCCTTAAAACAATAAGGAGTTAACTAGCTAGGTACACGAAATAAGATATTCCTAAAGGAGCTAGGATTCAACTTCAGTGTCATCATCAGAGTCACTCCACGTGACACGGATTTTTGCAATCTCTTCCCCGAGATCGGATATTGTATAGCAATTGTATCCAACTGAAGTTGCACAGTTTTTACTTTGTTCTCTATTTTTTGTTTCACTTTGAGAATTTTGTGAAGTAAACTCAAAGAAGTAGATACTTGTGAACATGAACCTGAAATAATAGAAGAAGAAGAAACTCTTTTATATTTCTTGTTATTGGTTTCGGTCTTGTAAATAAACGATAACCAACGACATTCTCATAAGAGTGAGCAGGCTAACTCTACAAAGCCTTCAAATAAGTCAAGAAAAACCCAAGGCTTTGTAACCTTCGGTCATGTTAATCAATTGTGAATGATTATCCCATAAATGTTAAGGTTATCTTGCTTGATTTCAAAGAAGTAACCATCCCAACAAAGTCGTGACTTCAATGGGCATTGTTAACCAAAGTTGGACAAAAGTTTGGAATACCGAATTTTCCAAGCATTTGGAAATAGATGGGGAGATCCTTAGTGGAAAAATTTCCATCTTTCCACTCTACAACTTTTCCACAAATCTTGCTAGATATTTTATCATTTAAAGGTGAAAATACGGGGGTCTAACAACCACACACAACATTTCGTTTGGAAATCTGAGAGGACTTACTCCAATACACTTTCTAGAGAATCAACTTGACAGTCAGACTCAATCTAAAGTAAAGCATATCAAAGAGTTTTAATATCTCTGTTTCACAATGTAATCAAGAAATCAAATGATAGAAATCCATGAGCCTCGATTATTATGTGAAACAACTTGAACGGTACCAAAGACCAATGTTCAAGTGTCAATAAATGTAAATCAACAACCAAAGGTTGGATATTCTAATTGATTGATCTTAACGCACAACCTATGATATTTAATTATATAACAAAATGTAATGCCGAAAAGAAACAACACAGACACCATAATTTTGTTAACGAGGAAACCGCAAATGCAGAAAAACCCTGGGACCTAGTACAGATTGAACACTACACTGTATTAAGCCGCTACAGACACTAGCCTACTACCAATTAACTTCGGACTATACTGTAGTTGAATCCTAATCAATCTCACACTGATTCAAGGTAAAGTTGCGCTCCTTACGTCTCTGATCCTAGCAGGATACTACGCACTTGATTCCCTTAGTTGATCTCACCCACAACCAAGAGTTGCTACGACCAAAAGTCGAAGACTTGATAGATAAATCCGTCTCAGACAGAAAAGTCTATAGGATTGAATAAATCAGTCTCCCACAGAAATACCCAAGAGTTTTTGTTCCGTCTTTTGATAAATCAAGGTGAACAGGAACCAATTGATAACCCAGACTTATATTCCGAATTATAGCCTAGAATTATCAATCACCTCACAATAATCTTAATCGACTAGCGATAGAAGATATTGTGGAATCACAAACGATGAGACGAAGGTGTTTGTGATTACTTTTCTATCTTGCTATCGGAGATATAAAATCTCGAGTCAATTATTCCAATTGTACTCAACAGGATAGAAACAACAAGATCAGATCACGCAACTAGAAAGATAATAGTTGGGTCTAGCTTCACAATCCCAATGAAATCTTCAAGTCGTTAACCTACAGGGTCTCGAGAAGAAACCTAAGGTTAAAGGAGAATCGACTCTAGTTATGCAACTAGTAACACATGAGGTATGGGGATTAGGTTTCCCAGATTGCTAGAGTTCTCCTTTATATAGTTTTCAAATCAGGGTTTGCAATCTAAGTTACCTTGGTAACAAAGCATTCAATATTCACCGTTAGATGAAAAACCTGATTCAACCAAGCTAATATCTTTCAACTGTTAGATCGAACTTAGCTTGTACACACAAATGAAATGTACACTCATTTAGGTTTATGTAACCGTACCCAAACGTGTGCACTATGTTGGTTCACAAATAGTTAACCGAGGTTAAACATATGATTACTATCATATCAACCTTATTCATCTCAACCATAACTAGTTCAAATGACTCAAATGAAACTAGTTAAAGAGTTTTTAAATTGTTATATTCTCAAGTGCTGGGGGTGGGATTCGGACTCTGGACTTGTAGCTTGCATGTTTCTTCATTGACCATACGTGCATCTTCTTGTGTATTGTTATATTCTCATGGATTATACAAGAACACAATTTAAGAAAAATCGGTTTGATTCACTTGAATCAATACATGAACATTATAGCCACGGTTTGCAAAGATTGCATTACTAATTGTTTAATGTTTAGGTTCACGTATAACCAATTTTAGAAAAGTAACACACTTAAGTTTGCGTACGGGTATGCGTAATTAAGTAACCGGATTTGAGTTTGTTTTAGTTTCAAACTCAACAGAAATTCACGGACGTGAACTTTCCGCCAGTACGCGTACGGGTACGCGCACTTTAGGTAACCGGATGAGTTTGGTTTTGGTTTTCAAACTCAGCAACAATTCACGGACGTGAACTTCCGCCAGTGTACGCATACTTACCAAGTCTCCTACAACCTTTTTGTATACACACAAGTATGCATACTTTAGGTTTCCGGTTTTGGACTTATACACTAATGTGCGAACACACTATGCTTATATCCAAAGATGGTTACAAGATTCTAAACTCTTTATTTCAATCATTGAAACATTCTTATATAATGACAATAGCCGTTTTCACATACCATTAGCATCAAAGCAATTTTCAAGATATTGAAATAATCATTATCGAAATATTTCAAGCCTACATCAAATGATTGTATCACACAAACCATGTAAGATGTTACTCGGAAATTTTCTCATGATATAAGATGAACTTGGACGAAGCGAAATCTTACCAACACATATTTCGAGAAATATGTAAGCGAGATATACTCAACTCGAAATCTCAAATGTGTATAGAGAAAACTATATCGTAACACGACTTATGTCTCAATATAGGAGATAGTAGAAATAGACTTTCCAAGTGATAGATGAGTTCAAGTCTCCACATACCTTTTTTCTAAGAAGTTCCACGAGCTCCCCTTAGCAGTTCTTCGTCTTCAAATGATGAACTCTGTGAAATCTAAGCTCAACTACACTATCTATGTCCTCGTCCAAGACATCTATAAATAGGCTAGAAATCAAGACTTATAGTTTTGATCACTAACATTGACAAACATGCTTGAGATAGCAACGCATGCGAGTTCGACCGAGCAGTTCTCTAACAATCTCCCCTTTGTCAATTTTAGTGACAAAACTATCAATACATATGGATTACAAAATACATAAAAATTGTAGCTTCTTATCCAAATGCTTGATCTCCTAGCATCTTCAACGCGACTCGAAATCTTCGTCACTTCCAAGTACTCCATGATCTTAAAGGTTGTAAGTTCAGCATCATAGTTGTTGAAGATCCGTATCGATAACAATGAGAAAACAAAATGCTCTCAATCATTGTTATACAGTGTCATAGTATTATTACACAGCATCAAAGTTCAGTTGTATCACAACTTTGACAACAATACTGTGGTGATATGTATCACTCCCCCTTAGTCAATACTTCATATGAACATGAAAACCACTCCCCATTACATAATGATCCGTAAACCATATGTATTTGTAGTATCACACTACACATTAATTATCCCCCTTTTTGTCAATATAAATTGGCAAAGGTACGAAAACTAGTGGGATCCTTATGAAATTTTCACAGAGATACTTCATGACCAAAAGAGAATACCATATCAACTTATTTAGATGCCATCATAAATCCGAAGCTACATGCATTCATCAAGGAGTTTATAAAGATACAAGATAACCCATAATATTCCACAGCCGCACTCCCCACAAATATTTGGCAATTAAGCAAAAGTTCAAAAAGAACTCTCCCCCATAAAATGTCATTCCCGAAAGAACAACAAAGGCGACCTTGCTTTTACAATAAAAAAAGGATTTCTTTTGGATAAAATCAAATCACATGAAAACATGAATTTGTATCCAAAATATTCAATTGAATTAACCACAAGAGAACCCGGGATTAATGCAATCGAAAAAATACAACCAAATTAATCAAAACGTGATTAATTCAATTGGTCATGCTCGAAACAAGAGAAGTTACGGAGCAACAACTAAAATAACCACAAGAGAATGATCAATTTAGTTGGTCATGCTCAAACATAAGAGACCTTATGGAGCAACACAGTATATACACAAAAATGTGGATCGGAGATCGACCAATACTGCGGAATAAACAAGGATTCATTCAATTTTCCATCACTATTTGCACAATGACATATAATAGACTTAATCCCTGTAAACAAAAGATTTATACTTTCTTCAATCAAAACAATGACATAAAAAAGGCTTTAACTTTTGTAATGTCAAAAGTTCATTCTATCTTCAATCAATACTTTCATACCGACATAATAGAGATAACTTTTGAACAAGTATGGGACAAATACGGGTTCACGTGACGTAAACAACATATCCCATAACAGTTTGCAATATCAAAAATCATAAAGATTAAAATTGCAAAAAATCATCTTCCAAATAACTTAGAATTTAAATAAATAAATCTAAAAACATTGAAGATGCAAATCGTTGGACATAGATATATGTACTCACAATAATGGCTATTCCAAACCTTAGTTATTCTTCTAAAAACAAGAACTAAATTCTCTAAAAGAAGATTTACTAGACATAAGACAAACTCGTAATGCACATACAAGATGATTTGTCCTTAGAAGGTAGAATCAATCTTTTTCGCACCGATTTACACCAAGAATAGCTACCAGAGGCGTATAAAAAGATTTTCTTAACAAAGAAGAACATACAAAGTCATTAACGACTATGCACCATAGTTCACACGGGATGATTGTGAACATTCAAGAATCCCATAGCAATGCGTACTACTGCCCATTCTTGAACTTCCTTCTTTGTGATTCACCAATAACATTCTTGTAAAAGCTACAAATTAGCTTAGAAGAGTAGTACTCCAAGAATCCAATTGCCCAAGAGCAGTGGAACAAGTGCGACGAAACGAAGCAAAACACTCAAAAACAAGAGACAGGACAAATACCAATCTTAACTCATCCAAATTCAAGGTTTCTTATCTCCATTTTTAAGATAATTCAAATAGAAAGTGAATGCAAAAAGAATGAGGTCATTCCGAGTTCGGACGAAGAAGTTACGGCCAAAACAAGTTTACCGAATATCGACGTTAAGTATGCATACTGCTTTGTAAACGAATTTTCATGACCTGAGGGAGTATGCAAACGGGTATGCGTACTTAAACCCCTGAATTTTGATTTTAAATGATGTTATGCATATTTGGTAGGTGTACCATGAAGTCCAAACATCCCGAACTACTATTTTCAAACCTAAACCTTTAAGAACCTTAAACATAGATCAAGTTAGGTAGAAATGAACGATAAGCAAGGTACATGGATCGTTACTCTAAGAAAACACAAAACTTGTTCAAGTTTATAGACATACCTTTTAGAAGAACCTAATCTAATTCTACATCCTTACCGAACATAATTTGTGCGCCCCAATTATTTTGCTTCCCTCACATAGCGGGGCATTCCTTGTATTTTCACATCAGTTGCGTTGCATTCTTGCTTGGTGAGGATGCATTTTCAACACAATCAAAGTTTTGCAAAAGACTTTAGGTGAACAATGTCTTGCTCACTATGGCACCAAGACAGAGTTTCTTTCCAACTACTTTTGCATTCAACAAAGTTGAGAAACATCCAAGAATTTCCCGTTTTTATAAGTTTTGCAAAAGACTTTAGAGAGAGATACCCAAAAATTGAGTCCCTGATATCTCATTTCAAAACTTAATAAAAACAGTGTTTGTAGATAATGTTTAGTACTGCGCAGGGAAACTTTTTTGGTGTAAGAAGACATCCTGACATGTTTAAAACAATAAACAAAACAATTATCATGACACAGTATATCAGGAATTGACCAATGAACTGATTCTTGCTTTGAAGTGATACCGTCAGATGACTAAGATTTAAACTCCTCTTGTAATACGTTTAGTTTACTACAACTAAGTGGGTTACACAGAGGAGGAGCATTGCTCTCACTAATTAGTAAATCAATATCAAACTCGACATGATTATTATTCATCATAACTTGATTTAGCTTTTCAAGAGATTCTTGTTCTTTATGGAGGTATAACTCAACATCAAGAGATAAGCTTTCAAGTTTGTTTTCCATCCCTGAAAACACTTCAAGGAATTTTAAACCTAGAGGAGGTTTAGATATAATTTCTTCTATAGAGTTTATTAAATCAGTCATCGAAGAGGATTCTGAAATCTCTCGGATCTGGTGGTGCATTTATTGAGATAGCACTTTTGTCCATATCGATCACTACAAACACAGACTTGTAAGGTCTTTAAAGTGTTTGCATGCTCTGATACCAATTGAAAATGTGGGGGTCTAACAACCACACCCAACAATTCGTTTGGCAATCTGAGAGGACTTACTCAATACACTTTCTAGAGAATCAACTAGACAGTCAAACTCAATCTAGATTAAAGTATATCAAAGAGTTTTAATATCTTTGTTTCATAAAGTAATCAGCAAATCAAACAAATAGAAATCCGCGAGCCTGATTATTATGTGAAACAACTTGAAAGGTACCAAAGACCAAAGTTCAAGTGTCAATCAACAACCAAAGGTTGGATATTCTAATTGATTGATCTTAACGCACAACCTGTGATATTTCAATTATATAAAAAAATATAATGCGGAAAAGAAATAACACGTATACACGAAATTTTGTTAACGAGGAAACCCCAAATGCAGAAAAACCCTGGAACCTAGTCCATATTGAACACTACATTGTATTAAGCTGCTACGGATACTAGCCTACTACCAATTAAATACGGACTGGACTGTAGTTGAACCTAATCAATCTCACACTGATCCAAGGTACAGTTCTGCTCCTTACGTCTCTGATCTAAGCAGGATACTATGCACTTGATTCCCTTAGTTGATCTCACCCACAACCAATAGTTGATACGACCCAAAGTCGAAGACTTGATAGACAATCTGTCTCACACAGAAAAGTCTATAAGATTGAATAAATTTGTCTCCCACATAAATACCCAAGGGTTTTTGTTCCGTCTTTTAATAAATCAAGGTGAACAAGAACCAATTGATAACCCGGACTTATATTCCCGAAGAACAGCCTAGAATTATCAATCACCTCACAATAATCTTAATCGACTAGCGAAAGAAGATATTGTGGAATCACAAACGATGAGAATAAGGTGTTTGTGATTACTTTTCTATCTTGCCTATCGGAGATATAAAATCTCGAGTCAATTATTCCAATTTTACTCAACATGATAGAAACAGCAAGATCTGATCACGCAACTACAAAGATAATAGTTGGGTCTGGCTTCACAATCCCAAAGAAGTCTTCAAGTCGTTAACCTACATGGCCTCGAGAAGAAACCTAAGGTTAAAGGAGAATCGACTCTAATTATGAAACTAGTAACACACAGGAGGTGTGGGGATTAGGTTTCCCAGTTGCTGGAGTTCTCCTTTATATAGTTTTCAAATCAGGGTTTGCAATCTAAGTTACCTTGGTAACAAAGCATTCAATATTCACCGTTAGATGAAAAACCTGATTCAACCAAGCTAATATCTTTCAACCGTTAGATCGAACTTAGCTTGTTACACACAAATGAAATGTACCCTCATTTAGGTTTATGTAGCCATACCCAAACGTGTACACCATGTTGGTGCACAAATAGTTAACCAAGGTTAAACATATGATTACCGTCATATCAACCTTATTCATCTCAACTTTAACTAGTTCAAATGACTCAAATGAAACTAGTTAAAGAGTTGTTCAATTGTTATATTATCATGTATTGATTCACCTGAATCAATACATGAACATTATAGCCACGGTTTTCAAAGATTACATTCCTTATTGTTTAATGTTTAGGTTCACGTATAACCGATTTTAGAAAAGTAACACACTTAAGTATGCGTACAGGTATGCGTACTTAAGTAACCGGGATTGAGTTTGTTTTAGTTTTCAAACTCAGTAGAAATTCACGAACGTGAACTTTCCGCCATTATGCATACGGGTACGTGCACTTTAGGTAACCAGGTGAGTTTGGTTTTGGTTTTCAAACTCGGCAGAAATTCACGGACGTGAACTTATGAATACTTTAGGTTCCCGGTTTTGGACTTATACACTAATGTGCGAACGCACTATGCTTATATCCAAAGATGGTTACAAGATTCTAAACTTTTTATTTCAATCATTGAAACATTCTTCTATAATGACAATAGCCGTTTTCACACACTATTAGCATCAAAGTAATTTTCAAGATATTGAAATAATCATTATCGAAACATTCCAAGCCTACATCAAATGATTGTATCACACAAACCATGTAAGATGTTATAAGATGAAATTGGATGAAGCAAAATCTTACCTACACATATTTCGAGAAATATGTAAGCGAGATATACTCAGCTCGAAATCTCAAATGTGTATAGAGAAAACTATATCGTAACACGACTTATGTCTCAATATAGGAGATAGTAGAAATAGACTTTCCATGTGATAGATGATTTCAAGTCTCCACATATCTTTTGTCGAAGAAGTTCCACAAGCTCCCCTTAGTAGTTCTTCGTCTTCCAATGATGAACTCTATGAAATCTAATCTCAACTACACTATCTATGTCCTAGTCCGAGACATCTATAAATAGGCTACAAATCAAGACTTATAATTTTGATCACTAACATTGACAAACATGCTTGAGATAGCAACGCATGCGAGTTCGACCCAGCAGTGCTCTAACAAAAGGTCTTTCTATAAGAGGTTTTGGCAGCCTAAAACGTTAATATGAAATTTTTTGAGGTTGGAAATCTTATGGAAACCAACGATCCAAACATTTCTTCAACAATCATGGTTTTAAAGCTTAAAGCTTCTTCATTAACATCATAAATAGTAGCACAAAAGACCCTTGTCGAGGTGTCAAAAGCTTCACCATGACCATCAAAAATGGTTCCCGATCTAAAAGCTTTCAAACAAGCATCATCTCCATGATACATGAATTTCTCTTCAAAATTCCTTTCCAAAATAATTCCCTTGAGGAAATATTATGATAAATTCTAATCAATGAAAGAAATCTTAACACAAGTATTATCGGCTTTTTCTTTCTTTTAGAAATATCTTGATGAAGTGTAGAAAAACTAGACTTTTTAACAATCTTGGCACTTTTTCCTCTACTTTTAGTCATCTTATCAAAACTTCAATAGAAGAATATAACAAGTAGATGACAAGCTGAAACTTAGTCTTCACAAAAATTCTTCACAATTGAACCAAACCCTTTGTAAAAGAATCAAATAGGATCACAAAGATGATGTTGAGATTGAAGAGAAAGATGCCAAAAAATTTTCAATTTCACACGACAGTGTCGTAACCTGTTTTTCCTTTTAAGGAGTTCGTGAACCACGAAGAAGAAGTACTCCCTGGGTTGGACAGTTCATGAACTTATATACGTCCTTTAATGGGCCTTTGGATAGTTACGAAGCCTTTTTGAAGTTATTTAGAAAATAATTCAACATTCGTAATAATTTTCAAGAAAAATACCGTTTATGGTAAATTTTTGGAGAGCTCTCGAGTAGCAATTTTGAATGAAATCACCGTGACCTACACAGAAAAAAATTAAATTGAAGAATAAAATCCCGACAATTAGTGATAAATCTTTGGTTTTAATCCTTCCTTAAAAAAAAAACAAGATGTTTAATATCACTTCGTCGGGAAATTTTTAAGGTTAAAAATCAAAATTATGATTAGAATTATTCTAAGAGTATAATATTCATTTGTAGCTAGTTATGCAAAATTTCCCATGGATATTGTTCCTGTATCTTGCTTAGGAGTCAGATAGGCATGGAGAGATGTTACAAAGAGCATAAGATGTGTTGATACTTGATACTTACATTGATTCATTATTACAGACTCTCAGAAGAGACGTAGTAGCGCCAAAGTCAACGCATATATTGACTTTTCTTTATCAGATAGGGTGCGTTGAAAACAATCATGACTACCTCAAATGGATTTTGTTGTCGGATCTTTAACGGAGAAATGCTCAAAAATCAAATATGAACTTTCAATGTTTCTACTTTAAGATTTTTCTTACAATTCTTTAGCTACCTAGTGAAATATTAGAATAAGATGGGATTCCATTAACAACATCTGACAAAACAAAGAAGTAGATTAATTACAAAAACCAAAATAAGCACAACAGACTAGAAAATACCTTTTATTTGTATACTTGCCCCATCTTAAAATATATACATGATGGGGTTAACTACCAACGTGTTACCAAGAAGGTAGTGCGTCTACAATGTCGTCGGGCCACATACTTCAAGTATGTGGTATGTCTTTATATGTTGGCACGTATCATAAGTAGAAAACAAAGTCCCAAAACGGTTTTATTACAAAACTGTTTAACTAATAAATCTTTTGTTAACTTCATGTCTTCTTTCTTTTTTTTTTTTTAAAAATAAAAAAAATAAATCTTTTACGGGGATTTGGAGGGGAAGGTTTTTAAGTTTATTACGTGTCAAAAAATAAAGATGGGTCACATATCCAATATATGTGCCCCGATCACATCTTAGATGGAAGGAAGAAGGTGGGTGAGCAAGTAATGGGCTGGATCAAAAATATGAGTTTATTACAGGAGATGTAATCAATCCATTGAGTTATAAACTTTGTTGGTGAGACCTATGACAATGTAAAGCTCTTTTTAGGGAGACAACATGACCTTTTGAGGTGACCAACGTTTTCACAGTGATAACAAAGTTATCAAAGTCAGAACTTTTCAGATAATTTACCTTGTTCTTAAGTCAAGCAAGGTGATGCAAAAATTCAAAAGTATTCTTAACAAAATCAAAAGGATCCTCATCTATAATCCTTCCCCATTCGCATTCCTTAAAGAGATTTAGGGATATCTTTTAAGACAACAAATCTTATTATTTTGACAGATAGATTCTTAATTACAACCCTTTTTAATAGAACTTTTCATTTTCCCAAGGACTATTTTTCATCAATCAACAAGTTAGAAGATTCAATTGAGTTAGGAGCAACTAAGAAAATTCCGGTGGACTCCTTAAATATGAAAATTTTCAAAAATCCGTAAGAAACTATAGTGTACATTACAGGTTAATGAAGCGATCTTTCTAAAAAAATCCTATTAGAATAATCATAGGATTATTACAAACACAAATAGTTACGTCATTTCGGTATGTGATTGCTTTGAATTGAAAAAAGAGGGGGTACTAAGTACACCGCCAAATTTTGATTTGGAAACACAAACTTGTTACAACCAGTAAAACAAATCAACCAAGGATCTAGTACCTGATATGAAGACATGTTTTACTTTGACGATCTCACAAATCAATATCTAAGTAATAACCTAATATGTACTTGAGTTGTTAAAAACCAATTTCCAACAAGAATAAGTCTTGTAACATTTTTCAAGATACGAATTCGAAGAATAATCTTGTAGGTTATATATAATCGTGTAGGCTTAAAACAATCTAGGTTATCCTAACTTACTTCTTGTGAGATTTCAATTAAATCTAAACAATATGATGCAAATAACACAAAACACCAGAAAGTTTGTTAATGAGGAAAACTGCAAAGCGGAGAAAACCTCGGGAACCAGTCCAGAACTTGAGCACCGCACTGTATTAATCCGCTATAAACACTAGCCTACTATCACACTTCAAACTGGAATGTAGTTGAGACCAAATTGATCCTACAAGAAATTCAGCTTCGATAGCGCTCATTTACGTCTCTTGGATCTTGAAAGATCCAACACCACATGATTCCCATAGAAGACATCATTTACGAGGCCTAGGAGTTTCTTCAACACAAATGATTACTCTTATGACTATTTTGCCTCTAATATAATGCCTATTTGATTTCCTAAAGTTGTATATTAATCAAAGTCCGGGAATCTTTTTGCGATAGTACAAGTCCGACAAACCTCGAGGATACGGAACACTTACACTCTTATCAAAGACAAGCTTAGATCAATGCCACCCAACAAGAACAATCTAAACAAATCAAATCATAAGTATTTTAGATATCCGTCTTGTGGAATCAGAAAGTCTGAGACGAAGAGAACTTTGTGATTTCTATCAATCAAGTTCTTCACTAAACTTTTGAGAACTTAGAAGATCAATAAGAACAAGATCCAGATAACAAGAACTATCGGGTAAAAGATAGTATGACCGGTCTTCACGAATCCCTTAGTGAAGTATTTCCGAGTCGTAAACCTAATAGTTTCACCGAGGAAACTAGTTTCAAAAACTGAAACTTAGGTATTTAAAGGACAACTCTAGTCTGCAACTAGGATACAAAAGTGTTGGGATAAAGTTTCTAGTGTATAGGGAGCCCTCTGTTTATCTTTGGAAATGTGGGGGTATCAAAATACACCACCAACTTTTTCTTAGGAAAACTGTATGGACTAAACTCAATTACAATTCTGAGAGTTCAACTTAATGAATCTCAATCACGAATCATAAAAAAATCTTATATATTTTTCTCTCACAATCAGAATGTAAACAAAGACAAGTCCGTGAACCTGATTATTTCGTGAGAGTACTTGGACGATTCCAAAGATCAATCAAGTCGTATCCAACAAACAAGGATGGATATATCTATTGTGATTGATTTACTTACAAATTATGATATTTCAATTATAAAGATAAACAATATAATGCGGAAAAAGAAATAACATATACACCAGAAATTTTGTTAACGAGGAAACCGCAAATGCATAAAAACCCCGGGACCTTGTCCAGATTTGAACACCAAACTGTATTAAGCCGCTACAGGCAATAGCCTACTATCAAAACTTCGGACTGGAATGTAGTTGATACATATGTATCTTCTTCTCTGAGGGAACTAGTGATCCTCAAGACGAATTGATGATAGAATTGTAATTTCGGATGGATTACGATTTAAGGCGGTATTCATGTAGAAAGAAAATAGATTACTAGGAGATTTGGGAAACCAAACCAAAGTAAGGAAGTATACCTAGATAAGGAAATACTTCCTAGACAAGGTAATATTCCTAGATAGAGAAATATACCTAGAAAAGGAATTATTCATAGATAAGGAAATAAATTCCTAGATTATTTGGGAAACCGTTAAAAACTATAAATATAGATGTTTAGATCATAGCTAAGGACATCTAGAGTGTGGTTTGTGATACGAGACACAACTAGATCTAGATAGTGTGGTTTGTGGTACGGATACACCTAGAGAGGTTTGTGAAATTACCTAGAGAGAAGTTTGTGGGGCAGTTAATTATTGCAAAAGCAAGCTTAGCGAAACAGTTTAAAGGTTATTTATCTAGAGATATTGTGAGCGTAACAAAGAGAGAATTGTAATAGTTTTCTTGTTCATAATCTAGAGAAGATTTTTTTTTTCGAATCTGGTTTCTAGTGTGTTATGTTTTCTAGTTTTCGTATAATTATTCTAAATTCCGCCTCTATAATAATAATAACCAAGGTACATAGATCAACATGTATCAGTAATTGAGATATAATTTACCTCCACAATGATTCAATTACAGTCTCGCTCCTTACGCCTCTTGAATCTCAGCAGGACTATGCACAATTAATTTCCTTAGCTGACGTCCTTTATATCCTAACAGTTGCTTCAACTCAATTGAAGACTTTAAACCAATCTGCCTCTCATAGATATGCCTATATGTGATTTGTGTTCTGATCAAAGATCAAGGTGAGGTAGGAAATGATTGCAACACAAATTCTAGCAAACCTCAAAATCCGGCCTTTTAACTCCTGAAGAGCAGCCTAGATTATTATTCACGTCACAAGTAGATACTTGTGGAATAACAAAGTCTGAGATGAAGAAACTTTGTGATTTATATCTATCTTGTTTGTTGGAGAAAGGCTCAACAATCAAGGAAAAATCGGGATACACGAATTATCAAATAAAGATAGTTGGACCTGGCTTCATGAATCCCTAGGTGAAGTCGTTTTAGACGCTAAACCTGAAAAGGTTTGAACAAGATGACAACTCTAGTTTAAAACTAGGACACACAAGAATAGTGTCAGGAATTCAAAGATCCCAGTTGTTTGAGGTTCCCCTTATATAGACTTTCAAGGTTAAGTTTGCTTTAGATTTAAGCTAAGGTAGCTTTGGAATCAAGCAATCAATAATCACCGTTAGATGAAAATCTTGTCTTGAGATTAACATAATAAAATATACACTCTGGTTAGGATGAACCATAACTGAATCATGTACAATGACTTGTTCATTAAACGTTAGCCAAAACTATCCAGTTGAACGATAAGCTTAACCATTTTCATATAACACTTTAAGACTTTAATCTTGAGTCACACATGTGATCAATCATGTCTAGATAGTGTTTTTAGAGAGTTGTTCAAATGCCGGTTATCTCATAGAAATAATTTTGATGCATTTGAAAATATTCGACAGGGTAAGTACGTTGTATACATGTTCATGTTATATCTGTCATGGTATGTGTACCGGGTTTGTATACCCTTAAGACAAAAATAGGTCCAGGAATCCACAGATCTTTTCCGGTTTTCATACTGGTATGCGTGCATTTTTGGTTTTGAAACCAACAGATCTTTTCCGGTTTTTATTCTAGGTATGCGTACATTTCCTGGTTCACGAGTCAACAGACTTTTTATTGTATGGATACCGAGTATTCATACCGAAAATTCGCTGCTAACTATAGCTATGCTGGTATGTGTACCGGATACATGTATTGCAGCTCTAGACTTGTAACCGTTTTCCCAGTATGTGAACTGGTATGCATTCTGTCATGTATACATATTTACAATAGTTTGATATCTCTTTAATAATCAATTTGAAACATTCTCGAATAACATCAATGACATATATCACTATTTCAGGCAAATGATTAAATCTTGAATCATAATTTAGGTCATAAACAATAAATTTTTCTTAATCAAATTCATCAAGTATGAACAAATGTTCTTAAGCTTAGCATATGTCGAGAACGATTAATCAAGATAAACTTGATTCGAAATTTCTTCTATACATGTACTGTCTAGTTTAGTTATGCGATATTGTTTTATAGATAGAAAGGTGAAAACTTGAGTAATATGTGGTTCAGTCTTCACTTACCTTTTGTTGAAGAAGTTCTCCAAAAGCTTCGGATGATCTTCGCCTTTAAACGGTAGAACCCAGTGATGTCTGGTACTCAACTACACACTTTTATCCTAATCCAAGACTTGACTAAATGTAGACTAGAAGTCAAGATATAGTTTAGATCAACCAAATTTGACAACAAGCTTGAGATAGCAACACTTGTGAGTTCGACCGAGAAGTGCTCTAACAATATTGATGAACAACCTTGGTAGCTTATAAATAAAGATAAGTTCGTAAACTATTGTCTTGTATAAAACTGCCAAGTAAGAGAAACTTTTCTTTATATATTGTGCATGAAAGCATGTGAGAATTTTTCTTTGCATCACAAAGAAGATGTATGCAACCACAGTGCACCATATGTCTTGCCAAGGAGCTATGGTCAAATAATTCCGAAGTCGACAAGCTTAATTTGTCACACAACCATATTAGTTTGTGAACTGTCTAAAGAGTTTTGGAGTTTTATATTAACAAGTTTGCGAACTATGCTAAACAGTTAGTGTACTTGAAAATAAAAAGTGTACATGTTTGCGAAATGAGCAATCAGTTTGTGTACGCTGAAATAAACAGTATTCAATATTATCTCAAAATCGACTAGTTTGCGAACTGACCAATTCAGTTCGTGTACACGAGTTAATTGAGATATTAAAAATCAAGTTTTTATATTTATAATATAATATTAAGTTTGTGAAAGGGTGAAATAGTTTATGATTACTCCTTATATTTTGCAATATTCTTTGAAAAGTTCATCATTATACTAAAGTCATACAACATGTCTCAATAGATAGAATGGTAGATCAAATGAGTAACTAAGATAATCAGTCTTCAAATACCTTTACTGATGAAGTTTTTGTTGACGCCATCTTCAATCTTCAACGCTGATTGGTGATTTCTGACTCAACTACCATACTTTAATCCTAGTACGAGACTAAATTTCCTTTATTGTAGACAAGATATTAATTCCCAGATACTTTTCAGCAGCTGGTGGCAAGTACCTAAATTTTCAATCATACTTTTTTTGTAAAGTCTGGTACACCACCACCATCTGAATACTCGCCCATCAGGCTTGCATCTTTTTTCCAAGAAAAAAAAAACGAAAACTTAGGAGTTCACATGTCACACATCCATCAACACTCACAAAGGAGTTCACTTTTTATATTCGGGTTTTTGTTTTAAGGATTTTGACTAGTTTTTTTTTTGTTGCTTGCTCATGGTGATGGTGTAAAGATCAGCAATATGATTCTTTGAAAAAGAAGTTTATCTTTGGATTTAATATTAACACCATCTATATCAACAATAATATATCCAATAACACCGACATCAACTCCTCTGACAACTATATCAACATCTTTTCCAAAACATCGATTCGGAAATCGTTTGCACGTTTCAAACCATCTAACAAACCGGTTTCAACTCGTTCACCTATTGCACGAGGCTTATATCTTTCTCCTATAAAACATAATAAAATAAAGATACCAAAAGGTAGCAATGATGGGCCCTGCTGGCTGGTTTAGCATGCAAATGAAATAAACGTGTATTGCAACAACAAAAAAGGTCTCTTTATCATTTTCCTAGAGAAACAAAAATATCTTTATTAATGATATCTAATCTTAATATTATTCTCCTTCTTATTAAAAAAAAATTAAAATCAACCGAGCTTCCATAATCACCCACACATAGTTACCATTGTCGACGTGGATTGCAAATTAACATAACTTTCTTTATTTTCATATAAAAGTAAAGCCTCGTATATTGATAATTATTCAAGACCTAAGTAATTACAATACTTATTACAGATCATCTTAGCTAGTAAATAATCAAAAATCAAGACACCAACATTATCGCAATATTTTCTCCTCAAATATTAATACTTTTTCCTACCAATTCCACCAATCCAGGAATCCAAGAACATTTAACAGGTTAAATTCCTTACTTGTTTTGTATGAAACAAAAACAAACTATACCAAACTAGAAATTTCAGAAGTGTAGTAATCATTAAGTGATCCAACCATTTATCAAGGTTTCCAATCGAAACGTAACTATCTAAATTAACTAGGCTAAAGTAACACAAGTACCCTGGATCAATCGGAATTGGGGTTAATCGGTATGAATTGGTCTGAATATGTATATATATCGGAGTCGGTGATTGTTGTTGGTATCTTTTTGGTTATTGTTGTTGTATGGGTCTTGATGTTTGTTGCTGAGATCGAAGTTGTTGTCGGAAATTTTGATTTTGTAGTTGATGTTGATGATGTTACCACTAAAGATGGATTTCTTTTAGACATAATCCAAATCCAATTTTTGAATTTCATCCCCATGATTGAAACCCATAAAAATCAGATAAAGCCCGAATAAAAGTAAAACTTAACAATAAAGGAGATGAACTCTTGTCCAACCCATATGAAACAAGCAAACTAAAACTAAAAATGAAAGAAGGGTATAGTTTGATAAAAACAATTGATCTAAGAGATATAAGTTAGTAAGGGTTGAGTCTTAAAGATCAGATTTTGAACCAAAACTGAAGAAAAAAGTTAACAAATAAAGCAAATATAAGTAGTGATGCAGATTATAAATGGGTTGAAGTTGTTTTCCTTAGATATGCTCAAATCATATCTGGAAAAATAGATAGATTCCATATATTCCCACTACTCTTAACACCCAAAATTGGTCTTGTAGTGTGGTTTATATTTCTCAATTGATTGATCATTATAGTCGGGGTTGAGTCTTGATGATGCGACTTTTCGCCGACCAAACTTGCATCTTTTTCCAAAACGAGAATAAGAAAAATAGGATTTTACGCGTTACGCGTGAAGAAACGATTAGTGACCCAAAAATTTTCTCCCCAAAATTCTCCATCAACACACAAAGTAGTGGGACCAAAACTCAACCCCAATAATTCTCCGGTGTGTTCCCGGGACTGTGTATCGGGAGAATACATTGGTCAGTCTAGCATCTCCATCACGCATCTATCACCAGTCACCACCAGTTCACCGAAAAGGAAAAGAAAAACGTGTTGCACATTGCTCAAGTTTAGATGGTAACAAGAAGGAAAATGAGGAGTTAAGATATGTCCACGAGTCCGTTGCCCAAGTTTCGATAGAGTCTCTTATTAAAGAAAATTTTGCATTAACGATATTTTATCTAAATATTTACTTTAATTAAAGACATCGATTCAGACAGTGATTCAGACAGAGCTAGTTAACCATCGCTCATTTAGCTTAATTAGTTAGTTTAGATACTTGATTATTGTAAACCCTGACAATGGTAGATCATCTGTTGGTAGCTTTAGTTGTAATAACAGACCCCGATTATCTTGTTTGAGTGGAGAAGTCTTGACGCCAAAGGATATAGTCTTGATGTAAAACTTTATTAACTCGCTTTCAAGTAAAAGAATTTATTTTATTCGGAAAAAAAAAATTATTTTATTCGGTAAAAAAGGTCTTTTTCTCATTTTCCTATAGTAACAAACAACATAGTTTATCATATAACAAGAAAATCTAGTGGTAGTCTTTACTCTTTATAAGGAGTTTTTTGCTCCAGCTTTGGCTAGAGTCTCTCATAGAGAAATTTTTTGTAATAATGATATCTAATCTTAATTTTATTCACTTTTCTATTATAAAAAGAAAGTAAAATCAAGCCGAGCTTCATAGTCACCCACCTATAGTTACCATCGTCGGCATGGGTTCCATATTAACATAAATTTTTTTATTTTATCTTCATAAAAGAGGAAGCTTCATATATTGATAATAATCCAAGACCAGAGTAATTATAATAATTATCACAGATCATCTTAGCTAATAAATCATCAAAATCAAGATACCGACATTATCACAATATTTTGTCCACAAATACCGACACCTATTCTACAAATTCCACCATTCCAGGAATCCAAGAACATAATAACAGGTTAAATGCCTTACTTGTTTTGTCTAAAACAAAAACAACCTACACAAAACTACAAATTTCAAAAGTGTAGGGATCATTAGATGACCCAACCATTTATCAAGGTTTATCTTAATTAATTAGATTAAAGTAACACAAGCATCCCGAATCGGTACGAATATGCATATATATCGTAGTCTCAATGACTGTTGTTGGTGTCTTTTTGGTAATTATTGTTGTATGGGTCTATTGCTCCTTCCAATGTTGCTAAGATCGAAGTTGTTGACGAAATTTTGATTTTTTAGCTTGTGTTGATGTTGATACCACTAAAGATGAATTTCTTTTAGGCATAATCGAAATCCTATATTTGAATTTCATCACCATGATTGAATCCCACAAAAATCAAAAAAACCTAAATAAAAGTAAAACCTAAGAGTAAAGAGATGAACTCTTGTACAAACCATGCAAAACAAGCAAACTAAAGTGAAAGAATAGTATGATTGATCAAACTCTAAAAATAGTTGATCTAAGAGATATGATCAGATTTGAACCAAAACTAAAGGGGAAAAGTTCAAAAATAAAGCAGATATAAGTAAAGATGCAGAGATTGTAGATGAGTTGAAGTTTTCTTGCTCAGATTTGATGAAATCATGCAGAGATTGTAGATGAGCTAGTAGTAGTCCTTTTACTCTTTATTGGGAGTCTATTACTCGAGTTTAGGATAAAGTCTCTCATTAGAGAAAATATATGTATTAATGATATTTTAATCTTAATATTATTTTCTTTTCTTAAAAACCAGTAAGATCCATTCCATAATTACCCACGATAAAGGAACTGAGAATGGTATTTGATTGATTTGTCTCTCAAGAAAATTGGGATTGGAAATTTGTTATGTGAAACTCAAACCCTTGTCCATTGTAGAGTTTTTTTCACCTTTTTTTTCTTACTAGCAAAAAAAAGCTAGTAATAATTTTCTTACTCTTTATTGGAAATATGTTGTTCCATTTTTTGCTGAAATTTAATCCGAATATTATTTTTATTTCTTAAAAAAAACAAATTTAAAATTCATTCCATAATCACTCACGCATAATTACCATTGTCAACGTGGAATTCGGGCTAACGAAACGTAAGACGGAAAACGAGAAGAAAAATGAAAAGGTAAAATTTGGTCACCAATCTAACTTGATCAATAAGAATTATATTTTCTCTTTTTTCTCTCCTACTTTCATCAGAACTTAACTGTAATCAATAACTCAGAGATAACCCGAGAATCACTACTTGGACCTAAAACTAAGCAATTTGCGGACAAAGATCGACTATCAGATCAAGCCAGAGATTGATATATTGTGTATGTTCATACTTCGTTAACATATCTGATAGGAACATGAGGCGAGTGAGGATAAATGCAAACTCATGCTTCTCCCGAATGTTTATAAGTAGAATAAAAAAACTGGATTTTTGTTTGGTCAAGATCAATACTTTGACCTGGACGAGAACTCAGTTTCAATATTGCATAGTTGAGAGCTAAGCGAATCCTCCTCCCATTTAGGGGTGCAACCATTTTATTAAAAAAATAGAAAACAAATAAAAAGAAAGAAAAAGTATGTCACACACCATCCAAAGAGGCGGGAAAAACGAGAAAATCCTCTACTCACTCTCTGTATCCCGGAATCAGAGAATCCCCCGTACTTACCGTTTGGTTGGAGGGAATTTCCGTCACATTGGAAGAAAAAAGAAAAAACAAGTCTAGAAACTTTTCTTGTAACTCGGTTAACAATTGTCAAACAGTTTCAATTTTTTTTTTTTTTTGATGCCCTAGACTAGTGGTCCCTAGACTACATCCAAACTCCTTCAATTGGAGTAGATTTTAGCAATTACAGGATTCGAACCCCTGACTCTGCAGTTGGAGGGAGCATGTCAACCA
The DNA here is from genome assembly GCA_023531295.1 of Papaver armeniacum. Taxonomy (NCBI): domain Eukaryota; kingdom Viridiplantae; phylum Streptophyta; class Magnoliopsida; order Ranunculales; family Papaveraceae; genus Papaver; species Papaver armeniacum. Next base: position 834,047 of record JAJJWW010017064.1, on the reverse strand, counting down.
CCAGACCACTTGATGATTGTTAAACAATTTCAAATTAACAATACAATATACGAAATAGAGCGAAACTCCGATTGTAAATCAACTAACCATTTTTTTTATATAAAATTTGTTTTATAATATAAAATTTGAAATGATACCTTATACCATTTCTCATGAACTCAAAGAGAAATAAAAGAATAAGTACAAGTTGTGGGTTTCATTAAATTTAATTCAAATAGATTTTACGAACTCATCGTTTTTTCTCTATTCTTTCCCTGTTTTTTCCTATTTTTAATTCTCATCGTTACAAATCTACTCCAATTTTATAAGGTTTTTACAATAAACATAATGGAATAAATACAAAAAGATAAAATTATACAAAGTTTCATGAACAAGAAAAGAAATAAAAGAATAATCACATTACTACTTAAATAGATTTTACAAGCTCATCATTTTTTCCCTTTTTTTAAGCAGTTAATTGTCTTCTTATGATTGTAAATCAACTAGCACTTTTCTAATTTTATAATATATTTATTATAAAATTATGAATTTGAAAAAGATAATTGTTATAGGGAAAACTAAATGAATAACTTGAAAGAAAGTTGATTATAGTCAAACGACGATGAATTCTAGTTTACATGACAGTAACGAAAAGGTAAATGAGGAGGTAAAATTTATTTACATGAAAAACCACTCTCCCAAAGGAGGGAAAAAAGAAAAACCCACGCCCACTCATCATCCCTCCATACCTGATTTATACATGATTCAGCTGGTGGACATTTTCGTCATAAGAATTACATCAAACTCTAAAAAGTTTTTGCCTCAAGAGATTTTCCTCTTCTACAAATAAAAGAGAAAGAAAGAAACGAAAATAGAGAGAGAAGAAGAATAAGAGATGTTGAATCTCACGAAGAATGAAGTTTTATTTTGTTATAGGAATATCATTTTGGAAAGAAAATACAAGCTATTACAATCAACAAGTATCTCATAAAAACGGAGACAAACATGATTAGGAATAGGACAAACATGTTTATAGAAGTAAGCATATGATAACAATTTTCATTCTATCGCAAATAAAATGTTTCAAGATATACCTCTTTGAAGATCATACTTTGATGAAGAGAACTAATGAAAGTGAATCAAACTCCTGTGAAACTCAAGTGGTTAAAGTGGTGCTGATAACATGTTATCGTTTATTATATGTACAAGACAAAAACATTAAAGCATAAGTACATCTTTAATGCAAGGGGTCAAGGTCTAGGTGAAGGTGTTATTAATATTTTTTTATGGGTTATTGCTACATGACAACAAAATATTAAGATATAGCTTTTTAGCTAAAGTTTATCTCAAATCCCTAAGGTAGTACTTTTTATTTAAATTTAGAGACAAAAAGATGATTTGGACTTAAGACCCAAGGTCATGAAGAAATTATAATCTAGACTTTCTCCCTTACTCCAACTTGGCCATATCATCTTTCTTTATGATCTCGACCCTCGCACTGGAGATGAAAATTTGGTCGAAAAAAGTCTTAAATCTTATGTGTAATGCAATTTTAAAACCTTTACCCCTTGCATTGGAGATGCTCTAAATGAGAAAAAAGTGAAGGAGAATTAGGAATGCGCTACTGTTACTTCATCATCATCACCAACATCATCATCATTTTAGTTTAATTCAATGATTGAATACCAAACATTCACTTTCTCTGTTAATCAATCTCTTGAATTAGATTTTTACCACACCTCATGTCCCGATGCAAAAAAGATTATAAGATCTACTCTTGTTTCAACTCCATAGCAATTAATCTATTGTTGCTCATGCACTTGTTCGATTACTCTTCCATGATTGCTTCATTGGGGTGATAATCCACCGATTCTTCACTTATTTTCATATGCTTTTGATTTTGACATCAATTTTAGTGTAATTTTGATTTCGTTTTGTTTTTGATTTACTGTAATTTTTTTTTTTTTTGATTTGTTGTTCTAAAGATAAGATTTTGAACCAAAACCAAACGGGAAAAGTTAAAAACAAAGCAGATATAAATAAAGATACGGAGATTGTATATTGGTCGAAGTTGTCTTGCTCATGTTTGCTTTTGAAGAAGCGGATCCGAGCAAGAGAAATTTAGGCGGCTGGAGAGGTTGTCGTTTAGAGTTTTTAAGTGAGACAAAGAGTGTTTAGGTTACCATTTGATCCCTCTTTACCTCGTTCCCAAGACTAACCTCAATCCCTTAGACTAACAGAACTTTAGATGGTAACAAGATGGAAAATAAGCAGTTAAGATATTTCCACGAGTCCATTGCTCAAGTTTCAATCGAGCTAGTTAACCATGGCTCCTTTAGTTTAATTAGTTAGTTTAGTGTGAACACGGAAATCAAGTGTAGTCCGCGTGATCACAAACAATCTTAATATGAATTGAATACATGCATTAAAGTGCGAGTAAAGTATAGTATGCCTAGGTAGATGATGATTCATGGATTCCAAACCTCAGCAGTTTGTCATGATCTCGTCATCATCCCCAAAGTGATAGATCTGAGACATGAACAAGTAAATGAAACTATCCCAGTACTAAAGGTAAAGGAGACGATGGTTTACGGGTTCGGCACTGGAGCCCTACGTCCACGGATCCGGAGAGATATTCACTATAAAGTAAACGGTTACAAAAGTAGGAGACGATGATTTACGTGGTTTATGGAGAGATTCTCCATAAACACATACTTACTTCTCACTATTCTCTCTCATATTCCTTAGTTCTACTCTCGACCTCCTTTTCGTGGAAGGGGTATTCATATATAACCAAATCAAGTGGGTCCACCGACAAGGAGCTGTGGGGACCTTATCTTCTTGCCTCGTGCATGGTCTCCCGGACTTCCTTGTCCCCGCTGCTTCTAAACACCCATGCTCGTTACGCCACCTATCCTCGCTGTCCATCGTGGGTCGTCCGACACGTGCCCTCTGAGCGAAGATTAAATACGAGTGGTTGGGGCTATCCGGTCGTGCCAAGCAAGTGTCGATTCTCCACTGTCACGTACGTGTCATTGGACTATCCCCAACCGTTGATTACATCTTACCTCAAGCGATGGGGTAGAGTAACTCCTTGGTGTTGTATGGGATCATCTATTTTGGATGCTCCTCATCTTCGACCGTTGGTCTTGGACAGGTGGCACGTTGTCTAAACGCCATGGATGCCCCTATGTGTCATCCCTCTTGAGACATGGCCTCCACGTGGCTCGCTAGTACACGTGGCGATGGAGATAAATAAGTGTACTTACAATTTGCCCCTCTTCTTAGACTAGGCGTTTAGCTTTCGTTGGAAGAAGAATCGTGGTGGTCGTTTTTATCTCCTCCTCATAACTTCTCTAAAAAGGTGCTACCCGCATTTGTTGTGCACGTTTCCCATGTCCGGCCATAACTTCCCTTTGGGTAGTGGACGGTTTCTCTTGGTCTTTTAAAAAGTGAAGAATGTGAGAATGTGAATTTAATTCACATTCTGCTTTATTCTCTCGTTCTTTTGTCTTCTTCATCTTCTTAACTTCCTCGACACCATTGTTGCTGCTGGGCCGTTGTCGGCTCGCGATTCTTTAAGTTCTTCTTTGCCACTTCGTTGCTGCTGCTGCTTTACTCTTTGAGGTTCAGGTATGATTTTTTGTTCCGTTTAATCGCCATGCCTAACCCTGTTGAGTTCTTGATTTTCTGTGATCGTTGATGATGAATTTAAATTTATGTATATCCTCGGATTTGAGGGTTGATCGCACCTGAAGTCGTATGTTTCATTGGTCACGCTTAATTTTATCTTTCTTTTTTGAGTTGGAATAATAGCTTGAGAGTTTAATATTATAGACGGAATCTAGGGTTTTCTTCACGTTTGTCCGTTGTTCTTGAGATTTTCTCGCTTTTCGATCTTCCTTGCCTCGACTTGCACTTTTATTCGTGTTTGTGTCACAGACATGTCCGACCATCCATGGTCCCTTACCAAACTCCTCCGTCGAGTCCTCCGCCAGTCTCCTCGGAGTGATTCCAATACTAAGGGTGGAGCCCCGCTTCGCTACCCAGATAACCTCGGGATGGACGAACATCCTCGTCCCCTTGGTCGAGATCTTCGCTTAAAAGGGGTGATCCCACATGAGGATCTAAATATGTTGTGAATCGCCCCGGAGGTGAGTCTCCCGAGCAACAGAATCCGCGCACCGAGCCTTTAAATGTGCAGCCTCTCCGCTCCAAGCCTCCACCGCGGACTAATCCACCTCGTGCCTAGTTCGAGCAAGTCAACTAAGACTCGTCTTCGAGAGAAAGGCTGCGGAGATAGAGTCTTCGGGAGACATAGTTCTTCCTAAGAAGAAGGCTGCGGGTTACGCGGAAGATACTACGGGAGATGCTTTCGAGGAAGACTCTGTTGTTACTTTCAAATCCTTTACCTTTGGGTAATAAGAAGTTTACCTTCCGACACATTGATCTTGAGGCCTTCAAGTTGAAGCATGGTCTTCAGCACTTCCAAGTTCGTTTTTATGCCGCTGATAAAGATATAACTTATGAGATGGTTACCAATTACAAGTATGATGCCTTTCATTTGCTCATGACCAAGCTTTCGAGGCTGGTTTGATGTTACCCTTGTATAAAGCCGGTGATGATTTCTACTACCGGGTCTTGTCTAGCCGCGATACTGCCAAGAAAAGTCATAATCGCGGGGTGCAACAGTTGACAGGAAACTATCTTCGCCATCTTCGTGAATGCTATCTTCGTAGTAAGGGGAAGACGATGATGACTTGCTATGCCCCTAAATTAGAAAAGGAGAAAAGGGTGGCATACTCCCTGAGAATTTTAACAAATCCTTTGGAGATTATGTTAACAGGAATACTCGTAAACCGTGGTCTGTGAGTCTGCGGAACATTGCTTCTGCTAAGGGGGAAGTTCGACTTTTGAGTGAGGTAAGTGATTCCAAGATGGCGAGGGTTCCTGGTGCCGAAGGTCTTCCTATTCCTGCTGATGAGAGGATTAAGCGTGATCATGACTATGAATGGTATGCCACTGTTCTTGAAGTCGTTGGTCCGTGGGCCTATGGTTGGGTCCCTGGGCCCCATGGTTGGCAGCCTACTGCTGACAGTCCTCATCGCGAAGTTTCTCCCCGCCTCGTTATGCCCATTACGCCCTTGGCAGATGAGTTTTGTAGGCATGTATTTTGCTTATAATCGCGATGTTGACGACGCGGAAGACGAAGATATTCCTGATGCTAACCTTCTTTCGCAGAATACTGATGTTGCTAAGGTGTGTTGTTTGTTTTCTATGTATATATGCCCCTTCGTTTTCTTGAATAATATTGATTATGCTAAGGAAAGGAGATGCCGATGGCTCTTTTATCATTATGTGTGGTAGGTGCGTAGAGACAAGAGGATCAATCCGGCGCTCGTCGAATTCTCCCACCGAAGGTTCTACACACTTCGAGGATGTGAACAGTCCGTGGATGGTGATGAGGATGTTTCAGACGGGAAGAGCGACTGAGACTTCTCCCCATTCAAGAAGTAGATGGTATTGCCGGTGGGAGCGTTGGTGGAGGTGGTGGTGGTCAGGCCACTGGTGGTGGTGGTAATGATCAGGCTGCGGGGGCTACCAAGGATGGGGATGGTGGTGACAAGGATGTTGTGGACAATGGTACCTGGGGATGTTGAGACAAGGTGCTGGGGATGTTGGAGACAAGGGTGCGGGGATGTTGGGGACAAGGGTAAGAAAATTGCTCTTGATAGTGGTGACAAGGATGGGGATGCTTCTTGCGAGTTTCCTTTGGTAAGGTTTTATCCGGGGAGCAATCATTTGACATGGCCACAAAGTTATGGGGCTTGTCTCGGACTTCAACGCTAGATGGTGATGACTCGGAATGTCCTTAAGGATAGGCTGGGGGTGACCTCACACGTGGATCGATCTTTGGGTTTTGGCGAAAGCATCCGAGGTTTGTGTCGGCACCTCCTCCACTTGCTGGTGGGGTTTGGCGCTAAGTACTACCGGTGCCTCGCTTGGTGGGACGTCCTTAGACTCTCCCTCGAGATGACTTCACGCGGTCCTTGGTCACGGATGGTGATGATGTTTGTTTGGCGTGGCCGCAAAAGAAAAACTTGCTTGTCGTGCCTCGTCCTGCGCCTCTGTGATTGAGGGGAAAAGAGTTCGGACTCTTTACTCGTCAGCATATGGAACTAACCCCGGAGGAGGTGGTAGATCGAGTGTGGGGCGAGAATCTTGTGACCTGCGGGATTGATCTCGTGGTGGATCCTCCCCCTACGGTTGCTGGTATGATGGCCATTGCTGATGGGTACCAGTACAATTATCCCCAACAACGGTTATTGGAGGTTTGTCCTACTCTTTCTTCCCCTGATTTTGCTTAAATGTGTCGTGAACTAATTTCCCTTTTTGATTGATAGATGATGAGGAGTGAGTATTGTAACCATCATCTTTACCAGCTCTTCAAGGCTAAGTCTCTCGAAGCTAGAAGGGAAGCTCCAGATTGTGAAGAAACGCTTTCGGGCGTTGAAGCTTGGTCTCCGCTAAAGATGAGGAAATAGCGTGGTCAAGGGCCTCGCTTAGCGTAAGGAGCAAAGCGGACGCGGAAGAGGCAAAGCCGCGCTCCGAGCCGGCCTCGTTAAGGCCAAGTTAGCGGTTGCTGAGAAGAACTCCTCGTCTATTTCGTGTCCTGTTTCCTATTCTTTGGTAGTTTCCTGCTCCTATATGTTCCGAGTTTTCCCTTCTTCCTCCTCCCGCTCGTATCGTCTTAGATGGGTGGAGTCCCTGAGTTGTTGTGGCTTCGGAATGAGAGAGATCGTCAAAAAGGTCGCATTGCTGAGTTAGTTGAAAAACTTAAGAGTGAATCGGCGAAATGGAATGCCCGCGCGGATGTTCATAACGCTATGGGTGAAGAATGGCGTAAGAAAAAGCTTTGCTTGGTAGATCCGCAAAATCGAAACAACCATGACCGCCATTTGTTCAACGGGGCTCTTTTATGGACGCGGATAATCTTGAGAAAGCCCGCGGTCATATTTCCTCTTTAGAAATTAAGCTTAATGTTATGGAAGACGAGCTGCGGCGAGCGCGGTCTTCTCATCCCTCGTATGTGCGGACTTATACGCGCGTCTTGCTAAGGAAAGAGACGATGCTAGGGCAGAATCTAGTGCTCTCAGTAGTGCTTTATCCGCGTCTCGAGCTGATGTGGCTCGTCAGGTTGAGCGTGAGAGAAACTTAGAGGTGACTATGTATCGCCTTAACAAGGGGTTGGAATCGAAGAATGATGAGGTTAATCGATATCGTCATTGGACTCGATGCTTCGAGATGATCTAAGCGCGAGTCGGTATGCTCATAATCTTCTGCGTTAGATTATGATAGGTTATTAAATGAACATGATTATGCCGCAGAAGCAAGGGATTCCGCGGTTGATCATTGTGAAGGTATACGTTTTGTCATCGAGTGTGCTTTGTATTGTATCTGTTATAATTTGTTTTTTCCATTATCCGCGAGAGCCCGGGGACACTTAGTTTGCGGATGACAAATTTCCAGGCTCGGGCTAAGGTAGTTCAATTGGAGGGCCAAGTCAATTACCATCGTGGCCGGGCCTTGTCTCGGGAGGAAACGCTCGAAGCATGCCAATCAAAAGGTGGACCTTCTTTCCACTTCCCTAAGTCAGCCGAGATGAAGAGTGTGGCCATAGGCTTCGTGGCTCGTAAGCAGTTGGCGAAGAGATTAATAGAACTCTTGGTGATATTGAGTTGGATCTCGGGAAGAACCATGGGTTAAACAAGAATTATGCTCGTCGTCTGTTCCCCGCGCTCCCTTCGGGCTCTTTCGGGCCCTCCTGCCGGTGGTAGTGTTCCTTCCTCGTGAAGGACAAACCCGCGGATAACGCTCCTTCCCAGTAGATCATATCTAGTATGCTAGGGATTGATCTCAGTTGCTTATCCTTTTTGGCGTTTTTGCTACTCTTTTTGCTAGGCTTGTAATCAACTGCCATGTACTAGATCAAACTTTGGTGTTTAAATCTGGATTTGTATTTTGTTGAATTTGCATCTATTGTCTTTTCAAATAAGTTAACGTAATGAGTACTTCCGTAGTATTTACTATCCAAGGATGTTGATCTTTGAATTTGAAAGTGTATTGTTTGCGCCATTCTCGTAGGTTGATATCCCCGAATTGTCTTGTGACCTTTGCACCCCGTCCAAATAATTCCTTGGTCCGGGATTCTGAACGGTGGGGTCTGGCCGACGTTCAAGGATATATTCCATTGAGTTCAAGGGTTTGTAATATTGCTCGGGTATCTCGTTCTTTGGGAAGTCGCCCCTGGTCGTACACTTATAGACGCTTACGAGGAGTTCCACGAGATTGCATGTGTATGCTCCGATATGTTGCATGCGTGTGCTTTGTTATGGGATATTGCCCGGTATATTGCGGTGGTAAGATCCACGCTTTGTGCCGGGATATCCCTCTCATTAAGTATAATGTCAATTCTTAATAATAGTAATTGCACAACGATTTACGTGGTTCGGCCTTAAGGCCTACATCCACGGGTAACAATAGTATCGATATTTTATTAAGGTGTGACATGGTTTTCAATGTACATTGTGTAAGTAGTATATACATGTGGTTCATATGGTATGTGGTTCATATGGTTTATATACATTGTGTAGATATGTGTTTCATATGGTATAGGTTGTGGGTTTTGAATAAATTGAAATGCGCGTTGGTAATGAATGGGATATGATACTTGAAAATGAAAGCTTGGATTGATTGAAAAGTTAAGGTGCGTTACTCCTTTGTCGAGATAGAAACATGTGGACTAGCACGCCCATTTTCTTCTTCAAATGCACACGCAGGTGGTTGGTCATGGGTAGTATGGCTTGAGGTATTTGGCATTCCACGGATGCATGAGGATTTCCCTTTCGTATCACGAGATAGTAAGAGCCCTTTCTGCGATGTCGTGTATTACGTAGGGCCCTCCCAAGTTGGTGCTAATTTTCCCCACTCTTCTTTCTCGCTGGTATTGGGGAATGGTCCTCAACACATACTGCCCTTCTACAAAATTCCTAAATTTCACTTTTTTGTTATATTCTCTGGCCAGCCTGCGTTGGTAGTTTTCCATTCTTTGCAGTGCCGCTTCTCTCCTTTCTTCGAGGTCGTCGAGCTTTTCTAACATCATGTCCGTGGTGAGATTCTTTTCCCATGCTTCTGTCTTTGTAGTTGGAAGTAGAATTTCCGCAGGGATTACTGCTTCTGCTCCGTAGGTGAGTAAAAACGGGGACTCTCCTAGATTGATCTACGAGTCGTCCTATATGCCCATGTAACGTTATGCAACCGTTCACACCACCGCCCCTTGTACTCGTCTAGATGTTTTTTAAGAATAAGTGCCACGTTTTGTTTGTGGCTTCTGCTTGTCCATTGCTTTGTGGGTATATGGGGGTGGATTTGTTTTTTCGAATCTTGAAGGTGTCGAATGTAAGTCAATATTCTTTCCTTGTAGTCGTTTTTCGTTGTCTGAAACTATCTCTCGGGGGATGCCAAACCCGCATGATATTTTGAAAAATAAAAGTAAAGACGTCTCCGAATCCCGAATTCTTGCCGGGTGCCTTTGCTTCTACCCACTTGTCAAGTAATCCGTTGCCACTATTAGGAATCTTCTTTTCCCCCCATCCCTCGATACGAGTGGGCCTACTATGTCGATCCCCCATTTCCCAAAGGGCCACGGACTGTCCACAGAATTCAAATTGTTTCTAGCGCCAAATTGTGAACACGGAAATCAAGTGTAGTCCGCGTGCTTTATATGAATTGAATACATGCATTAAAGTGCGAGTAAAGTATAGTATGCTAAAGGTAGATGATGATTCATGGATTCCAAACCCGCGAGTTTGTCATGATCTCGCCATCATCCCCAAAGTGATAGATCCGAGACATGAACACGTAAATGAAACTATACGAGTACTAAAGGTAAAGGAGACGATGGTTTACGTGGTTCGGCACTAAGGCCTACGTCCACGTATCCGGAGATATTCACTATAAAGTAAACGTGATTACAAAAGAGAGACGATGATTTACGTGGTTTATGGAGAGATTCTCCATAAACACATACTTACTTCTCACTATTCTCTCCTATTCCTTAGTTCTACTCTCGACCTCCTTTCGTGGAAGGGGTATTCATATATAACCAAATCAAGTGGGTCCACCGACAAGGAGCCGTGGGGACCTTATCTTCTTTGTGCTCAGGTGCATGGTCCGTGACTTCCTTGTCACTCCGCTGGCTTCTATAATACCCATGCTCGTTACGCCGACCTATCCTCGCTTCCTTCGTGGGTCGTCCGACACGTGCCCTCTCGAGCGGCATTAAATACGAGTGGTTGGGGCTATCCAAATCCGTGCCAAGGCGTGTCGCTTCTCCCTATCACGTCCGTGTGGGTTGGACTATCCCCAACCGTTGATTACATCTTACCTCGTGATGGGGTAGAGTAACTCTCCTTGGTGTTGTGTGGGATCATCTATTTTGGATGCTCCTCATCTTCGATCGTTGGTCTTGACAGGTGACACGCTGTCTAAACGCCATGGATGCCCCTATGTGTCATCCCTCTTCGAGACATGGCCTCCACGTGGGCTCGCTTAGTACACGTGGCGATGGAGATAAATAAGTGTACTTACATTTAAATACTTGATTATTGTAAACCCCACAATGGTGGATCATTTGTTGGTTGCTTTATAGGTTGTTTGGATGGTCGCATTTAAGTAACTTTTTTGCTTTTGGTGAAAAGTCAAAAGTCCTGCTTTGGCATTGTCATTTAATATCTACTTCGAGTATGCGAGGCGCGCTTCTTTTTGGAGCCAATATTTCTAGCTTCCGACTTCTCCCAGAAGTTGCTTCTGCTGCTTCTCCTCGGGATATCGTCTGATATTTTTTTATCTCTTTACGTTTTATTCTTTATTTCGAAGAACCAGACACTCAGTTTTGAGAAGATGATATGAACGCCATTAAAAAGGTTAGTAGAGATGAAGAAGATATAAACACCGTTAAAGGTTGGAAGATGGGATCCTATTTATGTGCTGTGTTGCCATTGAATTTTATGTATTTTTATGTATGAATGGAGGAGATTGAATGGTGGTTGCAAGTTTGGCAAGGACATGAAGTTTTGGTTCGAAGTGTTAAAATCTATAGATGGGATCGAATTGTTAAAGGTTTTTAGCAATAGTTTAACCGAGAAGCTCGGGAAGGAAATTGATTGTTGCTATTCGAATCTAGAGATGAATGATGGTGAAGATGGGAATGAGTATCGTAGTTCGAGATTTCTTGTGGATATGGAGACATAGGGTTATGTTAGAACTCAATTACAAGCCCAAAACTAGCCGAAAGAATTGGACAAGTTGAGTTGAGTTTGATTCGAACTTGCATTAGATTAAATTCCTTACGATTTGGCTACGAATCAAAATGTTTGAGAGTCATGGATGGATTATGATTGATGTGTTGTGTATGAATTTAAGCATGCAGGTCAATGGAGAGGTAACACAACAGCAAAATTGGTTGTGTCTTAGTTACCATTTGTATGCACACAATATGTTCGAAGAAAAGGCCTAAGTGACCTGTTCTTCACATCTTCAATTTTAGGCTACTCTACCGCTGCACTTCAAGACCCCAAGCAGGATTACTAGCACCACCACACCTGTACCTCCACCAACATCAACAACACAACACCATATTTATATGTGAGAAGCAAATCTCGAAGACTTTGTCTTAATCAACAAAGTCTCGTGTATCGTTGAAGTTTGGAATAACAAAGACTGTAATTTGAGATAAAGAGGAATGGATTGTTCTCCCTTGTCGCCTAAGAATTAAATACAAGTTAATCACAGTCTAACTTGTAAATTTGCCAAACTTGCTTATTTGCTTTTCAACTTATAAGTTAGGTTGTTTCCAAACTAACTTTTCCATTTTTTAACTTCTCAGAAGCAACTTCTAGAAGTTCGTGGTTGTAATGCTTCTACTTCCGTATCCAAACGCCCTATTAGTTGTAATAACAGTCCTCGGTTTTCCTGTATGAGTGGAGAAGTCTTAACGCCGAAGGATGTAGAAAGTCTTGATGTAAAATTTATTTTAAGAGAAGAAGAAAAAAAAAAAATCTTGTTTGTCACGTGAGAGAGCGAATCCATCACCACTCCTCTGACAGAGGCGGGAAAAGAGAGAATCCCGCAGGACGCACTCACCATTCTGTTAGAGGGGTATTTTCGTCATAAAAGAATAGAAAACCCTTATAAGTTTTCCATGAAAATTCATTGTTTTCTGTAAAACAAAATAGAGAGAAACCAAAATTTAGTGAGAGAAGAAGAGATGTTGAAGAAATGGAGTCTTGTTTCTTTGATTATCATCATCATCAGCATCACCATGATTTCTACTGGTTCTTCATCATCATTAACACCATCATCATCATTTTGGTCTAATTCATTGATTGGAGACCAAACATTCACTCTCTCTGCTAATCAATCTCTTGAATTCGATTTCTACCGAAATTCATGTCCACAAGCGGAACAGATAATAAGATCTACTATTTCTCAACTCTATAAGAATCAATCTACTGTTGCTCCTGCACTTGTTCGATTACTCTTCCATGATTGCTTCATTGGGGTAAGATTCTTCACTTCTCTATGCTTTTGATTTTGACTTGGATTTTAGGGTAATTTTGATGTATTTGTGATTTTGGTTTTGTTGTTTTTGATTTACTGTAATTCTGATCTTCGATTTGTTGTTGTTTCTAGGGATGTGATGCATCTGTGCTGTTGAACTCAACGAATGGAGTTGAAGCTGAGAAAGACGTAATACCCAATCAATCGTTGAAAGGATTTGATGTAATTGACAAGATTAAATCCAGAGTGGAATCGGTTTGTCCTGGTGTTGTTTCTTGCTCTGATATTCTCGTTCTTGCTGCAAGAGATAGTGTTGCTCTGGTAATTCCTTCTTCCAACTGTTTCTCCACTTTCTTCAGTTTTGGGTTTCATTTTGGTTTCATCTTCTTCAATTTTGAGTTCGATTTTGGTTTCATCTTCTTGGGTTTTGAGTTTAGTTTTGGTTTCATTTTCTTGAGTTTTGAGGGTTTTTGTGGATTGTTGGAATACAGGGCGGTGGACCTTTCTATCCAGTTCCTACAAGAAGGAGAGATAGTCTTGTATCTTTCCCTGAAATTGCTCTAATGGAGCTTCCAGCACCAACTGATGATCTGTCAGTCATCCTCTCAAAGTTTCTCCTCAGAAACTTCAACGAACAAGAAACAGTCAGTCTATTGGGTAAATTCACTAAACCCTAATTGACAATCTTCCTCTTATAATCGTATTTCTTGAATTTTAGCCGGAGTTTGTTTATGCTTGCATAATGTTAAGTTTGTAGTTCTGAATGCAATTTCTGTGTATGGGGTTCCACTTGGGATTTGTTAGTGTTGATGATTCTTGTTCATGTTAGGTTTGTTTTCAAGATTATGAGATTTGGTTGTACTTCTGTAGTCAAGTTCTCTCCGAATAATGTTCTAGTTTGTAATTCTGAATGAAATTTGTGCGTGGGTTTCACTAGAAAAAGTAATCCAGTTCTTAATGTGTCAACCACAATACTGGTTTTCTTGTCCTAGTGATTAATGTTTAGTTTGTAATTCTGAATGGAATTTGTGTATGGGGTTTCACTTGACAAAGTAATCCAGTTCTTTATGTGTCATCCAACAAATGCTGGTTTTATGAATGTGAATTTCATGAAATGAAAGAGGAGACTGAATGTTTGCTTATTCTCATACAGGTGCTCACAGCATTGGTGCAGTTCACTGCACTTTCCTCACGGATCGAATCCACAATGTCTCTGGTACCGGCAAAGCTGACCCAAGCATCGAACGTGAGTTCCTGAACACCATGGTAATCAGGTGTGATAACAAGTCAGCATTCATAGACCTGGCAAAAGACGGTGCAGTGGAAAAAGGGTTTGGAAGACACTACTACCAGGGCCTGATCCTGAACAAAAGCGTCCTTCGTTCGGATCAGCAACTAATGGCGGAGGAAAGAACTGCAACCTGGGTAAGAGCATACACCTCAAACAATTTCTTGTTTATAAAGGATTTCTCCAATGCAATGATAAAGCTTTCAAACAATGGAGTACTCACAGGACCGTTAATGGGACAGATTCGAGTCAACTGTTCCTCCACATTGTGATCATAGATGGTGCATTAGAGGAGGGTAACCAGAACTACAATAAATTTGTTGCTTGTATTCAGTCTGACTCTGAAGTTGTTTGACCAGATTGGGGTGACTTTTCTTGTTTTTAGTTTTTTCCTTGGGTTTTAGATATATGCATATTATTCAGTCTCTCAAACCTATTTATTGAGAAGTAATGAAACTGATCCATTTTATGTTTTGTATGATTGTTTAGTTTGTTCTGCGTTAATCTGTAATGTATCTGGTTATATATTTCCGTCTGTATGGAATTGAAGAATTTCCTCCAGTTTGTTGGGGGCTCCATTCAACTTGCTGGTTGATAGACAGCAACAAATACTAGATTTTGTGCTGCAAATGCAATACCAGATGCGACATACCCTACACCGAGTGTTCAGCCAACTACCTTTACCAAGGATAAGCCCAACGATTATTACACATTGAATTACTTTGAGAAAGCTATCGGAACTCGAGTTTTCTAGCTTTAGAAAGCAAATTAACAAGACATGGAATAAGCCACATCTGATTCTACTGAAGTTTCAAAAAGCAAAATAACATTGAGACACGTGATCAGTATCGCTTTGAGGCCTAAATTCACATAGCATTATATTTACGCACATTTTAAAGTCGAGCCACTTCGAATGCTCTACTCAGAGGCTAAAATTTAAAAGAAACACTAATTTTGAGCATCTGATCTGATCCAAATCCAAGCTCCCTTTCAGATTTTGGTATCATTCCTGGTGGGCAATTCTTTCACCAGAGTCAAAAGGTGCAGAAGCCAAACAACTTGTATTAGTTGGACCTTGACAGAATGATGCATGATGGTTCATTTTAAGCCATGTCATGGGGTCTGCAACTGCACACTGCCAAACTATCTCGTACCAGTTTTGGATGTACACTGAGACACATGATCAGCTTTGAGGCCTAAATTCACACATAATGATTAAGGCACTTTTGTCTCAAAGGCTAACAACTTTCAATAGACACTAATTTTGAAAATCTGATCCAAATCCAAGTTCCCTTACAGATTTCCTAGTGGGAAACCTTTCTTTTAGCGCTGACTGACGCCACCTTTCCTTCTTTATTTCCGACTACACCTTGAACCTGTTTTAGAGTACAACAAGTATTAACGCGCTGTTTCTGATATTAATCTCCTCTTCTTGGTAGAACTGGAATTCTGAATCCGTTTAGAATATATAGCAAATCATCCCAAAACCAAGCTCTATATATACCTCATTCCCCTATGCTTATTCTTCACACACAATCTCATCTCTTTTTCTCCTCTCACGAACATACTCTTTGATTAACTTTATTTTCTTCCGTCGCCATGGCTTTCAAAACCAATATCTTGCTTTCCTTGGTGCTTGTGTTTGCTGTCCCTTTTATGGTTAATGCTTTTGTTTGGAATGTTGGTGATGATGCTGGTTGGTCTAGTCAGACTCCACCATATGATTACACTTATTGGTCCATGGGAATATCCTTTCTGGTTGGTGACGACAGTCTCCGTTTCGTCTATGATCGTAACACTACGAATGTCTTAGAAGTGACTTCTGCTGATTACATATCATGTAACGCAACATCTCCACTCGCTGCCTACAACACCGGAAACGACACGATTCCAATAGCAAAAGAAGGATACCAGTATTACATCAGTGGTAATCCTGTTGACTGCAGCAACGGTTTGAAGGTTGGTGTTTGGGCTTCAAATTCATCATATGTTAGGTTTTGGAGGTTAGGCCCAGCCTATGGCCCCGATGGCTATATCAACGTACCTGATTTTGATTGAACTAGTACATCTGCTACCGGAGGAGCAAGCACGACTCGAGCTACATCATCTAGTTCCACTTAGTTTGTTTTATTTTATTTTTTAGTTTTGTGATTGCTTAATTTACTTAGTTTACGTTAATTTTTGTGATTGCTTAATTTATGTTTCATTGAGATTTTTAAGGATAATTTGATTGAATTTATAATGAAATATATTCACCAATTTTATAAGTTTGAATAATTCGTGATTCATCTATGATGGTATATTTGTTTGTTCTGTAGCCAAAATATACACACATCTATTATCCTTTTTGTTGATCGGTTACACACATATTATCTGTGTGTCACAATGTAAAGCTCTGCCTAATATCCCCCCCACCCATATATGCTTTCTCGGCAGCAAAAGCAAATCATCTTGTCAAGCGTTTTACCAAACGCTCCGCATGCAATTTGGTTGCAGGGAGATACCATACTGCTGTTGATTTCTAACCCATTCCAATAACAACCCTTGACAAATCGAGCCATTAGTTCCATCACAGGATCAACAAGTTCTTGCAGCAATCTCGGCCAAAAACTGAACCTAAACCTTAGACAATTTCAGCACAGCACAATTTCCCCATCGAAACAGCAATTGGTAGTAGCAACAGTTCTTGCTGATTTCTCCTTTCTCAAATCAACAGCAATACCATCTCTTCTTCCATATGCTCTTCACTCGACCAACAGAAGCTACATCATCTTCTTATACACGATTGACCAACCCCTTGCAGCAGACTCCATTGCTCAACAGCGACCACCATTTCTTCTTTGTCTCTGAGATTCGATTCAAAACCCCACTGCGGTTGTTACTTCAATCTCGAGCAAAACATTCCTTCTACTCTTGACAGCGATCACCAGAACTCCTCCCTGTCCTAACATTCATCTAAACCCAGAAATCCAGTGAACTTTCTGAATCTAATTTCCTCACCAGCTCCAGATCTCAGTTCAAGAAACTCCACCGAGTTCCCCAAAACAGGAATGGATTCGAGTTCTAGGAGATACCCATCCTTCATAATCCCAGAAGAACTCGGCCATCAAACCCATCTTCTGAGATCTCGAAATTCATCTCAATCAATCCCAATCTCCTTTCATCCATCAGCAGTCTCAATTAACGGCAACAAGCAAGTTCTTCTTCTGATTTTGAAAACTTCTTTTTCTCCATATGAGCAGTACACCATTTGTTTTGAATGAGAAATCTCGACCAGTTTAGCTTATGAAATTAAGTGTTGAGGATCTAATCTTCGGCATGGCAAACTCGGTGTTCGTTTTGTAATAGATAACATTGCTGTTAAATATTAGCCATGAGTTCAAATTGATTTTGTAGGGCCATATAAAAAAAATCAGTTTATAATTAAAAAGTTCAGGAAACAAAAAAGTGAATATATGTACTAAAAATATAAATTAACAGTGCATATTTGGTCAATGTTTCATCTCATTTACGTATTAGGAAAAATTTATGCGCCCTTTATAATCTCCAATGCTATAGTTTTTGTTATCAATTCAATCATTCTATGTTCACGTGAAGAGAAGTGGAAATGACGACCCTACAAAATAAAAACTTAGAGTTAAGTAATTCTCGTATCACTAGCTAATTTGGTGGAGTTTCTTGAACTGAGATATGACGGGAAAATTGTTGGAATATTTTCAACTGCGCTATCCAAGGGGGGTCTCTAGGGGGCAACGCCCGAAAGAATTTTTGGTGGTACGAATCGCTTTCTGACGCTTCTGAACATATCCGAATCTTCGAATCCAACATACGTCATTGATGTCTGATGATGAAGAGACTCATCGTTTCGTGAAGAGAAACCTGTTGGTGAAAAGATGTCTATTCCCAACAGATGCGAAAACCTCTATAAAAGGCATCTCCCAAAACTCGTTTAAAACATCATCGAAAAAACCTTTTCTGTTTTCTCTCTTTCTAAAGCATCATCAGAAATTTTGTTTACATGTGTTCTTGATTGGATCAAGAGGTACAAACCTTGAATTCAAAATCTGTTGTAGGGCATTCATTGTATCCTGAAGGCATTATTTCACATACCTGTTGTAATTGCCAATTTATTGGGAGGGTAGAAATAATTGTCTAAAAGAAATCTTATGAACCTTGAAAGTTTTGAGTACAACAATCTCTTCCTGTGTTATTTCATCTTCTATTGCAACCCATTTTTTTCCAACAAAAATGGTAACGGATAGCATTCATTTTAAATGGTAATGGATAGCATTGTTTAGTTATTGATCTGGTGAAACTCTATGAATGGTAAAGACTAAGGAGATAAATTATACGCTTTGGGACTCTAAAACCAATCGGCAATCTTTCTCTCTCAACTGTTTGTAGAAAAGCCACCGTAGTCTGTGTAGATAAAGAGAAGTTTGAAGAAAACTCACTGTATGATCTGTTTCATTTTTGTTTTTTACATCTTCTTTCTAAGTGGCGCTTTCTCATCAGTTTTTCCTTCTCTATTTGATTTTTTTTCTTGTCGATATTATTTTTAATTTATAACCAAATGCTCTCTTCTGATTGTTTTATGCAAAAAAAAAAAAAGATGCTCTCTTCTTTTTTTAAATAATACTACCTCCGTCCCACTATTAGTTGACCTAGTAGCACAAATTAAAAATGATTTATTTCTCAAACTATACCACGGATATTTATAAATTTTATATCATTGGAAAGAATTTTAAAACACCTACGTAACGAGTATAAACATGAATATCAAATTATATAAAATCAACTATTAAATAGACAAAATTAAAAAACAATTAGGTCATCTAATAGTGGGACGGAGGGAGTATGTAATATTTTAGCGATATGAGCTGGAGAGTGGTCGGGAAACAAATTCTAAAGAACGAGGGTATGGGAAATGGATCGAAGGTTGCCTGGATGGTATATACTGCCTCCCTTAGAGCATCCACAGCGGGAGACTAAAACTAAAATTTTGGTCCAGAAACCAGACGCAGTCGAGCGGAGTAAAGATCAAAAACCAGAGTAAAACCAAAAACCAAACCATATTTGGTCTTTAGTTTGGTTTTAGTCGGGCGTAATTTAAAAGTACGCCTGACATCGGGCGTAGGTATTATTTACGTTTGATGTGGGGCGTAAGTATAAAGTGCGCCTGATGGTGGGGCGTACTTTTAAATTACGCCTGATGATGGGGCGTAATTCAAAGTTACTTTTGAATTAAGGAAAAAAAATAAAAAATGAAATGGGGCGTAGTTTTAAAGT
Organism: Papaver armeniacum; assembly: GCA_023531295.1. Classification (NCBI taxonomy): domain Eukaryota; kingdom Viridiplantae; phylum Streptophyta; class Magnoliopsida; order Ranunculales; family Papaveraceae; genus Papaver; species Papaver armeniacum. Next base: position 814,870 of record JAJJWW010017064.1, on the reverse strand, counting down.
GAGCCTGATGGGGCGAACTTTAAAGTTGCGCCTGGCCAAATTTTGCTCGTGCACCATAGCGTCGCAGCACGGAGTAAACCAAATTTTTTTAGTTTTTTTTTGGTTTTTGCTCTTTGGTTTTACTCGCCCCACTGCAGTTGCTCTTACGAGTTTTACCGTGGACATGGATATGCTTTTTGCCGATGATGGGGCAAAAATGGGAGAGAGAAAGTTTTGGGGTCTATAGATGATGATTCTGCTTCACTTTCATGAAGATTGTTAGTTTAGTTTTTTTTGTTTTTGTTTTTTTTTTTGACGGAAAAGTGTAAATTTAATTAAAATGAAAGCTTTCACGGAAAATGAAAACTAACAAAAAAATACAAATACACGCATTCCGGATACAAATGATGATACTTAGCGAGAAGCCATCAGAAATCTTGTATGCCTAAGCCAATTAAAAAGAGTACATTTAACTGCAATTACCAATTGGTTTCAGTTTCTTCTCTTTGTACCATCTAGACGATCGTTTCTTTCGTTCCAAATAGTCCACAAAATAACGAAAGGAATTAAACCCCAAAGCTTTTTACTCATTTTGTTTGGCCATTCCCAAAGAGTTGCCTTCACTGACTCTTCAAAAGCCCAATCAGGTACTCTCTTTTAATAAAGTATTTATTTGGGTTTAATTGGTTATTAATTTATCTTCTAAAAAGCTTTGATCTTTAAATTGTTTTGAATAATCTTCGATTATTGATCTTTTATAAGCGAAGGAAAGTTGTAGATTTATTTTAAAGGTAACATTTTCCGAGATATGAGATTGGGTTCGGTTTTGTCTTGAGTTACATTATGAATATTGTTAGAGAATGCATGAATAATCTACATGACTTATCGGGTGGAATCCGAAAACCCCGGTTGTCTTTGGTTTGGTTGTTTATTCATTTTATCATTTCTAAATCCGTTTTTTAATACTTTTAGCTCATACCTTAATTGTAAATTGGAGATAACAATATTTTAATCCCTGTGGAACGAATCCGTATTTCGCATATTATCTTATCGATAGTCGTGCACTTACGGTCTTATAATTAAAATCTCATCAATGTCTGTGTCTTATCTTTTTATGATTTTAAATAAAACTCTGATGTTCTTGTTCAAAAGAACTCAATCTACCTAAGGAAAATAATAGAGAATCTTCAATTTTGGGTTGTTCTGTAGACTGAACGTCGCATAGTTACTACTTTTTTTTTTTTTTTTGAAGATTACATAATTAATTCTTGAAGGATATGGTGTGTTTTGAGCAGAATTTATGCTAGCAAATGGTAGTATATTTCTTTAATTGTAGTCCGACGTGTCAATATAGAGAACATCTCTAGCTCAACATGACTTGAAGTCTGCTTTTATGGTCAGGCACAAAGTTAATTGGGCTCATGCCAGCAGCTAAAGGATTAGCACAAAAACCTTTTTGTAGATTATTTGAGTCCTTAAATTACTGATGCGACTATATATGCCTCTTTCTTAGTCTTTTTAGTTACTTATATCTGTAATGTATTTATTTCCTTTCCATTGTCTCTCGTCTTTCCTTCCAGTATAATGATTATCTGCTTAAATATTAACTTATTAGTAAAAATAATTTTCATCTTTCACGATGCAAGGTGTCAAGAACGTGATTGATCTTGACAGGACTATGAGGAGATTCAGAGTAACAGGGAAGGACACAGTTAATATAGATAAATCTACACTCAACGAGTGTAGCCTCAGCTTTCAATTTCTCTATCTGTTCCCATCTTTCACAGACATTTAGCTTTAAATACTCAGAAGGAAAACCCTAACAAAATGACCTAGCTTATTACAATTCGACGCGTGCAATCATTTCACACGGCAGTAATTCTAATGATAGTAAAAACCCGATAGGTAGATAATGATTGGTAACTTGATTGCTGAAGATTAAGGCAGCCAATGACAAGCTAGGAGCAGCCAATTTGGAGTCGTGACAATACCCTCCTCTTCAGACAATCTTTGTCCTCAAAGATTGAACTTTGGAAAATGAGCAGTGACATTAGCAACATCCTCCCATGTTGCATCTTCTGGTGATGTGTGAGACCATTGAATTAACACTTGAGGGACCATTGAACCCTGTCGAAAATCTTGACGAAAGTTCAGAGCTGCGACAGGCTTGAGTATAATTTCACCCTTAGCATCAGTCAATGGTAGAGTAGGCATAGTCGATGCAGAGAGGCCAATTTTTTTCTTCAGCTGCGAAACATGAAATACAGGGTGGATTTTTGAAGCAGCTGGGAGAGCCAATCTATAAGCTACCTTACCAATGCGATGAGTTACTTGAAATGGTCCATAATAACGAGCTGAGAGTTTAAGATTGCGCCTGAGGGCCATGGAAGACTGTCGATAGGGTTGCAGCCTGAGAAAGACGTAGTCACCCACTTCAAAAGATCTGTCAGTCCTCCTTTTGTCAACAAATATCTTCATTCTCTCTTGACTCTTGGATAAGTTCTCTTTAAGGATGTCAAGCATAGCTGATCTCTCCTTTAAGTAATCCTCCACGGCTGCAACCGAAGAAGTAGTCTCCACTGGAAGAGCCATATGTGAGGGTGTATAGCCATATAAGGCAGTAAATGGTGTCATCTTTAAGCTTGAGTGGTAGTTGGTGTTGTACCACCACTCAGCAAGTGATAACCATTTGTGCCAATGTTTTGGCTGATGACCTGACATACATCTTAAGTAGCCTTCTAAGCGGCGTTTACCCTCTCGATCCGCCCATCCGATCCGGGGTGGTAAGCGTGCTCATATGCAAACCGGGTGCCCAAATTCTTAAAGAGTTCTTGCCGAGAATAGGCTAGTGAAAACCTTGTCTCTATCCGAGACTATTGACACAGTAGACCATGCAGGCTTGAATATATGATGGAGAAATTCCTGGGCTACAGTTACGGCAGTGTAAGGATGAGACAATGCAATGAAGTGGGCATATTTGGTGAACCTGTCAACAACTACCATGATGACATCCTTCTTGTTGGACTGAGGCAGGCCTTCAATGAAATCCATGGAGATGTGCTGCCAGGCTTGAGAAGGAATAGGAAGTGGTTGGAGAAGGCCTGGTGATTGAACATGCTCCACTTTGTTCCTTTGGCAAGTGTCACAGTGGCTGACAAACAAGGTGATGTCCTTTTTAAGACCCTTCCAATAGAAATAGTTCTTTGCTCTTTGATAGCTGCCTTGAATCCCTGAGTGACCACCCACTGCAGAGGAGTGGACAGATGCCATAATCTTCTTTCTTAGTTGATAACCTACACCCACATAGAGTCTACCCTTGTACCTGATGATTCCCTCATTGTAAGAGTAATGGGGGACAGAAGCTGAGTTGACTAAGAGTTGGGGAATTAATGCAGTAGATAACTGGTCATCTTCATAACTTTGGAGAACTTCATGGACCCAGTTAGGTGTGGAGAGGGATACGAGTTGCGGCTAAATTTGAATGTTCATCCGAATGAAGTCTTGAAAGTGCATCGGACTTTGTTATCAATGCCCTTCTTATATTGGATTGTATAATCATAACCCAAGAGCTTCATGAGCCATCTTTGTTGTAAAACAGTTTGTGATTTTCTGTTCCATGAAGTATTTAATGCTTTGCTTTGATGTGTTGATGAAAAAGTGATGGCCAAATAAGTAATGTCGCCATCTTGTAACTGCCATGACTACTGCTAACAACTCCTTTTCATAGGTGGACAATCCCATATTCTTAGGGCCCAAGGGCTTTCTGAAGAAGGCTATAGCTCTTCCATCCTGCATAAGGACAGCTCCAACACCTTGAGAGCAAGCATCTGACTCAACCACAAAGGGTTTGGAGAAATCTGGTAAGGCCAGAACCGGTGGATTGCACATAGCAGTTTTAAGAGAATTGAATGCAACCAAAGCTGATGGGGACCAGTGAAAAGAATTCTTCTTCAGTAAGTCAGTTAGTGGCTTACATATAGTGCCATATCCCTTAATAAATTTCCTATAGTAACCAGTCAAGCCTAAGAACCCTCTGAGTTGTTTCAAAGTGGATGGAATAGGCCATTCTTGCATGCATTGAAGCTTCTCAGGGTCAGCTGCCACCCCTTTGGCAGTAATGATATGACCTAAGTATTGCAGGGAGGATTGAGCAAAAGTACATTTAGAAAGTTTAGCAAATAGGTTGTGTTGTCTTAATAGTGTGAGGGTTGTAGAAAGGTGACAAAGATGGTCTTGAAGGTTGGCACTATAAATGAGAATATCATCAAAGAAGACAACGATAAATTTTCTTAGATGAGGGCCAAAAATTGAGTTCATTAAGGCTTGAAAGGTGGCAGGGGCATTAGTTAATCCAAATGGCATTACCTTGAATTCATAGTGTCCATGGTGTGTCCTAAAAGCAGTTTTATGGATATCAGCTTCATTGACTCTGATTTGATAATAGCCAGACCTTAAATCGAGCTTAGTAAAAACTGTGGCACCATGTAATTCATCTAGCAACTCATCAATAATAGGAATAGGAAACTTATCTTTGATTGTTATGTCGTTGAGCTTCCTGTAATCAACACAAAATCTCCAAGTGTTGTCTTTTTTCTTCACCAGCAGAATGGGGGAAGCAAATGGGCTCTGACTGTCTTGAATGATCCCTGCGTGTAACATTTCCTTCACCAAAGATTCAACCACGGACTTGTGAATGTAAGGGCACTTGTATGGCCTTAAGGAGATTGGTTGTGTATTGGGTTTTAACTGGATTTTATGATCCAAACTTCTGGTGGGTGGTAAGTGGTTGGGCTCTGAAAAAACATCTTTATACTCTTCAAGAAGGTGTTGGACTTGAGTGGGTACTTGTGTTGGTATTGGGGTTGAATCTATGTGAAAAAATTGACCAACCAAGGCCGGTGTGTTTTTCTTAATAAATTTCTTCATGGCATTACCACTCATGAGCATTAATGATGGTTTAGATGTAGAGCCTTGTAAAGTAATGAGTTCAGAATGGTGTAAGAAAGAAATGGAGAGTTTGGATAGATTAAATGTCACATCTCCCAAGGTACTCAGCCAATCTGCTCCCAAAACAATGTCACATCCCCCTAATGGAAGCAACCTTAAGTCACCAAGAAAATCATGGCCCTGCATATGCCACTGTAATTGCTTGCATACACCAGTGCTTGTAGTTCTAGCTCCATTGGCTACTGTGACTAACATGTGTGCTGTGGGATGAACTTCACAAGCTAGTTGATTAGCAAGTGCTGAGTCAATGAAACTGTGAGTGCTTCCAGTGTCGACCAAAATTGTCACAACTTTGTTTTTAATGAACCCTGGAATTCGAATAGTGTCGGCACTCATTGTACCTGTAAGAGCATGTAAAGAGATTTCCATGTCGGATTCGACTAAGGAATCTGTGGAAGCATCATTTGATGGTGGTGGTTCTGTATTGTCTGGCTCATCTTCAGTAAGAATCATAAATATTTGTTGAGGCTTGCATCTGTGACCAGGGGTGTATTTGTCATCGCAGTTATAGCAGAGGCCTTGAGCCCGTCTCTTATCCTGTTGTTCTCTAGAAAGGCGCCGAATGGGGGGTGGAACATACAAGGATTTGGTTGGTTGAATAGGTGGAGGTGGGGAAGTGACCGTAAGAGAAGATGAAGGTGGTTTGGATGTTGAAATTTGTGGGGTTGGAGAGTACTTATTGAAATAGGTAGTGGTGGTGGGTTGTTTATAAGGAGTACTCTTAGGAAATTGTTGGTGCTGAGAAGCTAAAGAACTCTCTTGAAGTCTGGCTAAGTAGTATGCTTGGGATAAGGTAGTGGGTTTGTGCATTTCCACAGCCAAACGAATAACCATCTTTAATCCACTCAAAAAGCTCATCACGAAATAATCCTCAGTGTAAAAGGGGTTATGCTAAAGCATTAAAGCTTTGAGTGGTTCAAATTGTTCATAATAGGCATCCACTGAGTCAATTTGAGACAATTTATTGAAACAGCCTACGAAGTTTTCATTGGCTAGATCTTCAAAACGCTCACAAATAGAAGAAGAGAAATCAGACCAAGTGATAAAGTCTTTACCAGTTTGAAAATCATGGAACCATGACTCAGCTTTTTCCCACCAGGTGAATGGAAGCAAACTGAAATCTTTGTCGTAGCGGCACCGATTTGAGCTGAAAGAATCGTTCACAACGGCGAATCCAACTTCTAGGATTTCCGCCATCAAATGTAGGGAAATCGATTTTAGGGGTTTTGATGGTTGGATCCGGTGGCTGTTCTGTAGTGTAAGAAGGAGAAGCACCAGAGGGGTCTGGTGGAGGTGGGGTAGATCGTTGAATATGAGATAATAAAGCGGCGAACTGACGGTGGCTCTCTTTGGATAAGGCGATGAGTGAGTTCAACGAATCTTGTTGTTCCCTTGCAGCTGCAGCACGAGCTGTACTTTCTTCTCTATGTAGATCTGTTAAAGTTTGCATCATCGTTGTCAGTTCCTTGGTGGTAGCATCCACCACTTTAATTGAAGGACCTCCAGTCATTGCACAGGACAGGAATTAACTTCTGGGTGATACCAATTGTCAAGAACGTGATTGATCTTGACAGGACTATGAGGAGATTCAGAGTAACAGGGAAGGACACAGTTAATATAGATAAATCTACACTCAACGAGTGTAGCCTCAGCTTTCAATTTCTCTATCTGTTCCCATCTTTCACAGACATTTAGCTTTAAATACTCAGAAGGAAAACCCTAACAAAATGACCTAGCTTATTACAATTCGACGCGTGCAATCATTTCACACGGCAGTAATTCTAATGATAGTAAAAACCCGATAGGTAGATAATAATTGGTAACTTGATTGCTGAAGATTAAGGCAGCCAGTGACAAGCTAGGAGCAGCCAATTTGGAGTCGTGAAACAAGGCTAATCGAGAACCACATAACTACGAGACCTCGAGGACCTGACATTGTCATGAAATATTGTATTTGATATGGATATTCATTTGCAGGTTAAACCAGCCAGTTAGGCCATTCATTTCCACCTTTTGGTGGTCTTCAATGGGTTTGGTCTAATGGAAACCTCTTTTTTCCCATCTCATGGTTGTCGAAATGCAAATATACAAGGCCTAAAGTATTTGGAGGTTTGTATCTTTGGCCGAAAAGCATAAGATTCCTCTAGTGATAGTGTTATACAATTAATATACTACATTTTAAATTCATGTATTGAAAGTCTTTTATTATCTATGACTCCATCTTATATAGTCTCGAAATGCGTAACGTTTTGGTTGGTATCTTTAAACATTTAGGTGACAAAATTAGTCCTAGAATATCAAAATTAAAATTCAATCAGTGGAAAATATAGTTAGGGTGTTGGAGAAAACTAAAGTCAGTGGACACGATGAAAGCCGAATGCGCAGATTAAGTATATTTAAAGAACGAAGGAGCACCATAGAAAGGATTCAAGACACATTACTTCAGGGCTTATTTCAGAATGGAGAGAACCGCTAGTTATGTTTTGTTTATTATTAGTGTTAGAACTTATTTATGTTTTTCTAAGAGATTCTTAATATTGACCTGATTGATTTTATTAATGAAATGGTGTACCATTTATAAGTTTTGAAAATCCATCTATGATAAAATAAAACTTCCATATAAGAATACTCAATAAAGGAATAAACTCTACATATGAATTAATAAAAATAGTCCCATTTTGACTTAATCAGTGCAAAGATTACCTCGATATAAAAATAATCTCTCTATAAGAATAATTTTTATGATCCCAATACTATTCTGAAATAGAGGATTTAATGTACGTTCATTTGTTTACATATACTCCCTATGATACTGGAAAATAAATCAAAATAAAAAAGTGATAGTATCTCTGTTTATGGGTAAAAACTGTTTCTGCTGGTTTTGGTAAATTTGGGTGTGTGGATGAGAAACAAATCTAAACCTAAAACAAATGCACTGCACGAGAGTACTTTAGATTCGAGAGATCAATTTGTACAATCCTGGCCTAAACCAAGAAATGACTGTTCCAGTCTTGCTTCGGTCACAAAGTGAAGGAGAAGGGTTGGTCTTAGGGAGGGAAGCGAAGAAGGTGTTGAGACCAAATTGTTAATTCTGAAGGTGTGGCTATTTTATGACTTGTATCAGAATTTGGAACTGGCTTGCGGAATGAAAGCTATCAGTTCTTTGGTATTTTTTCTGGATACTGTGTTGTTGTTCTCACCAAAACTTGTTGTTTTGTTGAAATAGGTAAAACCTATTTATACAAGTCATATTGAACGCACCCTGATCTCGTAGAAAGTGGGAGTGATTGAGTAATATAGAAGTGGGGTTATGTGTAAATGCCAGAGACCACGTTCCCATCATGGAGGAAACTGGTTAGTTTACACCCACTACTTCTTACCGCCACTAACTGCCCTGGTTTCTGACACTTTCGTATAATGGGCGTGTTGCACGCCGCACGCTGTAAACCGCCAGACCAATACCCTGATGAGCATCCCCCGGTTTGTGACATGTTTGATGTCTCGAGTGTTTTCATGGAAAACATGTAGCAGGTTGCTATGTGTGGCAAGTCAAAGTCAGGAGACTTGCCACAGGAGAATAGCATGTGATGTTATTTGGCTTGTCTTAGTTGGTCGCCCAAAACTTTCCACTGGCCTGTCAATCTGTGGCGAATTTGGACGGCTGAGATCGTAACTCATGAGAAAGGGTGGCCAATGATTATGGCCACATTATGTTGGCGCCTGATGGTAGCACAGTGGCGTCATTGGCACATGCCAATGGTGTAGTGGCATATAGCGGCATGCCAGTGGCATAGTGGCGCCTGGCGTAGCCGTGGTATAGTGGCGCCTGGCGTAGCCATGACATCTATTTTGGCATATTGGTGTTAGACCCAAATATGGCTCTGACAACATTGGCTCTGTTGCTATATCAAACTTAAAGCCTTAGGAGAATTACTTAACTTAGTTGGCGTGACAACTTTAGCTAAAATTAGGGTTTGGCATATCGAAACCCTAATTAGCGCGTGTGGCATGGCCGCGGCACGCTGACGTTTTATGCAATCGGTGCCATGGCCACATTAAAGGAATTATGGCAGACCATAAAATGGGAATAACCACATGCGCAAGGATGGCCACGGGTGATTATAGAATGGCGCCGTTTTTAGGGTTTGGCGGGTCCCACATGGCTCGTGGCATGTTGTAGGGCCAAAGTAGCGTGATTGGGTCATGACTAGAAATTAGGGTTTCGAATAATGCCACTAAGGCAGAGCCGTGTTTAGAATACTCTAATTGGAATATGTTATGGCGTTTGGCCACGAACAAGAAGTGGGTTAGCACGTTGGCACGCTATTTATGGTATGTTGCCACGTTCGGCATGCTTTTGTGGCAAAGTGGCACTTTTGGCATGTTTGGCATGCCAATTAGCGTATTTGGGATGGCATGGCATGTTCGGAATTTCACTAGTATGCCAGAGAGGAATGGCACGTTTGGCATGCCAATTAGCGTATTGGAGCAACTTTGGAAAGCCAATTTGGCATTCTAACCATCTGGCGCAATTTTGCCTCTTTTAATAATGTGGCAGGTTTAGAGCGACCTGATTGGTCGATTAAAAGAGGGGCCGGCCAAACGAGGGCGTGGCCACACTTCTGGTGTGCGTGTGGCGGATTTAAAGCGACTTGATTGGTCGATGGGAAATAGGTCCGACAAGTATGGGCCCATCCACAACTCATGTGCGTGTGGCGGGCTTAAGGCGACCTGATTGGCCGACAAGAAATAGGGGCCGGTCGAGCAACATGGGGTGTGGCCACTCGCAAGTGGCGTCGGCTGGCTTATGGCATGGCCACACCTTCCTTTGTTGCTGCTCCTATTCCGCGGCTCCTTTTATTCCTTGTTTTCTGATTTTGGGTAGGATTTTGCACCTACTAATCCATGGCGCTTAATTTCGACAGACAAGGTCTAATATACTGCACAGGGCGCAAAACCCTAATTTTTGCAAATTAGTTAGGGTAACATCTGAATCTTGTGAATTAGCACAAAATTGATTGAATTCTATGTATTGACACAGAGTTCTTTAAGTTCATTGCCAGAGAGCATTATTCTTTCCGATTGAATACTTTATGCAAGGACCTTAACCTTGATACTTGGAAATTCGTGCTACTCGCGCGAGTGAACACAAATTGTCATGCCATATCAATATTAAGGGTTCAGCCGGGGAACATAGCACCAAAAGCATTCAAAGAAACTTATATTAACTGAATAATACAGGCAAGGTGCCAAAATTTACAGAATATCTGGGATTGTTGCTACATGCACCATTCGGGATAAATTTCATGTGAATATATTGAGTTGCTTGATAAATGCGCCAGTGAAGAGGTTGAACACTCATCACTTTTACATGGCTCTGTTTCTTTGTAAAGTGATGGCACATTAAATGCGAGGTTTTACAAATTTAGCCCTGAACTAAAAACCACCATCAACAATCTCCTTTCCATAAATCGAGGGATTATTAATTAGCTATATGTCACAACATAAAGCACAATCCCTTATTAAATATTCTAGGCCAAACTGAATTTTGGGTCAAATTATATATACTGAAATATGATTTTCTAAATTTAAACTCTAAGAGATATGTTTGGATGATGCGCTCCACATATTAGACACCTAATCACGAACAGGCGTTACAGAGAGTCACCATTAGACATGGTGAGTCACTTATGGGTGAAGAGACACTTTGTAGAGATATTATTGAATATATATCTTGATCATTAGAGAATATACATTTGTCGGTCGAGTAAAATGATAGTGCTACTTTTTACAAGGCGTGATAGATATCTCTTAGGAGATGACATCGTTGAACTGTAAGCACCATATGCGAGGATGAATTGTCTTTAAGGAAGGAGGATTATCTAGCCTTGTTCAATGATAAGTATTCTAAATTTTTTCTTTGTTACTGTTTTGTTTTTCACATCAATAAGAATTTCGATAAACTTAAACGCATATTTTTCCAACAATCTTAAAGACAATTTATTTTTTGTTTCTTGTTTCCGGTTTCTTGCATCTGATATAAGAAGGTTTTGATGTTAATTAGTTTACAACATAACATGCATTTGCTGGATAGTTCTGTATTCATGATTTTTTTGTTGTTGATTAGTCAACAATATCTTGTCGTAGACACTACATTTAACACCAACGTAAAGCGTGGTTGGTTGAAATTCTCATGAAGATTGTGTGATATATCTTGTTGATTTATATGCTTTCTATAGACAATGAAATCAATCATATGTTGTGCATGCATGATATTACATTTGATAACAATATTATGATGACTTGGTGATTTCTCTTTCATTTATGCATTTTGATTCCTTACAGTAAGTGCATGAAATATAATCGGTTGGATACTTGTTATAGATATAATTATTTGCGCCATTAATTATGGTTATCTAGGAGTCTAATGATGGATGAAAATGTTTTAGTGAAATTGTATGTTGATGACCATTTTCCTGCTATGTGCTATTGTTTGTTAATTTACATAACAAGTAAATAAAATGCTTACTAATTGTTTGATGCGGATTTTTTTTTTCTTTCGGAAAGAGGCAAAAACACCTCAGTCACTAGATTAATTAGACTGATACTCGTAAATTTGAGCATCATTAGCAGTTACAAGATTAATACAATTCCTAACATAGAGTTGCTAAAGGATTGCTACTAATCCCTCATTTTTCCATGTGTTTTGTATGGCATGTCTGTTACAAAAAGTAGTTATATTGGCTGATTTGACAATATTGTATCTAGTAATTAACAAAAAAGTTATTACTTGGAAATTAATACATGTACTGGGTTCAATTTCAAAGTTTTCACTAACATTATATCTATTTTGTCTAGCATTTGCATATCTTCCCATCAGCAGCCGAAGAGTTGGGCTTGCATTGCTTTGGAAGATTATGTTATATCCACTCCATTCGGTTGCCCATTGGAAAGTTGCATCTACTCCCTTGTCCTCAAGTTGTTCTCTTGTGGAGAAATCAACATGAGATCCCCTTGCTTCATTTGTTTAGCATGCATAGTCAATCAAAGTCAGTCATATTCCTGCCGTATTTAAAGGGAAGTTCATTGATAGAGCAATTGAGATTTTCATACTCAGACAAGTAATTTCCTTATCAAGTTCTCTTTCTATGATTCTTAGGTTTTCATCCTTAATTGGATTGTAATATAGTGACTGCATTTCACTATAGTCTGGACTGTTTACATACATCAAATTGTTGATGAATCTTTCTATTGTTTTGGCTGTATTTCGCTATTTTATTGTTTCTGCTGAAAGGTAAATTCACATCTAGCTTTCCGTACGTGCCAACTAATTACGCTACAAAATTATGGCCATTGTACTACACATTCACCTCTATCTATATCATAGAACCATTTCTTAAGCCAATCACGAAAATCATTACAATTATCAATAACAAATAACATAATTCATTTCAAAGTTTAAATGCATCCATACTTGTTTACAAAATTGCATTTTAGAAAGAGATGAGTTAGTGACTCTTCTTCTCCCTTACAAAGACTACATTTTGTATCTATATTTGGTAGAATAGCAGCAAGTCTCATACATGTAGGTAAAATTGTTTCCGTCGCTTTCTAGAGAAACATCTTTATGGAGGGTGTTACTTTAAGCTACCATATTCTACTCCATTCCACATTTATATTACCACTACTATTTATTTTATGATAAAGAGATTTCACGGTGAGCATACCTTTATTGTTTGATGCGGGAATGTGTGTTAATCATTTATCTATATGAGCATTATTGCTCCGTATTCATGTCTCCGTGAAATTTGTAAAATGAATAGACTCGAAATATTACGATAACTAAGGTTTTACCACATCATCCGTTAGTATTTTATTATGAGGCCAGATAAAGTTGGCGACGTGGGTCGAACTCGTCTGCTTAAGAGATACAACTTGAACCAGGAGAGGTAGATTGTGATAATGTCATCGAATCTGATATTCCCTCCATCCCTAAATAGATGACCTAGTTCAAGTTTGCACAAATTTTAAGGCAAGGAGGAGATATGAATATTTTTAAATATTTTTTACAATTATACCCTTGTGAATTATAATTACCAAAACTTAAAAATAATTTATTTCTCAAACTATATCACTGGTATTCGTGAACTTTACACCATTGAAAAAGCATTTCAAAACACCTATGTAACGACTATAAACATGACTATAAATTATACTCCTACACATTTCTTATCCTAACAATAATCAATTAAAGGTGTGGTTTTATAAATATTATTTGTTTAATGGTATAGGTCATCTATTTAGGGACGGAGGAGTATTATTATCTGTTTAGTATTAGCGGTAATAACAGTGTGTCTTAACAAAGGAAATAGATTAACGGGTTAATTTGCGTTACCTCCCCTGACCAAGATCATAATTAGCGTTACCTCCCCCGGCCAAGATCATAATTAGCGTTACCTCCCCTACAGAAATTAAATTAGTGAAACCTCCCCTCGTTACATTTTCCGTCCAAAGCTAGTTATCCCAGTCAGCAATTTTGTACACGTGGACCAGTTTTTACACGTGGACTTTGACTTTCCCATAATACCTCCCCTGGCCAAGATCATAATTAGCGTTACCTTCCCTACCAGTTTTTACACGTGGGAAAGTCAAAGTACACGTGTAAAAACTGGTCCACGTGTACAAAGCTGCTGACTGGGATAACCAGCTTTGGACGGAAAATGTAACGAGGGGAGGTTTCACTAATTTAATTTCTGTAGGGGAGGTAACGCTAATTATGATCTTGGCCAGGGGAGGTAACGCAAATTATCCCTAGATTAACAGTATTAAAAATTTCACTGGATAAAAGATTTTGAACAGGTAGCCAGTATATATGATTGACAGTTCAGGATCCTCTCCGACAACAAATCAAATCTTTATGCCTCCGTTCCCACAAATCAATGATAGATATGTTGTATAATTTGTTTCTAACGTAATTGGTGTTTGGATTATCATATTTATATTTTCTAAAGAAAAAAACGAAAAAACGCTTATCCCAGTCATCTCTCTCCCAGCCATGGCTAAACAATCTTTATATTTATTTTTAAGAAGACAAGGAATGTACAGAGGTTCTACCGGTAGTAGATGAAAGAAAAAATAAATAAAATGTTAAAGATTACATGAAGATGGTATCCCAAATAGAAAGCACTAAACTTGAAAAGTTCAAATGAACATGGTGACCTCCTGCTGCTGCCCAAGTCGAGACTAAAAACTTAGCCTTTGAATCAAGTAGTCATCAGTTTTGCAAAATTATTGGACTTCAAATCTTCTGCAGTTCCTTTCTCTCCAAATGGTATTCAAAATTGCTGCAGGGACTAAGCCCCACATGTACCTTCCAGAACTTCAGAAATGATTATGACGTCATATATCTACCAAAATCTTCTTAGAACCAGGGATAACCTACACCTAACTTGTACTAGGGATGAGACCGGACCAAATCTTGTATGAAGGTTTATACCTTTTTGTTGCAGTACATTGACGGTATTCAGTTTACCATGTATTAAGCACCGCATTAATAAATTTATGAATCCCCAAATGTATTAATATATGGAGGTTTTATTGTAATTTCGTATCATTAGTAAGCGAACATCACTGATCACTAAACTAGGTGATGGTCGCTGACTAAGTTACATATAATTTAATCTAGTTCATTTTAAACGTGAATTTACACATAACACTGTTATCTAGGTTTATTTGTTCATTTTAATGTATACTGAATTTTCAGTCCCAAATTCAAAGTAATAAATCGAGTTATACACGTATGTATGCCATTTTGAACAATTGCCGAATCACAAACCGTTCACTAAACTTTTGATCGAATTTAAATTTTACAAATCCAAATAATACTTGTAAGTTTGTCGTTCCGTAAGTATCCCAAATTCTGAATTGCTAAATCACCAAGTATCAGCATAAATAACTTTTCGTCCATGAATTATTTAGTCTTGAACCAAACATGTTGATGATGTCGGTGATGACTGATAACTCCGAGACCTTCTATAAAGCTTTATTTTTAAACAAATAAATTCTTTTATAAAAAGAAAAAAAAAATAAACAAAATCTTGGTTACCTAGTTGTCCTTGAAAGACTTAGGTCTTTCATGTGGATTGTTATGGTGAGGTCAATACGATTTTCTTTCATTCATCAAGATTAATTTAAAAAAAAAAAAATTAATTGAAAACAAATAAATATTCTTACATAATGTACTTGGAAAACAAATATTCAGCTTATACCGCGGCTGTTTTCTTCCGACCAAGAAGAGACCAAGAAGAGACCAAGAATATCATCATTCGAAACACTAACCAAAGTGATCCTATCAACGATATAAGTAGCAGAGACATGCCAGAAGACCTCGGATTAAAGTTCGCTAGATTTTCCTTTCTATTCCCTACATTCATGGAGCACTCCCCGTTCTTTTGTATTTTCTCTGGAAATTTGACGAAAGGAAACCGAGGCATGCAGAAAGACATCCTAAATCAACTTCAAGAGAGAAAAAAAAAAAAAAAAAAAAACCAACTTCATCTTCTTGCTCAGATCTAGTCCATTTGGGGCTAGATCTGAGCAAGGATCTTGATTTTTTTATGTTTTAGTTTTAGAATAAAAGGATTATTTTCTATTAGGCTTATTTTCTTCACCTTCATGGTGATTTTTATCTTCACCTTCATGATGATTCTTGTCTTCACCTTAATGGTGATTCTCTATTATTTTAATGGTTATTTGATATTGATTATATGTTTGTTCAAGTGCATCGCCGGGTTCAGATTACTCTCTATTTTCCAGTCAACAAATTTGCAGATTACTCCTATACCATTGGAGCATTATTTCATCAGGAAGACGATTTATCAAATGGTCCATGAATATTATGAAGACCATCTTCTCTCCGATTCTATCGGTTCTTACATTCTTGTATTAGGTCAGTATTTGGAATTCCTTCTCTTTTCCTTGTCGGAATTTTTAATCATGTACCGCTACAAGCTTGTTGTTTCTTTTTACTTTTTCAATTTGATGTACTTGAGATCTATGTAATTTTGATTTCCATTAATGAAAATTGAATTACCAAAAAACAAAAAAAAAATCCTAAAATTTAAAATGTCTTGCTAGGAAATTTATATGCTCATGAGTCCTAATAGCAAATAAGCGTGTCATGAGCACCAAATCAAAACACGTTTGCGCGTAATAATTTGTTAGAATTGCTACAAAAAAAAAATTAAATAATATTTCTTATAATTCACGAAATTATCTCTCTCTATATATACAAATCCTAAGTTTTTCACGGTAGTTTATAGCTATGGGTACTCAGCATAGACCCAGTGATGATCATGCTCAAACCAAGTCTCTTGAGGTATCCCCTCCTTTCTCTCTGGTTGATTTTTTTTTTTAAGTATATTTAGAGATTTTCAAAAATAATTAGATAATCTGTTTTTAATTATTTAATTGACAAATAAAATGATTGATTAGTAAGTTACCAACATCTGAAATAGTTGATGGTGGTGATCCATGATCAACGATCCAAAAATACTCAGAGCAATGCGAACAAAATATTTTGCTCTCCAATATTGTTGTGTAACACCGTTAAGAGCCTATGGGCATGGGGCATGCGGATGTGGTATCCCTATGTCACCATAAAATTTTCTTTAGATGATAATATTGATTTGGTGAAACTCTATGAATAGTAGAGAGGGAAATTACACGCTTTGGGACTCTAATTTTTATCTCTCAACCATTCGAAGAAAAGCCACTGTAGTCTGTAGAGGTGTAAATTGGGCTGTGCGGACGAGCACATTTGAAGACAAAGACGCTAAAATTTGAGCACATGCCTGTATTCAAAGACGTGACTTAGCCCGGACGGCAAGACAGCACGTTAGTTAAATGGGACGTGTTGGGTTTGACTAATTGGCACAAGATAGCACAAAGACGCACGCGGCACGAATAAGCACGTGGCCCGACCAAAGACAAAAACGTTAAGAGAGCACGTCATAACATGTACAAATACACCATATAACAAGGCATAATACATCACATTGTTTGTATATTTCACAAAGGAGTCACTATTCTAGCTAGTTTTTAACATTTTATGTTGGCTTATTTATAACAACACATATAATACCTTAGTATTTGGAAAATATATTTCAATATCGTTGTTATAATGTAGTCACTTATATTTAACTAGAAATTTAATTTACATGACAATAATCCAATTTTATATTTGATGGGCTATTTCTTTTTATTGAATAAACTTGTTAATTTTACTTGAAATAATTTCAAATGATATGTTGTCTAATTAAATTCTTGTGATAATGTCGGACTTAATGTATACATTAAGTGATTTCAAATTGTTTATAGCACGTGTGCTAACACGGCATGACAACCGACTAAGACGTTTATTCGTGTCTTTGTGCTCGTGAAATGTCTTTGTGCCTAGCTTTTGACTAGTAAAGCACAAAGACGGCACAACACGTTTAAATCGTTAGCCGACCGCGGACGGCACATGGCACGTGAAGCACGCGATTTCGTGTCTTAAAATTTCTTGGCCAAGACGTTTTACACCCCTAGTAGTCCCTGTAGATAAGAAGAACTGTGAACAAAGCTCACAGTTTGATATATATATATATATAGGGGAATTTTTTTTTGTAGCCCGTTTCTTTTATTTTTTATATATGAAACCCACCATTACAATTGTATATATGAAGAACCCATATTTATCTACTCCCTCCGTCCCTAATTAGATGAGCTATTTGGTTTTTAGTTTTGTCCACAAATAGATGAGCTATTTCAAAAACCAAGGGGATATTTCTAAAACTACCCTTTTAATTGATTATTTTTTCTATAAGAAATATGTATAATTTGATAGTCATGTTTGTATTCGTTGCGTAGGTGTTTTAAAATGCTTTTCAACGGTATAAAGTTTATAAAAAACCGTGGTATAGTTTAAGAGATAAATCGTTTCTAAATTTTACTAATTATTGCACATAAGGGTATAATTGTAAAAAATACTTAAATATATTCCACTTTCCTCCTTGCCTTAAAATTTGTGCAAACTACAAGTAGCTCATCTAATTAGGGACGGAGGGAGTATTAGTAAGAGTTGTTTACATAAATAGCCCTTTAGTAACAAAATTAATTTTAGTATGTTTTTACAAGTAATAAATAAAACGGTTATAATTCCTTTGACTTCCATAATTTTCTCCTAACAAATCTCTCTAAATTAGTTACGATTAATTTTACCTTTTTGTTTGTCCCGTTTATTTGTTTGTCCCCATAATTTTCTTTCAATTTTGCTCCTTTAATTTTACAAGATGCTATTGGGTGAAATTTTCTGTTTTCACACTAATTAGATATGGTGAAAATTCTAGTTTTCATTGAAAATTTTAGTTTTTATTCTTAATAATGTGGTGTGGTTGTGAGAATTACATATTTTAGTAAAAATTTTGGTTTTTCTACATTGATAATCGCAATTTTTGTCTTTAAAAGTCGGCAGTGTACGGTGATGATCGGAATTTATATTTATAATACCTAGTCGTGATTAGTGAAATTACAATTATTACAATTTTCATCGATTATTATAGTACCTTTTAGGTCTTTTAGAAAAAACAGAGCAAGAAACACTAGGAAAAAGTGACGAGAGTAATACTGAATGAGTTGAGTAATTTTGTTCATTCCTCTTTCTTTGCAAGCATAACGACCAAGTATATATAGGTACAACCATGAAATGACACGTAACATATATATGTCATTAATATTATTAATTATCCTTATTCAAACCATGATTAACGTTATTTAAGCCTAATTAATCGAGTAATCCAAATACAACTAATGCCTACAAATACGCCCATGATTATTTGACCATAAATTACTTTTAATTTTTTCTTTATTTTTCCTTTTATCAATAGTATACGTAATGGATAAAGGTTAATCTAGTCATGTTGAAAGTTTGAAAAACTATACTTAATCTAAAACAACTAATCGTAACCGTTCATCTTTAAATTTTGGGCTAGAGATATATACCATCTTATTGATGGGTTTTTAGAAGAGAGAGGATCCAAACTTGGGTTCCCAGAAATTTCCACTTTTTTTTCACTTTTGTTTACCATCTTATCTTTAAAAATATATAGTATATTTTTTCACTTTTGTTTACATCTTTTTGCAAAGAGGCGGTAAACTCTCCTTCTTCAGTTTTTCCTTATCCATTCGATTTTTTTGTTGTCAATATCATTTTTAGGAACGCGCAATTGGGGGATAGAAAAAGTAATTGGGGGATACAAGAAAAGGACAAAAACTGGATCCAGATATCAATTCTGGGTCACCCCTTATCTAAGTATTTTTTAAATCCTAATCTACCCCTCACTAATCAGGTTTAGTGGTTAATAATAATTAAAAAAAATCTTAAGATTTTTTATAAATGATTAGTGTGTGTTTTATTTGTTTTTGGGTGAGTGGGGTGAGAGTAGAAGGAGGGAAAAATATTTTGAGAGAGAAATTTTTGTGTGGAAAATGGAGGATGATTGTGAAGAGAGGATTGCTGCTACTGAATCTTTAGCTCAACTACAACAAGGAGCATATCTTGAATCTTCACTAACGACAACAACTCTCAATTGCAACTCATTGTTGAGCCAACACCCTTGAATGATGATTTCGACGAGTATGGAGAGTTTCATGAAGAACCAACACAAGAAAGTAAACTTGCACAACATACTAGCATCCCCAACACACGGAGTAAAGCTGCTAAGATGTCGAAAAATCGAATTTTTCTTTAAACCCGCCATTTTTTCAACTGAAAAACCTCGATGCCGGCATGGTAGTTGTATGAATACCATGCCGGTAGTCAAGGTACCGGCATGGTATTCATACTACGACCACGCCGGTACACTTATATCCCCAATTTGAATTATAAACCGGCATGGAATATAACCAAAAAAACTATGCCGGTACGGAGTTAACCTTTTTACCTAACAAGGAATATACTACGGAATATTCAACCGGCATGGTTTCATTGATCGTCTACCATGCCTAGGTATTGAATGAAAAACATACATGAAACAATTCCATCCCAAACCAAAAACCGGCATTGAAACTTAATAAACATTAACGCCGAATTTAGTACCTGCGTGGTTCAATCACTATCGATAATGCCGGCAACGAAACCGGGCGCGTTGTTAAGTTACAACTTTTCAATGCCGGTACCTACAAAAACATGCAGAATAAATGTTTTCCAAAGCTCAATTCCGGCATTCAATATCGATTATTTTTCAATGCTTCGAATTGTGTACCGGCTTGGAACAAAATGTTACGGTAATGCCGGTATCCTTGCTTCCGGCGTTGTAGTCTTACGAAACACATATGCCGGAATAGGTTTCAAATTTGGTCTTCCGTTTTGGTAAACTTAAACTATGCCGGAACAATTGTCGAGCATGCCGGTACGGGTTTCCTGCATAGTGTTTTAATGTTGTTTGGAACTAATTTTCATTCGATCCTTAGGTGGTGCCATATATTGATCCAACAAATGCAAAGCCGCTTTATCGGGATACGTCGGAATACTATAAAATCCCTCCGGTATGTGACCAAATAATACTTTTCACCTAGTATCTTGAACATTACTAATGGATTGCTAGTAGTGAACCTTCTAATGAATGCGAAATTGTTCTTATGTAGGGAATAACTGATCGAAAGGAAGCAATCGCTTGGGCTAAAGAGACGGCTCTTAAGAACATGTGTGTGTTGGTGAGGAACACCGAAGGTTCGAATAGGCGTTTTGAGATGGCTTGCGAGAGAAGTGGGAAATACAAGGAGAAGAATAGCCACAAGAGAAAGGATTATGTATATCCAAAGAAGACTAATAGGGTATACAAGACTCGTACGAGGAAGAATGATTGCCCTTTTAAGCTTGTATTCCGTTTAAATGACATTAACAATTGGGACCGTGAGGTTTTGTGTGGCTGTCATAACCATCGGGATCCGAAAGATTTTGTTGGTCACTCCTTAGTTGGGAAGCTAAAACCTGACGAGTTCGAGGATGTAAAGAGATTTACCAAAGCATTTATCAAACCGAGACAAATTCTCGAGGCTTCAAGGAAAAGGACGAGACTAACGTGTCTTCTCTACGTACAATTTATAGTGCACAAGCAACTATTAGAAGGGTGGAATGGGAAGGGAGGTCCGTTATGCAAGAATTTGAGAAGATAGTTTGGGATCACAACTACACGCGTATCATTAAAAGAGGGCCCGACAACAAGCCCCTTCAAATATTCATTTCGCATCCGTTGCTTTCACATTTGGCAAATACATGTTGTGGTGTTCTTTTGATGGATTGCACCTACAAGACAAACAAATACAATATGCCGTTGTTCAACATCGTTGGGCAAACCTCGGACAAGGTAACATTCACATTGGCTTGGTGTTTAATGGAAAACGAGAGGGACCATAATTATCATTGGGCATTACGACAATTGAAGTTGTTCTTCCGGAAAATCAACTTCCGAGGGTCATCGTGAATCGATAACGATGCCGCATTAATGAGAGCAATATCCGACGTCTTCCTGACGCACAAAATTTCCTATGTACATATCATATACGTACTAATGTGATAAAAACTTGCCATGCCTTGTTTGAACCCGCAAAGGCGGATATTAAGAAGAGAATGATGGTAAAACTAGAGGAAGATGTTCGAAAGAACAAACTATCCCCCGAAGAAGAAGAAGATGAGAGAGGCAAGATAAAGGAGCGAGTGGACAAAGAACATGCGAAAAATCATAAAAAGTGGTTGGAATTTCTAAAAGATTGGGAGAAAGTTTATTGGTCTCTTACCGAGGTTATGTACGAAAAGAGATTGGAGAAGTTCATTGCCGATTGGAACGAAGTTTATCCGACCGCCGTCTGGTATTGTCGGACTCAATGGTTGGATAAGTTCAAGGAAAAATTTGTACGTGCATGGACAAACCGGTATAGACACTTCAAGACGGAAGCAACTAGTGCAGCTGAGGCCGCTCATGGGAGATTTAAAGATCTCATCCAGATCCAGTCAAGGAAATGTGGTTACGGTCACCGAGGCAATGGAGCAATACTTTAAGCAAGATATCAATAGGATCAAGGAGGCTTTTGAGCAAAGCTCAATGGAAAGGTTGACTCCATTTCTTCGTTATGGTAACTTTCTCCAAGGAATAGAATTCAACGTCTCTCATTGGGCAATAAAACATATGATGAGACAAATGGAATATGAGAAAAATTACGGAAAACCGGGTGATGTGTGTATTTGTCCCGACATGTCTTCATTGGGGCTTCCATGTCGTCATATGCTTGTTAAGTATGAAAAACTGATACCTTTGGAGGTTATTGATCCGTTTTGGAAGCAACTATCTTTCGACCCTCCCCCTTCGGGAGATCCCGGGCAATCTCCATGGGATACGAACGAAGCAAAGGAATTCTTCGAAGCTTACTCTCGTGGCACCTCGGTAAGCCGACAAGTCTTGTTGAGCTAACTAAGGCTAATTGCTCGTCCATGGATCGCACAAAGCGAAGAGCCAAGAAAGGGAGATCCAACAGGAAGACCACAAACTAAAACAACAAGGAAAAAACAAAGGGTAGAATTGAAAGAAATGACTCAACGTGAAGAAGAACTCGCGGCAAGTAAGAAAAGAGATCTAACCGCATGTGAGATTTCGGAACAAAGGTTCGTGGAAGCGCAGGTTCCAAACAAAAAAGGTAGGCCGCGGAAGGAACCGCTAAGTCAACAACTAACCCA
Organism: Papaver armeniacum; assembly: GCA_023531295.1. Taxonomy (NCBI): domain Eukaryota; kingdom Viridiplantae; phylum Streptophyta; class Magnoliopsida; order Ranunculales; family Papaveraceae; genus Papaver; species Papaver armeniacum. The sequence continues at coordinate 792,114 of JAJJWW010017064.1, read as the reverse complement.
GGAATCCGTATCCACACCAAAAGCCAACTCATCGGAGGTTCCAAAGAAGAGGGGTAGGCCGCCAAAGGTATCATCATCCAGCGAAATAGAGCAACAAGGTGAGCATTCCGAAGCCATACCCATAGTCGATCTAGCGGAGGTTCCAAGGAAAAGGGGTAGGCCGCCGAAGGTAACATCATCAAGTGACAAAGAACAACAAGGTGAGCATTCCGAAGCCATGCCCATAGTCGATCTAGCGGAGGTTCCAAGGAAAAGGGGTAGGCCGCCAAGGGTATCATCATCAAGTGACAAAGAACAACAAGGTGAGCATTCCGAAGCCATACCCATAGTCGATCTAGCGGAGGTTCCAAGGAAAGGGGTAGGCCGCCAAAGGTATCATCATCAAGTGACAAAGAACAACGAGGTGACGAGGCTAAGGAGGTGACAAACCAAAGTGATAGCAAAGTTGACGTAGTTTTAGTTCGAAGGAGAAGGGGTAGGCCAAGGAAGTACGGACTCCCATCACATATCGAAGACATTGCAAGTGTAGAGATTGCAGAGGATGGTTTGGATATATTATTGTTACAAAAGGGTAATATGAAGATGTATAAGGATCCCGAACATGTAGGACAATTAGAAGTTATCATACCAAGATACAGTCTTACATAGACCAACTTCCTGAGGTTATTCGCGAGTATATTTTATATACGGATGATGTCGACGGAGATGGAAATTGTGGCTATCATCTTTGATCGAACAATTAGGAATCTTTGACACGGCGGTTAGTAGAGGTATGACACCATGCAAATATGCTAGAACGAGGATGGCCGAACAACTTGTGAACAAGAGGAGCTTTTATGAGCAATTTCTTGGTGAAGGCGAGGGGTTTGATGATATGCATGCTCAAGTATTGGGGCCCGAACAACATATGAACTTTCTTCCTTCTGAATATTGGATGAGAATGCCGCTTTGTGGGCATCTCGGCGGATACATTTAGATGTGTTGTTCATTATTTTACCCCACCGTAGAATGTACATTTACCCCAAAGTGGCAAAAATGCGAAGGATCCCTTAAGAAGAGAAGAGTTGTTTTGGCGTTCGTGAACGGTAATCATTTCGTTATTCTAAAACTCGAGAAAATTGTCCATTGCCACCTGTTTGTGGGATGATTAAAAACAAGGCTCTAGATCCCAATATCCGGAAGGGATGGATGGCATTGTATGAGGAGAATCATCAATTTTGGGATGCGTTGGCCTTATCAAAAAAACCTCTCCCGGAGGAGAAGATGCAACTTCATACGTGTGGAAGCGACGATGAATAATTTTGATGTATGTTGTTCACTAGTACGCAAAATTTTCTTTTTTTTGGAAGTGTGAATTGTAAACATTAAATCATATTTTGATGCCAGTCTTAGATGCATAGTTGTGTTTTATATTGTCTACTCCGGAATGTGTACCGGCGTAGAATCTTGTTTGAAACAATGCCGGATATGATGAAAAAACTTCCAGAGAATTCAGCGACCTTTCCGGCATTGACATTAACCTCAGTACTGTGCCGGTTTTCTGTCAAAATCGTATTTATCATGGAGATTACAGATACCGGCATAGTATCCAAACACAAATAAATGCCTAACTCTGTCATTTAGAGAACCGGCATTGTGTTTACAGTCTCGAGCATGCCGGGTATGAAAAAAAAACTCAGAAATTTAGGGATTTGACACAAATTTAACAACATAAAAATATAATAAAAATACTACAATGTATAAAAGAACAAACTCCTAAGTTTTGTTGTTCCAAACCGATAACAAATCAAGCAAACACATTGTTCAAGTCTCACAGACAAACATAAACCAAACTAATACTATAGAATAAACACACGATCACTCGGTTCTTGGCTTCTTTTGTACCCTCTTCTTCCTTTCGCCCCCCACAAGTCTTTTGCCTTCGGATCTTCAATTTTGTCCATCTTTTGCTCGACGTTCTTCATTTCTTTCCGGGTCACACCTCTCCTTTCGTGTTCTTTTCTTAAAGAACTTTGTCAAATTTCCAATCCGCCGACGCCGTTAAGGAAATTTTAAACATGTACTTAGTATGTTCGATTGTATAAGTTCATAGACATAGATTAAAAGAATGGCAATGAACAAGACGTACGTACCAACAACGTAACGAGATGTACAAGTGCGGGTACAGTTTCCGGAGTTGTGGAGGCATGTGCTGGTGGTGGAGGAACAACTACTATATCCGGGCGTACAACATAAGGATGCGTGAACTTCCGATGGCCTCTTAGGAAGGTTGGTTCAGTCTCATAACCGTTCTCGGCCAATTCCCAATCAGCCCTATCCAACACAAGTCCTTTTTCTTCCCTTTCACTCCAATGTGCAAGAATAGGTTTTGGGTCGTAAACCACGAGAGTATGGTTCTCACTTGATTGGCATTGAGGAAAGTCATGAGAGAATTTCTGATAAGATGTATCCGTGAGATCTTTCTGCTTGTACCCAAGTTGGCGCATTACACGGCGAGGGTTGTGCATAACAAATCCTTTTGGATGAAATAACGGTCCGTTGTAAAATGAAACATTGTCACGCCGTTGAAAGTGAACTCCTCTGGCATTCCTATATGGATCAAACACTACATCTTGGACCTCCACCGAGTCCAAAGCCAATCTCATTGCTAATAACCGTTTTTTGTTATTGGGCCTTGGGGTATTGTCGAAGAAGTATTTCTGACCTAGAGGCCTATTCTCTTGATATTCAGTGAAAATCTTCAATCCTTTGTACTGTTTGAACAATTTTTTTGAAGTGTTCATAAGCCCACACCTACGCCAATGAAAGATCGTTCCAATGATATGTATAAGAAAATTAATAATTGGAAACTAACAAATTTAATCACAACAATCAAAAAAAAAAAAAAAGTAGTTGACTATACCTGGAAGTACAACGAAATTCCCATTAAATTGACGGGCGTTCGCCTTAGATGCTCGACGCATTTCTGCCAAAAAATGTGCCAAGAAAGCAGTGCCCCATGAATACTCATGAACCTTTTCCAAAGGATCCAAGTATTGTAGGTTGTTCATATGCACCCTATTACCATTGGCGTCAGGGAATATAGTTGTGCCCAAGATGAACAACATATAAGCCGCGGCAGTTTGCTGGACTTGTTCGGGATTCAATTCCTTGTTCTTCGTGTTCCCAAACAATTCAACGAGTTTGACGAATGTGATAGTCTTTGTCTGGGAACGACTAGTCTTGTACATATTTGCCAAAGTGGTTTCCTTGTCCCATCCAAACAACTTTTTAGTCAGTTCATAGATCTTGTCCCATTCCAAGTCCTTAGAGTTATCTCCTACTTTAACGGGTTTCCCGAGAACCTCAAGACCTATTATCCTTTGGACATCTTCAGGGATGATGGTCATCTCGCCAAAAGGAAAATGCATGGTATCAGTTTCACCATAAAACCTCTCCAAAAAGCAGTTTGCCGTGACGGTATCAGTGGCCACATAATTTTTTATCGCAGGATACAACCCAGATGCTTTGACTACAGCTTTAACAGCGTCACACTCAAGCTTCAAAGGCCATACATCCGATTGTTGATGGCGGCTAACACGGAAGGCATTCTTGTGGTCCTATAAAAACACAGCGAAGTAAATTACATTCACTTGATCACTAAAAAATAATATAATAACAAGATGCAAACGTCTTACATAAGTTTGATATATCCGGCGAGCCCAAGAGTATTTGTAGGCAAATAAGAGTTGCGGGTTTATCGGTTCACCCCAATGTTTGCCATCATCGCGATGCAGGAATCATGTCATACTTATCGGGAAAGTGGGATGGGGGTGCCTTTACACTGATCTTAGGGGCTTCTACTCCGACATCGGTCTGTCCTAAGCTACCTGCTTGTGAGGATGAGCCACCTGCTCGTTCGTGTACAGGATATGTTTCCCACTCATCATCATCATCACTGCTGGTTGGGTAGCTTATAGGTTGATCCCGAATTGTGACCTTAGCAGTAGCCGGATCAGGACGGCTATGTCGAGAAGACTTACGTTTTGCTTCTAAAACAACTTTGCCTTTTCCTTTGCTCTTTTGTGGTGCTCTAGACCTATGTGACAATATGTAAACTGAGTTATATAATGACAACCGGCATAGAAATCGAACTTAACAGGAGTTCCGGCATAGGTGCCGGCATTCTAATCAATTAATATATGATGCCGGTTGTCTTTGAATTTTAGACGGAGAATGAACATTTTTTTCAACAGAACACCGGCATAGTAAGTTAACATAACGACAACGCCGGCACTTAAAACCGGCATTGTTAAGAAGTAAGCTTAAATGCCGGTACTGTGGGATTTTAGTACAGAGATTTTAACACAGAAAACGGCATAGTATTTATGAAACAAACAAAGCCGGTATGTAAAACCGGCATGGTATTCAATTAAATGTGTATGCCGGTAAAGGCATGCAATAAAATCTGGATTCAGGACATATATTCAGGCATGATTTTCAAATTGTATTCTACCGCCAATCAAACATGCAACTGAATTTCAATTTGATTTTCAAAGACTAAACAACCAAGTTTCACTTTGTGTTTTCTACTATGGGCTAAACCCTAAAAGTAAAAAAATTCAATTCAACATATACATCACTTACCGCATCAAATTTGTTATTTCCACCTCACCATCAGACTCTTCAGGCACTTGTTGCGCTTTTGATTTCGATTTACCACCATCATCAACAGTTTCTTCAGGATTGGGTATTGGTTTTTCACCGGGTTTGCGACGACCCATTGGGTTTGAGAATGAATGATTTCCTTTCTATAAAAATGGAGAATGAATGATTTCCTTTCTAAAACCGTCCCTTAAATAGAATGAAGGAGTGTGTAATCGACGCATAAACCGGTATTAAGGATTTTGTAACCGCCAAATAAGTGGGATAAATTAGTTTGTAAATCAAATAAGTGGAATGAATGAGTTTTGTAACTGCCACATAACATGTGTTTATAATCAAAAAGATGCCGGCATTGACAAATGGAACATTTCAATGCCGGTATTATGACAATAAGTATTTGGTGAGCAGAATTCAACGGAGGCACATGTAACGGTATAGTATTTGGTTTATTTTTCGATGTCGGATAAGGAAAGAAAATTGATGAAATAAATAACATAGACCACATAAACTTTAGGAAATAAACTTAAAAACATTAACTCAAACCAATTGCAACTAACATCATTTCTTGGAACGAGATTCAATAAGCATAGCAGCTTCGAAATGCCTAAAAGGCTCTTTTCTCCATTTGGTATATGCGTCCTGAGCTTGAAACCTATTCCCTCTGTATCTTGCAAGAAACTCGTTGTATTTGCGACATAACTTTATGAGTGCAATTGTTCGATTTTGTACATAGAGATCACCGTAATCCATTCGGCCTTTCTTACCTTCCAAGTAGTTATTCTTGTAAGGACCAGTCTAACAAAACCCCAAAAAAGATTCGAAGGGCGGTGATCTTCCCGGAAATCGGATACTATGTAGTAATTTTAATCCACTCGGTTTCTTCCTCGACATCCGCTTCTATCTTAGATTGTTTTTGGCGTTTAAGGATTTCTTTAGCTTCTTTGCGATAATGTTCAAGCTTTGCTTCCTCTTCTTCTTCTCTTTTTCTCTTAAGTATCTCTTCTTCCATTGCGGCAATTGACTTGGTGGTTTCTCCTTCCTTTTAAGTTTTTCTAGTATAAGGGAAACCGAGTTGGTGGTTGATAATTGATTTCCCAACGGAGTGGATAGTTTGTTCTTCTTGAGTTTTTCTTTTTCCATGGCAATGATGGAATCGGTATTTGATGAAGTATTTTCCATTGAGGTATCAAGTGCAATGGGTGAATCCATTGCATTATATAGATGATTGCACAACGGCTATTTAGTGCCGGCATTGTCGATGACCTACAATCAATGCCGGCCCTCTAAAGCCGGTTTATGGTTCAAAAAAATAGCCGTTGTGCACTGATTTTTGAACATTCCTAAGCATTGTTATAAACTTATCGTAAATGCCGGCACTAGGTACCGGAATAGATTAATATACTACATACTAAGCCGAATCATTAGGCAATTGAAATATGTTTACATACTAAGCCGGAACTATAATTTATTTCAACGTAATCCTTGTCGACGGAACAACGAATGCACTTAGCACGTGCATCAAGCCTTTAAACCACTTGGTGGCCCAAGTGGACGAGTTATAGTCTCGTGAGGGCTTACATAGAGGTATACCCACAAAACCTTACGAAATACCTAACTGGATACCCTAAAAACCTAAGCAAATTACACTAAACTATCAATCTTCTTAAGAAGAATCCGTTTCCGATTCCCCCAACCGGTGGTACTCGGTGACTTTGGTTACAATATGGTTCACGTTGGCTTCAAACATGAATGGTTCTCCCTTTTCCTGTAAGTAACGCGTTTTCACGGCTTCATGCTACAAAAACAACACACAAACTTTGTTGGTTACATAAAAATTGAAAAATAGTAGATTGTGCCGAATTATTCATAAAGATACTTACGAGTTGTTGGGGGACAACCTATTGTGATGAGCGTTATCGATCCGGTACTTCATTTTTAGATACTCAACCACAAAGATTTAGGATGATGTCGTGTCGTTGCTCGATTTGTTGAGCGTTCTTCCTTTCGGTTACCGTAATCGTGAACAAACTTCCTAAAAATCTTCAACCACATGGAATCACGAGTGCTGCTATCTATAGTTGAAGGACGCGTTTCGAGTACCATGCTTGGGTGATTGCTAAATCTTCCTCCGAGTCAAACGATGCCATTTGTTGTATGTGGGATTAGGTTCTATAATAAGCTATTTATAGATGACTATTCTAGGGTTTAGGGTTTCTTAAGTTAAGATTCTCAAGGAGATATATAAGAACGCGAGTTTTTTTGCTATTTGGGTCCAAGAATTAGCTCTCTTTATATAGAGAAAAACCTCAACGGATAGTTTTTTTGAAATTACATAACTTCCGGCATTGTCGTAACTGTGAAATACAACGCCGAAATACAACCGGCATTGTATCTCGATAAGCTTCAAATGCCTGTAATAGGAAAAATTTTAACAGAGATTGCGACAAATATGCAACCTATACCGGCATGGTTTTAAAACACTTCGAAACGCCGGTAGATGCAACCGGCATTAAATCTATAACACAGTCTATGCCGGTAGTTGATGAATTCAAAAAAAAACGGCTAGTTTTTTGAAAAATAAGACCGTTGGAGATTCATCTCTATATAATACCCCCATTCCTTTGGAAAATTATACACAAACCAAAGAATCAAATAAGAAAATCATTCTCTCAAGAAAGCAAGCACGGTTAAAGCTTCACAAAGGATGGGGGATTCATCATCTTCCTCTATTTGCAAAGTAAGTAGATTTACTAACAATATGATCTTCACTACTATGACCCACGACTAATATAATCTTCTCTTACAGAGTCATCATTGCAAGTGTCAAATTTGCAAGTCGCCATCTCATCTAGCCATGGACTGTCCTTTTATTTATTCAAAGTGTAGAAGCTATGATGGGACACGCCGGTTTTGGATTGCAAAACCGATGATGCTTTGAAAATGGAAGAATGTTTCTAAGGTGTTTGAATCACCCAAAGTGCGATGAGTTTCAATGGTTTGACAGAGTGTTCAACTAGCGAGTCAAGAGAAAACCACAAGGGCCAATGCAAGCCAATCGATGGGTGTGATGGGTGTTATATGAAGGGAAAGGAATATGTTGAAAGAGAAGAAGAACCAATGAAGTTGATCCTTGACACCCCACTCCCGGACGATGTCTTCAAGAGGTTCGAGAAAGGCTCAAAGGTTCCGTAATTGTTGAAAAGGGATGGAAGTAGATTATCTTTAGCATGTTTTAATTAAAAGATTCAAATCCAATGTAATAGATTAATTATTAGGAATAAAATAGAAGACCATTCAAAATGAATTTTTATTCAAAACAAGCAGTGTACCGGCATGGAAGTATTCAATTTTACAAAGGCTTAGTTTTACAAAACTATGAAAATTTTCAAATTATCGATGAAACCTAAGATAGATGTCAGAAAATACTACTGTGCCGGTACCATCGAATATCTATACAGGAACATTGAATTTTTGGTATTCTTGTCCCGGTATGGTTTTATAAATACTTTCAACGCCGGTTATAAGAACCGGCATTGATGTTTAAATATTAAACAATGCCGGGTCCCAAAATCCGCTTTGTTATCCTAATTTATCTATGCCGGAAATAGTCACAAATAAATCTTGCAAGGATAACACGCTCAACATAAACCAACCAACTTGATTTTGCTATCAAATGTTCTTAATCCAGTATCCTAAACCAAAAGCAAACCAAACAACTAAAGAGTTTAACACAAGGTACAAACGAAAAACAAGTTTGGAATTGTTCAAGACGTGACAACCACGATCCAAAAAAAGAAACACAACTAAAGAGTTAAATCACTGGGTCTTTTGCTTCTTTTGGGCAGGTTTCTTCTTAGTTTCCCCGAACAAAGCTTTTGAACTAGGGTCGGTTGCTTCAATTCTATCAAGCTTTTGCTCGAATTCCTTCATTTCTTCAAGGGACAAGACCTCTCCTTCCCGGTATTTGCAACCCAACATCTTCTTTAACTTGCCAAGCCGACGCCGCTAGTTTAATATAACAAACACATAATTAGTATACATATATGATTATGTGTATATTAAACGACGAAGCAATTAACAATACTTACAAGCAATCCAACGGTGTTATTTAGTTGGGTCATCGTAGGGGGTGCCCGTGCGGGAGTTGAACTGGAGGGTTTTTCTCGGGGAGGAACTTGGACGTCATCCGGGCGGACGACATAAGGATGTGACCATTCCAGTACTCTTCCATGTAATCGGCATCAACTTCATCACCGTTTTCAGAATCTCCAACTTTTCCCACTGACTAAAATCTACCAAACGACGTGGTTCCCTATCCCTCCAATCTGTTGGCTCCGGTTTCGGAACATACTCTACATGCAACCGATTTGGAGTTGAATAACACCGAGAAAGGTCGAGATCAAAACATTGAAAAGAGGCCGTCTGGAAAATGCTAATTGCTTATATCCAAGTTGACGCATCACACGCGTAGGATTAGCCATAACGTATCCTTTTGGGTGGAACAACGGCCCATGGTAAAATGCAACGTTACCAAACCTCAAAACCTGCCGGTTTCCTCTAGCCTCCTTGTAAGGGTCGAACACAACATCTTTGGTACTCATTGCGTCCAAAGCCAATCTCATATCGATCAGTCGACCCATGTTACCGGGCTTTGGAGTACTGTTGAACTCGTATCTCTTAGCTAGAGGCGTATCGGGTTCTGGAAGATCTATGATCTTCAAGGAGGGGTAGGCCTTGAACAAGGTTGGGAAGTGTACATAAGCCCACACCTATTCCAATGTGAAGCAATAAGTTTTGTTTCTAAGTTCACGATAAGAGTACATATGAACAATATACACAATAACATAAGTTTAAGAACAAATTTACCTGCAGATAGTGAAATTCCCGACAAATTGGTTGGTTTTAGCCTTAGAGGCCCTTCTCATCTCCATCATCAAATGTGCCATTACCATGTGCCCCAAGAATATCCATAGACATCTTCCAACGGATCCAAGTAATCAAGGTAGTTCGCACTAACCCTGTTGCCATTGGTGTCGTGGAATACCCTAGTTCCCAAGATGTACAACAGTAAGCAATATATAACGAATTTGTTTAGGGTCCCATCCATCCTCCAAACTTCTTTTCTTTGTCTTTTCAAAATTCTTCTTAAGCAACGTCAACTTGATTGTCTTTGTCTTACCGACGTGGATTCATAAAAGCTCTCCACGTAAGTTTTGTAGTCCCAACCAAATAGCTTGTTAGTCGACTGCAACTTCGACCATTCTAGGTCTAGAGACTCAACTCCTTCTCGCAATTGATTTGCCGATAACATTCAAGCCTAGAATGTTCTCGGCATCTTCGAGGATGAAGGTCATCTCCCCAAAAGGGAAGTGCATGGTATCGGTTTCACCATGATACCTTTCGACGAAGCAATTGACAAAGAATGAGAAATCAAGCTTCACATAATTTTCAACCAAAGCATATAGACCAATCCTTTACTATTCTTTGGACCTCTTCACATTCCTCGGACAAGTCCCAACCATCCGCGGCTTGGTTTCGGCAAACACGCACAGCCTTCTTATGATCCTATAATTAGGAGAGACAATACAATTAAGAGATTTTACATAAATACACAACAATACATATGTACAAGATAGAAAATGCTTACATAGGTTTGATAGATAGTACGAGCCCACGAGTCCTTGTATCCAAATAGTATTTTCGGTTCCGGAGCTTCGCCCCAAATTCTACCACGATCAAGGTCAGGAATCATGTCATCAATGTGAGGAAGGTGAGAACCCTTAACTTTCACTTTGACGTTGCCCTTCCCCTTCTTGCCATTGTCTTGAGTTGGTTGTTGACTTGGGCCACCAACTTCGCTTTGGCTTGCTAATTGACTTTCCTCTTCATCTTGCTCATCTTGCTCATTGTGCTCACGGATTGCAAGTCGACTACGGTCACCACCACTCTCCCAAATTATCCCTCTTGTACCAGCCCCCAAACGAATCTTACGACCTTCTTCTTTCCCTCGAGGAGGCAGAGACTGAGGAGTATCAAGACCGTCCCTCCTTCTTCTCTTAGTGACAACATCTTTATTTTTTCTTTTGTTGGCTTCCTTTGCTTTTGACCTATATCGTAAGCACACGGAAAGCAATGAATATAAGACAACTCAACTTCAGTTTTAGTACCGGCATTGAATACTTTAAACTAGACAACGCCGGTACAATGTTCCGGCAGTACACATTGACTGTCGATAGTGCCGGTACCAACTACCGGCATACAAATGAAACCTAAATTCTATGCCGGCTTTGTTGACAATGTTCCTGTATGTTTTAAGTCCACTACCGACATTCTCTAATTATTTAAAAACAACGCCAGGTACAAATAACCTAAGCATGTAAAGAAACCAAAAATCTATGCCTAAGTACAAGTGACAAATTCATACACTCTCCTGTATGTTTTAAGAGTACTACCGGCATGCTCGAAATATTAGAAACAAATGCCGGTACTTAACACCGGCATAGAATGAATCCAAAAAACAATGCCGGTACTGGTGGCAAATTCATAAACTCTCCTGTATGTTTTAAGTCCACTACCGGCATACACGAATTATTATCAAACAGTGCCGGTACTACAAAACCGGCACTGTATTCATCCTAGATTGAATGCCGGTAGTGAAAATTCAGTCTCTGGTTATTCTGGGGTTGTAAACCGGCACTGTATTCATCATAGATTCAATGCCGGAACTCATAAACCGGCACTGTATTCATATAAATTTCAATGCCGGTACTCTCTGAAACTCAACTGTTTGAGTTAGGGTTCGCGATTCTAAGCTGAACCCATTGCCATAGATCGATTTAAACACCTAAAAAGTAGTTTTAAATGACTTACCTTCTCACAGAAGCCATATATTTGTGTAGTTGATCGTCAGATAACGTTGCTTCTTCATGTTCTTGCTCTTGAGCAATCTTAGCAAGTCTTTCCGCCTGTTTTTGTTGAGCAATCGATGATGTTGAGTTCGATTGGGCATTTGGTTTCTTTCGTGGAGGCATTGTTAATGATTCGGGTTGGTTAATCGACGAAGAAATTTTTGAATCGACGATTAATCGACGATGAAGAACGATGAAGAACACTTCAAATTTTTTTTTCAAAAACTAAACCTAACAAAGGCTTTATCTTGAATTAATGAAATGGGGGATATATGTTTTGGTTTTTGATTTTATTGTTTTAGTAGAGAGGGTATTATGGTATTTTCATAATGTTTTTTAATTAACCAAAGGGTATTTTGGTATTTTCATACCCAAAAATCACCCCTTATCAGACACCATGGGTTGGGAGAAGTAATCTATATCCCCCAATTACTTTTTCTATCCCCCAATTGCGCGTTCATTTTTAGTTTAAAATCAGATGCTAACTTATTTTTATTTTTATAAGGATTTTTTTCAAGAGATCCTATTGAGCATATGGAAAATGAATTAAAGGTTTTTGGGATGATATTCACTGCCGCGCTTGCAAGTTTTATCGTGGGCGTGGATATGCTTTTTTGCTTTTGCGGATGATGGGGCAAAAAATGTGAGAAGAAAACTTTGGGGGTCTAGTCTGGTAGCATTTCTGCTTGGTACTTACAAGCCGAATGTTCCTCGCATAATGGAAGCGGTACGGATTATCATGATCGTTCGTTTAATCTTTTTACTTTCGATTTTCACCGCAGTACCTTTGGCTTTAGTTGTAGGCAAGTTCTAGAGTCTAGGGATTATAGTAGGCCTCATTATAAAACCTGACGAGATTGGGGTATACCCAAACTAATTGGGGTATACCCAAATTTAAATGGATATGTGCCCTTATTAAGGGGAGGTCAAAATAGGATGAAGTTATTTTAGTACCCCTGCACTAATTAACCTAAAATTAAACCCTAAACTTAAAAACTTAAAAACTTTTACTCCTAATCTATCTTCTCTAATCCCTCTCCTCTTCTCCTTCCTTCATCTGTATTCCATTAACCAAAATCAAGCAAAAATTTAAATTTTGATATTCTACAAAAAGTGGTTCGATCAAGTAGCAAGAGAGATTCAACAGGTAACATGAGAAGATCCAAATCTAAGGGAAAAGGTAAGGAAAAAGTTGGAACTAGCAAACCCGAAAATCCAATCCCTGAGAATGTTGGAAAAAACCTCCACCGTTGAAAAGAAGACTGTAATTGATTTCTAAACTCAACCCATTATTCTTATGTGTTATATGATTGTTATATTAGGTTAGAAATCGAACATTATGATTTTCAGGGTTTCTGGTCGGCACGGTCGATAATTTAAAACCACGCCGACTATTGGTATTTTGTAAAAGCCGGCATGGTCTCAGGATGAATAACCTGCCGACTTTTCATAACAGCCATGGCGACTGTTGGACAATAACCTGGGCCGGCAGGGTATAATAACAAACCATGTCGACTTACATCTGGTCGGGATTGTCTTGGACTTGTACCATGCCGACTTTAGGTCACAGAAACCTTAATTTCCTAAGTTAACCGTCGGCGTCTTTCTTGTATAGGGCCTTACCGAATCTGTGTTGGTCGGCTTGGTATATGATTACAACCATGCCGAGTAAGTATTAGTCGGCAATGTATATATTCTCGACCTTGACGACCATATGACCAGAACCATCTTTCAGTGTGTAAAAATTTCATATCTTTTATTTGTGCATGGTTTAGGTTCCTAGAGGAAAAAAAAAAGAAGATCTACCTTGTACGGTAACTGCAGAAGAGCTATTAGAATTTATTGACGGAATTTATCCCAATTTAGAAGATCCTAAAGATGAAACTGAAGAGAATTGTCCTGTAAGAAAGTTACTTCTGATGGGTAAGAAAGATCCTGAAGAATTCCTAAGGTTTATGCACAGTCCCCTCAACTATGTTGAATGCACATCATCAGAGGAGGAAGAAGAGGAGGTTGATCCAAGAACATTTTTCAGGGCATGTGACTTTTCTGGAGTGAACACCTATTACAATGAGGTCGGTGACTACATAGGTCCAGATAAGGGAAAAGTAAAAGCTGATGCTGGTGCAAAAGCTAGTGATGGTGAAAAACCTAGTGATGGGGAGGAAGATAACAACAATGAGAAGGATCCATGAAATTCTTAAACTTTATTATGTTTCACTTGGTTTAGAAACTTAGATTGTGGTTTGAACTCTTACATTATGTTTGTTTTGAACTCTTAGATTGTGGTTTTAGACTTTTTAAACTTATGTTAATTTTTAGTTTCAGTTGCTTTAGAACTTATTCTTTTTTGTGCAGTTTTAGACAATATTAGAGTTTTACTGAGTCGGCATGGTGTGTAAATGTTAGTTGCACTTTTTAGGTACAAAGTACAAGCCATTGAATGCTCAAAGGCTATAAATTTCAAAATCAAGATATTAGGTGTGTTGTTATTATAAAAGCATTCTCAACTTCATCTTCAACCTTGCATAAAGAATGGGAGTTTCAAGTGTAACACAACCAAATATTTGTAGTCTTTGTACACTAAGTGGTCATTTTGCAAACGATTGTCCCTTTGAAGGAAGCAAATATACTATTGAAGGTTGTAAGGGATTCTTATTTCTCATGAAAGTTGCAGTAGGAGATGTATATCAGCCATATGCTTCAAAATGCACTTGTTGTGGGTTTTTCTATTGGATAGATGAGCGCCTAGCTCCGTATGAAGATGAAGTTGCTAAAATCAACCTTCTACATGTTGTGACCGTAAGATGAAGCTAATTACCTCTCCTAAGAAATTGTGTACCAGAAAAAGATACTATCTATGTCCCAAATGTGTTAAGGTTAAGTTTTTAATGTTTGTATGCTTTAATTAAGGTTTGTATTCAATGTACAGTCGACATTGTACTAAATTAAAAGCGTGTCGGCTTCTTCACAGTCGGCACTCAAGAGTTTACACACAATGCCGGTGAATATATGGTCGGAAGGTGTCTCCTTATAAACCTTGCCGACTTAAGGCATGAGAACATCCAGAAACAAATTTTTTTGTCTGTTTTGGTCGGCATTGTTAACCTCAAAAACCATGCCGACCAGATAAAAGTCGGCAACCTGATGAAACCAAGACCCTGCCGACCCTGGGGCAGTCGGCACTGTAAGAGGGAAAACCCTTGCCGACCGTCCCATGCCTATTTTCCTGTGCTTTCATGCAGTGCGGCCAGCAGCCCGACGAATTAATAACATGCCGACCCTGGGAGGGCCGGCAGGGTAGTTTGACAAATACAATGCCGACCAAAGGAGTATACACAAAAAAAAACCACATCCATTTTATTCATTTGTAGTACGCCAAAGTACATTACACAAAACACGAATGCGATTACAAAAGTACTCCAAAAAGATTCCTTAGTTCCTACCATAATCAATCATCACTCAAATCTATTGGAGGGAGTTTAGTCAAATCTATGGGACATTCTCTAGACTCATCTAAAATATTTCAAAGGTCCATGTTGTCCTCATAAAGTTTCATCCATTCCTTGCTCTTGTTGTTTGTGAAATTCTCCCAAAAACTAAACCTACAAAGAGGAGTTAATGGACATTCCTTGTTAAGTTGTAGACCAATAAAATGATTTTTATCCACCAAAGCCATGACAATTCCTCTATGCTTGAGTTGCTCCATGCAAACCGCATGTTTCGGTGCAAATGCTATAGATAGTCCCTTACTAAAAAAAATATACCACGTAATTCCACGTATCCGCCAATAGATGGCCACACTCCGGCATTCTCAACCAATGCTCCCATTTGACCTGTGCATTTCCCTCCGGGCCTTTAACACTAGTTAGCAAATCTTTAAAAGTTGCTTCTTTGTCCTCCATGGAACCTTCTAGCATCATTGAGATATGAAACTCCTTGTCGTTTTCTAGTCGGGCGACCATCTTCTTTCTTATGTCTTGGCATTGGGTGAGATTCTTCTCAACCGCTCCACTTAGGTGTCCCAATTGTTACGAGACAACGTGAAACCCACAATTTCCATCTTTTGGGACGTCGTCGGTACCAATAACGAACTCTTGAATAATTGGAGGGAGTTGTACGCGATACTCTTGCAACACCGGTTGTGCTACCTTCCTTGGACGACCTCTTTTCTTCGCAACATCTCCTTTGCTTGCTTGACTCTCAAGAGGTAGAGTGCCATTTGGATTCAAGTTTGAGACCGTTGGTGTAGTTATATCCTTCCTTGGCCGACCCCTTTTCTTTCCAACATATTCCACACTCTTGACTCTCAAGAAGTGGAGTGCCATTTGGATTCAAGTTTGAAACCGTTGGTGTAGTTGTTTCTTTCCGCGGACGACCTCTTTTCTTTTTAGTCGGCTCCTCCTTGTATTGCGCCTCAGTAAAAACATGTTCGGATGGATCGCACTTTGTACTCAAATGCTCTTTAATTTGTTTCATTTCTGATTGATCGCACTTTGTACTCAAATACACTTTAATTTGTTCCCTTTTGGATTGATCGCATTTTGTACTCAAATACTCTTTAATTTGTTCTCTTTCTTCCGCCCTCGTCTTTGTGGTAGGTGATCTACCCGTTGGATCTTGTTTCTCCGGTTCTTGAAGTTCCATAAAAGGGTAAACAATCGACATCAACTTGTGCTTCATAGTTTGTTTGTCCAACCTATTCAATTTGGGGTACTTTTCGAGGATTATTCTCCCAAGTTACATGTCGCCAAACTCTTCACCGGGATCTTCTCTTGGAGCCGGTTTGAAAGATAATTGCTTCCAATAAGGATCGATATCATCAAGAGGAATGAGAGTTTTATACCTACCAAGCATATGACGACATGGAAGTCCGATAGCCTTCATTATCCTACACTTACAAGGAGTGCTCGGGTCGTCATACTTTTTATAATTTTTTAAAAAAGCGAGATGTTTCATCATAAAACGTATTGCCTAATGCGAGACGTTGCAATGTATACCAACAAGCATCCAATTATCCTCCTTAAACTCCCTCAACTTCCGGAAGCTACTTTCTTGGAATTGCTTTTTTTATCTTGTTGATATCATTATTAGTGTACTCATGGATAGCATGTTGCACCGTCACAATCCCATTTTGACTTGTGAAATGTAGACCTTTTAGTCTCCCATGAGCTTGCTCTACCATACTTGTGGATTCAAGTTTGAAATGTTTATAGTCGTAAGTAAAAGCATACACAAACCTCTCTTTGTGTGGTCTCAACCATTGTTTCTTGCAATATTCCACTACTTTAGGGTAATTAGTCCCCCAATCTTCCTCGAACTCCTTCAACTTTATCTCATATCTTGCAACACTCATCGACCAAACCACCTTATCCCACGCTTTCATGAATAACCCAAACTTGATGTCACCTTCTTTCCATTCTTCGTCTTCTTTCTTTTTCTCCTTCTCTCGCTCCTCTTTAGTTAGTTTGCTGAGACGTTCATCTTCCTCTTTGACACGTTTAATTCCTTTCTTTGCCTTCGGTTTTTGTATATGACTTCTACAATTCTTTCTAAGATTGCATTGTATATGCCAAGTGCAAAGGAAATTTTGTGCATTGGGAAAGACTATCCTCACGGCGTTCATTATTGCTTGCTCATTATCGGTGACTATAACCCCGGGAGTCTCGTCTTTGTGGTAGAGAAGCTTCAAAGTTTCCAATTCCCAAATATATCTATCATCCTTCTCACGATCCATAAAACACCATGCCACCGTGAACGATTGCTTATCCGAGGTTTGTCCAACAATGTTCAACAAAGGCATGTTGTACCTATTCGTCTTATAAGTACAATCCATGAACAAAACTTGGTAAAAGCAACGCGCCAATTGAATCATATCGAGATGCGCAAGAAAAATACGATCCACCTTCCCCTCTAACGACTCATGGTGTCTCATCGTGTAGTTGTATTTGTGTATTAACCATTGTGATTCTTCCATCACCTTTATTCCATCCCATTCAATTCTTTTAATAGTTGTCGTGTCTGCATAAATTGTAGACAATGAAGAAAGGTTACGCGGGTCATCCCTCTTGAACTTACTTCGGAGCTTACTTGGTTTAATTCCCCAACTTGTTCTTACTTGTTCGAACTCGTGCGGTTTCAACTTGGAAACTTGACAATGCCCAACAAGAGTTTCCGGATCTTTATGGTTATGCCAACCAACATCAACTCTACTCATTCTCCACACGTTGTCGGTTTCTTTGTTCCTCCAAAAAATAATCTTGAATGGGCATCCACACTTCTTTGACTTCGTCTTGTACACCCTAGTCGTCTTCTTATCATACACATAACCTTTTCTCTTGTGACTTTCCTCCGTCAACCCATAACACTCGCATACCATTTCAAAACGCGTAGATTTTTGTTGGGTGTTTTTCACTAGAATGCACATCTTCTCTTTGGCTTTCTCAACAATCCAATTGACCGCGTCATTTTTATCCTCCCATTCCAATTCATTAGTGTAATGTGCGGAAGTATCAGGACCCCTAATTTTCTGAGCTTGAGGTTGATCCGTCATCGGTACCAATGCAACAATCTACAAAACATCAAAACTTAGTTGAGTTGATATGTATTACCAAAGTCGGCAAGGTCGACATATAAAACCCTGCCGACAACAAAACAGCCGGCACGTAAGAAAAATTTAACAAGGCCGACCAGACTAGAGTCGGCAAGGTTCGAAAACTTGAAAATGCCGGCTTAAGCATTTTCAAGTAACGACTCATGTGTTGTAAAACTGAAAGTCGGCATGGTGTCAATTTTCTACCCTGCCGACACGAATACTGCTCATGAAAAGTCGGCACGTTGTTTAATTACAAACCACGCCGGCGTGTTTGGTCGGCATGATCGACAAGCGTCGCTCTTGCCGACCCTGGGAAGCAAAACTGAAGAAAAAAAACCAAAATCCATCATTTGCATGGAAAAATCACAATCTTCACCACGTAGGTTGTCTACCTGATTACTTGCAGCTCCGTTCTCTTCTTCTTGCTCATTGGGTTCTACGTTTGGCTCAACATATTCATCACTTCCATACCCATCATGAGTTTGAGGAAAATAAAAGTAAGGGTCATGCATGTAATCCATTTGATCATGGTCTGGTAGATCATCATACAAGTACTCATATGTAGAAGGAAAGTTAGAAGACTCCCCCACTTCAAAATCAGGATTTGAATCACTCATATCACAAATTTCTCAAAAACCCTAACCCCCCCCCCCAAAAAAAAAAAAAAAAAAAAAAAAAAAAACCTCTACTACTTCATTCTACTTCTCTCTCTAAATTATTTCTAAAACCCAACTTATAAATCAACTAACTAATCTAACTAATTTAACTAATCTAATCATTTTAATTAAATTAGTGCTAATCATTGTGGGGGCATTTTAGCCATTTAGAAAATACAAGGTTAAGGGGTGGCTTGGTTATACTTCATAATGACCAGATTTTGTCTTATTGGATATACCCCAATTAGTTTGGGTATACCCCAATCTCGTCAGGTTATAAAAACAGAAAAACAATAAACAAAAAAAGAGAGCTAACTTTGCACTTGTGGCAACAAGCAAGTGCAAAAATCATCACGAAGGTGCTTTATAACGCGTTTGGATACCAGAAGCAGAAGTGTTTCTGCTTCCGAATTTCTAGAAGTTTCTTCTGATAAATTGAAAAGTCGAAAAGTTAGTTTGGAAACCACCTAGCTTATAAGTTGAAAAGCAAATAAGAAAGTTTGGCAAATTTACAAGCTAGAAGTCAATAATCCACCCCACATAACCAAAATTATTAAGAAAATTCAGAAACATAAGTCTTTTAACACCATTAAACATGAAGACAATGCAGTTCTCTTAGTCTTGATGGTGGCAACAGCTGCATTAACGCATAACATCACCACGGTACATCAGACAACAAGCCATGTGTTTCCATGACGAGGGTCACACTTGGGCATCATAGATGAAGGCTTGAAAGCACTGTTAATGATTACCGCAACTGAGAGCTGCTAATGGTATGCCTTCTCAGCTGAGATGACTGGGCCGTAGGACGAAAGCATGAACTGGTATCTAGCAAACGGGACCAAATTGATTTGAAACTCGGTGACATCAACATTAAGGCACCATCAAACCTCAATGAGGCTGTGAGGATGATTCAGATGAAGTCACCTGAGATACAAGTCGGTTAAGGGTGGTGTAGGTATAGCATTCAATGTCCAGCGAGCACCTGAAATTATGTTTTTGCTGTCACTTTTAATCTCGTGTTATATCTTCTCTCTTTCTATAAAGTTGAATTAGCTAACAACCCCATTCTTGATCCTGTAAAATTGAAGTTGTGGAGAACAGGTCACTCAGGCATTTCTTGGAACATGCTGTGTTCATGAAAATGGGCCAATATTGCTGTTGTATTACCTTTCCTTAGACCTGCAAGCTTAGATTCATAGACAACCCATCAATCATAAGTCATTCATGACTCTAAAAAACTTCAACTCATAGCCATTAAGCCACAAATAAAATTACAAGAACTGAAACTTTATCCCTGTCTTCTTGCTGGAAATGCAAATTCGAACCAAACCCAACTGTCCAATTCCTTTAGTTTGTTTGATTGTAAATCAAGTTCTAATTTGAACCCGTTCAACAATTCAACCTCCTATATTCATACATAAAAATCAATGACAACACAGGACATAAAACAGGATCGCGTCCATGTTTTTGCCATTTATTTATGGTGTTTATATCTTCTTCATCTCCAATAATTAACCTAATTAATGGTGTTTATATCTTCTTCTCAAACTCTGTAAATTTCTTCTCACCACTGAGTTTCATGTTCTGGGAAAGAAAGAGGAGAAGGAAAAAGGAAATCAGAAGCAACTTCTGAGAGAAGTCGAAAGCCAAAAATATTGGCTCCAAAAAGAAGCATCTTTTCTGCTTATAAAAGTAGTTTTGAATTTACGCTGCCAAACAGACTTTCAACTTTTCAACTTAAAAAAAGCAGAAAAGTAACTTCTGTGTTTGCATCCAAACAGCCTTTAAAGTCCGATACATGTCAAAAAGTTTCTACTTCACGTTTTGACCACAACAGTCCGCACCTTCGGTTCTAGGAATAAAAGTAAACTAGTTTCTCCTTCAACAGAAAAAATTTTTTAGAGTTATTTAACTTGCACTTTTAAAAAGAATTAGAGGTTAGATGTCCAAAAACGGAGAATACGTTAATGCCCTTACACAATCGGAAGCTATTTTGTTCCCGATTATAATAACGCAATCGCTTAGTAACTATGTTATACTACCGATTATTATCGATTTTGTGCCAAACTGTCGGCTTCTAAATCGGAGGGAAATAACCTCAACTAAATAGTATCATAAATTCCCAAAATTGGTGATTTCGCCAAGAAAGAAATTTGAACATTATTCTAGTTCCCAAATTCGAAAAAAAAATGACATTTAAAAGTATAATTTATTAGCTACCGATTATACTCAACTACGCTTTTATGAAAATCGGAAGTTTTAATTGTTGATCGACTACCCGATTATACTCAACGAGTTCGTTCAAAATAAACTTCAAATTTCCTACAATGAATGATTTTACAAAAACTCATTTTTGGGCAACCTATAATCGGGAGGTTGGGTAACCTATTTGGCTTCCGATTATGGCTAAATCAAATCACGAACCACATGGTTATGGTCAGCTCTGCACCCTCAAAACCTAGGGAATTTGGCCAATGCTCAATTTGGGGCTTCCCAATAATCGGTAGGTTATAAGTAACCATTTCTACCGATTTTGGGCTACTCAACAATCGGTATCGCGTCCATGTTTTCAATTGTCTCGGCTGCACAACCAATTCAAGAAGTTGTTCATTTATTTCCGGATGATGTTTTATTAACCTATTATGTTTTTCTCCGTGTATCATTCCGATGCGGTTCGTTTACTCAAAGCGACCGCCGCACCAACAAAAATTATTGGCCTTTGGAGGGTGAATGTGAAAGGTTCAAGACCATTATTGCAAATTCAGGGTTGGATGATGCTGCGGGAACTCAATCTTCTTCATCTCAATAATTAACCTAATTAATGGTTGGATCTCACGTCCACTTCCCTATCTTGGGATTGGCCCCGAAAGCATTATGGAGAAAGGTGACCCTATAGGAAGAAAGTTCTTCGATGACAACCATTCTAGGACGAAGGAGCATCAGTTGATTCGTTTGAGGGAGATTTTGGACTTATATCTTCTTCTCAAACCTGTAAAAATTTCTTCTCACCACTGAGTTTCATGTTTTGTCTGGGAAAGAAAGATAAAGACCACAAACAGAAGGAAAAAGCAAAAGAAATCAAGAACTCGATCAGCAACCCATGATTCTGAAGTCGAGAAGCAAATAGGAACAAGTGAACTCTCGGTGTTGTAAACCAAAATATTGGCTCGTTTCAAAAGATTGTGTCGGAATATTAGTTGTTTCGTTATGTTTATGGATTAAAACATCTTTTTTAACTGACTATAAAAGTAGTTTTGGAATTTACGATGCCAAACAGATTTTCAACTTTTCAACATTAAAAAAGCAAACAACCAATCGGAAAGGTAAATGTGCACCTTAACTTCTAACAATAATCAGTTGGTTTATTTGTAATGTTCCTTCCGCTCGTATCCATATTCGTAATCGGATGTTTGTGGTTTCGTTAATGTCCGATTATTATACTAAAAACAACTATTTTCTGTAACCAAAGTCGGAGGGTCGACCTACATGTCAAAAAACCTATGGAATTTGGCAAGGATTTTGGGGCTCCTTACAATCTCTGGAATTATGGTAGATTTCAAAATTCATCACATGTTTTTAGAAAAAAAACTGACCCATAATCGGATAACTCCCGATTATGGCTGCATCCGTGGTTAACCTTCGGTTCTAGGATATAAAAGTAAACTAGTTTTATAATCAGCGGTCTTACAAGTTGGATAAGCTACCCGATTATAATGCTTCAACAGAAAAAAATTTAGAGTTATTTACGTTTGGGTGATCCGTCTGCAAATTTAATCCGTCTGCAAATTCCTACTTGCAACTAGATAGAGTTGCTTTTGTGTTGTTCTCATATCTTGGGGTAACTCTTGCAGTCACTTCCCATCGCTCTCTGACAAAGAACCCAAAGAGTTATGTTTACACGTCATGGTTGATTAAATATATATAAATGTTGAGCAGCATAGGCTGATGAAGAAGACAGACATAAATCAAAATCTGAAGTGTATTAACAGCATGCGTTTCTGATATGGTTGCTTAGCACTGGTGAATTGGGGCCTGGAAAATAATTGGGGCCCCTAGCTACAGGACAAAAAAGTCATGAAATAGTAATTGGAGGTTATCCCTTATCCCCAATTTTTTTAAATGGCTAAACTACCCAAATCATTAGTGGTAATTAGTAATTAAGTTAAGTTAATTAATTGGTAATTAATTTGGTTAGGTTAAAATCAAATTAAGGATTAATTTTTGATAATAGAAAAATTGTGTTTTTGTGTTGGAGAGAGGAAGAAAGTGAGTTTTGGGGGAAAATTTAGGGTTATTTGAAATGAATGATTCTAGTGGAGGAAATGATGTAGGTGAAGATTCAAACAACATACATGATTGTGTTGATGGAGAGACTGTCTTAACTAATCCTATGGATTGGATGTTGATGAAGAGATGTAAATAGAGGAAGCTTTGATAATTGTTGCAAATGAAGATCCTTTTGCTCAAAATGAAGGAACCAATACTCAAAATGAAGAACTTAAAGCTCAAAACAATCAGGTAAACTTCCTATACTCTTCAAATTGTCCGAATGGTGCTCCAAGTGGTCGATTCATGGTCGATATGGAACTGATCAGAGTGAGGGTCGTTAGGTCGGTAGTATAATAAACTAACGACCCTTGAGAGTCGTCAGTGAATTGGCACAGAAATAAACGACTCCAATCTTCAGTTATTAAAAATCGTCAATCAAGTTTGAAAACATTGACGACTCCAATCGGCAGTTATGAAAAATCGGTAATCAAGTTTGAAAAAGATGACGACTCCAACTTTTAGGTCATCTAGAGTCGTTAACTCAATATATTTAGAACCCAACGACTAAAAACCTTTTACTCTCTGTAGCTTTCACTCTAAGGGTCGTTAGTTTAGCATTACTATATACGGACGACCCTTTCATATTAAATAAGAGTCGTTGTTCCATACGTCTCTAATATTGACGACTCCAACTTTTTTTTTTTTTTTTTTTTTTTTAATAATTTCTGATTTCATAGAACCATTTCATTGAATCGTAAAATTCATACATCTTTCATAGGGTTAAATACAATACATGATAACGATGCACTTCTACACTCAATCATAAAGCATGTAATTATATATGGTTCCATTGAAGATAAAGTAGCAATCGTGTTCCCACGAAGCCCCTCGTAGTATCCATACGCCTTCTTCATCTGAAAACGCAAACGCAAACATACTTAGTTAGTATCGATCAAAGCTTTGGATAAGTTTTACCTCTTGTTTAAATACTTACTCTTATAGTACACATCATATCCGGAAAGGCTTCCCTTATGGCAGCAAATTCTCTTTTCAAAACATCACACTCGAATTTTATCTCCTTGAAGCGTTCCTTGACTTGTTTCAAAGACCTTGAGTTGCGATTTCCGTCCAACGCCACAAAAACGATGAATACGCGGTTCCACCAAGCATCCGATGTTTCATCAATGTCTTTGTGTAGACTTTCAAAGTGGTTTGTGACTGTCAACCAAGCTCTCGTAATGGCACAATTCTCTTCGGAAGTGTAGGGAGTCATGGTGTTTCTCTTTTTTTCCCCTTGGATGATGAATAAATGAGAAGGAGAAGAGAAGGTTGATAATTATGGTGTTGGCAAGGAAGAGGTGAGATATGGGTCTGTATTTATAGAATTGAACGAGCCAACTGCCTGAACCACATTTGGTAGAGTT
Source organism: Papaver armeniacum (assembly GCA_023531295.1). Classification (NCBI taxonomy): domain Eukaryota; kingdom Viridiplantae; phylum Streptophyta; class Magnoliopsida; order Ranunculales; family Papaveraceae; genus Papaver; species Papaver armeniacum. Next base: position 767,615 of record JAJJWW010017064.1, on the reverse strand, counting down.
CAATTCTCCAATAAATGCTAGTAGTATCTTGAGTCGTTAATATGTTACATTTACAAATAAAAGACTCTAAGACTATGTATAACTGGTCGTCAGGTTTGACATTTATAACCAAACGACATTTGAAGAAAACAAAACAGAAGTGGTCGTTAGGTTCACTTAAAGAGTCGTTAGTTTTACAAGTTGACGACCATAAATATTTTTTTTTCAAACTTTAAAGGGTTGCCTTCGAAGTCGTCAATAGTCATTTTAGAAGATTGACGACTCTTATATAAAATGAATGCCCTTAATGTCAGTCAGAAAAGTCGTCAATCTGCAAAAGTTTGATTGACGACGCTAGATGCGTGTCGTCAATATGTATAATAATTGTTGACGATTCTAAGGGCCGAAAAGTTAATGTGTGAAGAGTCGTCCTTTTGACATATAATATCTGGACGACCCTCTAATGATTGTTTTGTGTTTTGTTTTTTAGTTGGTAGTACGACAAAGCTCCCAGCCAGAACCCGTATCTACATTGGGTCCGGATACCTCCCAACACTATATGACTGATTTGGTACGTTTACCTTAACCGAATCGATATATTTATATATTCAAATAATTTTATTAGTGATCTCATGGTTGTCTAATTTAATTGTTTGCTCAATGTAGACATGAGAAACCAAGGATGACATCAAGGAATGGCTTATCCCTAAGGCAAAAGAGAAGATGTGTGTGGTTTTTCAAAGTAGACACGTCGATTGTAACAAGATGGAAATGGTATGCGAGAGAGCGGGTAAGAAGGGACAAACTCACAAAGCCAAGAATTACAAGTATGAGAAGAAGACGACTAGGGTCTACAGAACAAATTCGAAGAAGTGTGAATGCCCGTTCAGGATTGTTTTCAAAAGACGTCATGAAGCCGATCTATTCCGATTGTATAGTATTCCGGACGGTCGTCACAACCATCCTCCACCCACAAGTTTATATGGACACCCTGCATATTCCCGGTTGAAACCACATCATATGGATAGAGTTAGGCAGATGAAGGGATTTAGACCACTTAAGATCCTAAATGCAATAATGGCGGAACATAAGGATAAATTGTCCACATTTCCACAATCAACGCCGTCAAAGCAACGATTAAGATAACCGAATGGAATGGTAGGTTGATTATGCAACAATCAGAGTGGTTAGCAGAAACACTAAACTACGCCATGCAAACTAAGGTGGGTCCGGATGAGAAAGTGACTCATATTTTTCTTGCACATCCAAGGATGGTGGATTTGGCTCAGTGTTTTTATCAAGTCTCTTCATAGATTGCACCTACAAGACAAACAAGTATAACATGCCGATGTTGAACGTGGTAAGCCATACTTCGGATAAAAATCCATTCACCGTTGCATGGTGCTTTATGGAAAAAGAAGAAATAGAGGACTATGTTTGGGCGTTGGAACAAGTGAGGTTGATTTACCGTAAGAGACGCCACAGGTTATATTTACGGATAGAGATTTTGCAATTATGAGTGTCGTTCGTCAAGTCTTTCCACTTGCTCAACAATTTCTTTGTACGTGGCACATCCAAACCAATCTTTTTTCTAATTGCAAGAATCAAATCCAAAAGATCCATACTAAGAAGGGTAATCAACGTTCTAAGGAGGAAGATGAGCGTTTGAGTAAACTTTCCAAAAAAGAGCGAGCGGAAGAGAAAAAGAAAGAAAAGAAAAATACGATGAAGAGGGGGATCTATGGAAAGTTTTTCTCGAAGATTGGGACTATTTGGCTCATTCAAAAACAGAGGTTAAGTATTATGCGAACTTGCAGAAGTTTATTGATGTTTAGAGCACGGATCATAAGAAGGTTGTTGAGTATTGCTTGAATACATGGTAGAATCCTTGAAAGGAGAAGTTTGTTTATGCATGGACCAATAGATACAAGCACTTCAAAAATGAGTCTACAAGTCTTGCAGAGCAGTCTCACGGGCGTTTGAAAAAAAATTGGATCAAAATAGGGGTGGGGTAGTTACGGTACAAGAAGCTATTCACGAGCACGCAGAGGATGACCTAAGAAAAATAATCACTCAGATGGAGTTGAGTAAAGACCGTTTTTTCATGCAACACATAAGGGACAAAGTTGTGTTACGGTTGGTAGCACACCAAGTATCATGGTGGGAAATTAACTATATGATGGATGAGCTTATAGATTTTAGAGCTAAAGAGGAGGCCGGAAAGGTGATGAAGACGAAGTGTAATTGTACAACCGATATTTGGCTCGGCCTCCCTCGTAAACATAAACTTAGTGGATTCAAAGATTACATTCCTCTTGAAGATATCGATCCATTCTGGCAGCAACTTTCATTCATCCCAAAGCCCACGGGTTTAGCCGATGAAGAATTTGGAGACTTGGAGATTGGCAAGTACATCAACGAAAAATACCGAAAAATGAATTGTGCAGGAAGACACATTTTGGTTGCTAACTTGTGGCCGGCCGCCCGTAAGAGCTTTGGGTTTAAAGAAGAGCCAAATAAACAAAAACCACCCGGAAGATCAACAACTAAAATGTCATTTAGAGAAACTTTTAACAAGGACAAGGGTTACAATAGAGACCTATCACGTCATGAGCATGTCCAGGCGGAATATGAGGAGTACGAAAAGTCTTTCATTCTTAAGAAACGAGGTCGGTCAAAAAAGAAAGAAAATGAAGATATGGATATTGTTGAGCATGCTATTGGTACCCAACAAAGCCAAACTAGTGGTATGGTGACGATAAGAGGAATAAAGGGTAATCCTAAGACACCTAGGGATTCGCAAGGAAGACCACATCGTGTTGCTTACACTTTGTACAAAGAGTATACCAACCAACTTCCTTACGGCATCTTAGATGACCTTATATCCACCGACGACGTTGATGGGGATGGGAATTGTGGTTACCATGTTGCAACCGAACAATTAGGGCATTTCGATCACGCCGACGAACTTAACCTCACCCAAATGGAATATGCAAGAACAAAAATGGCGGCTAAACTTGTCGAGGACAAGCAACTCTATTTAACCATGATCATGCAAGGAGATTCCAAAGAGAAAGAATTGAAGTTCAAAGAGTTGGTATCTAACGTGAAATGACAGAAGGGGTCGAAGAAGGCCGGTTATAAGTTTTGGATGCAAATTCATTTTGGTGGTCAACTTTTAGCGAACACATTCACTTGTGTTGTGATTGTATTCAACAAAGGCTTCCCGGGAGGCTCTTGTATGTACGTACCCTCAAGAACTAGGTGCGAGGCGGCGATAAAGAAAAGAAGAATTGTAATGGCACATGTTAACGATAACCATTACATAGGTTTGAAGATTTCCGAAGAATGTCCTCTACCACGGGTGGCCTATGGTTATTGGGGAGACTACACCAAGGAGTGGACAAACCAGTACGAGTATGGAATGAACATGTGGAATGGTTTGGAAGGAACACCAAGTACAATGCCTGAACACGTTGACATATCCGACCAAATGTGGAAGGATTTGTTTTTTTTTTTTTGATCTTACTATTTTGAAGCATACTTTTGGAAGTACAATGCATGAATACTTGGATGTTTGTATTATCACGAATCCTTAACGAATATAATGTGTTTTTTTTTTTGAAATAGAGTCATTTACATTTAAGCAATTTAACCTAACGACTCTTACCTTATCAACCTGAGTCGTTAGGTAAGTATTCATAAATGTAAACGACCCTTTTAGTCCAACTTTGATGGTCTCATGTATGTTTTGGAGCTTACGGGTCATTATTGATAAACAAACGACTCTCGGCATAGATTGTTGAGGTCGTTAATAGTATATTAAAAAACTGAGGACTCTAATAGACCATAAATGAGGGTCTTCGGGATGTTTTGGAACTTAAGGGTCGTTATTGAGACTATTAACAAACGGGTGACTCTAGGCATAGATTATTGAGGTCGTTCGCAGTGTATTAATAAACTAACGATTCTATTAGACCATAAATGAGGGTGTCCTGGATGTTTTGGAAATTAAGGGTCGTTATCGAGCCTATTAACAAACGAACGACCCTAGTATCCCATTTTTGACGACCTACTAGATGTGTTGGAAAAGTTAGTCATTGCAATGATATCAATAAACGAACGACTCTGAAATATATATATGGGTTGTTAATGTGATATCAATAAACGAACGACTCTGAAATACATATATGGGTCGTTAATTTGAGGGTCGTTATTGTTTTATTTGAAAATGAACGACTCAAAACATTTTGTATGCTGGAGATTTATTTGAAAAAGGGTCGTTCTAAAACTCAAAACTAACGACTCCGTACATATACCTTCAACGGCTCTTTCTGGAGATACTATTTCCCAAAAAAATAGTTGTTGGCCTATTTTCTATATAAAGATTCAACCATTAACTGTTTAATAGAACTTAAAACAATCAAAGTATATCATTTTTTCAATAGCAAGTTCGTCATCAACTACCAATTCCATTGAAAGCATACTTAGAAGATGCAAGCGACCAACAAAATCAATATTGGCAATGGAAGAAGAGATACGCAAAAGAAGCATGCGACCTACTAAAAAACCATACACTTTCACGCCATATCCTACGAAGGAATAAGAAGATATGCGGGAGGCCAAAAAACGAGCCGAAGAACAATCCCATCTCCGGGAAGTATTCAAGCAAGTCGAGGAAGAGACTGAATGGGTTAAAAATTATTACATCGTCAAAGATCTTCCCGAAGAACATCAACATGATTTTATATTTTGGACTCAAGTTGTTTGGATTCCTTTCACTAATTACAACAAGAAACTACGCTATGATTATCTACCGTCCCACATTCGTGATAGGACGATTCACGTTATAAGATTGTGCACCAAGTATAAAGAGTTTCTCTCGAGGAACAAAGGGGATAGGCGTGCGTCCCAAGATGCATATACCAAATGGAGAGGAGAGCAATTTTATCACATCGAAGCCGCAATGGTAGTTGCCTCTCGCACAAGGAAAAGGAATAATATATAATGAGTTGAAAAGATGGAATTTATTTAGATCAACTGTAATGTAGCATAAGAATTTATTCCTATGCTCCTATTTCCAAGTTTCAAGTAAAGGTCGTTAGCCTTTATATAGGTATTATAATGACGACTTTAAATTTGTTTTTTCAACACATTTTATGAAGTCGTTATAAAAAAAAAAGTCGTTCATTCAATAAATGGGTCGTCAACATGGAGTCGTTAACTATTTATATAAATATTAACGACCCTTTAATAAAATCATACAGAGTGGTGGTTTGGTCTACGGGTGAGTCGTTGGTCTGCAAAAAATGTCTTGACGACTCTAACACTCACTTTATTTCCACAGGTTTTGAATCGTCGGTCTGCAAAAAATTTGCAGACGACTCTAACACTCATTTTTAGAGTCGTTGATCTGCTAAAAATATGTTGCCAACTCAAACAACAAGTTCACATATTTTCCAGATTTTCACATAATTTTAACATTCATATAAGCACAATAACTTTTAAACATCATGCTAAATTGTTAGAAAACCCAATTAACACAAGATACCGATAGTATGAACTACAGAAAATAGTTGTATCTAAGAAAGACGTAAGTTAAAGTCGACAATACTAAAAGACATAAGTTCTAGATGTTAAACCATACACTTTAAAACATCTCCTCACACACTACTACCACCTCGACCTCGACCTCCGCCTCGACCTCTCTGACTTCCCTGACTTGATGATGTCCGACTTTTCTTTGAAGGACCCTGTCCAGGACTGCCCTTTGGAGAACCAGCTTCTTCTCCACCAACTTGATCATCATCATCTTCGTTTCCTTCACCCTTTTCTGCAGGTTCTTGTCTTAGTTGGCTAGCAGTTCTCCTTGTCCTCTTACATTGCTTTTCTAGATCATCAAACATTTTCTTTTCTTGTGGATTTTCAATGTGTTGGAAGCACTCAGCGTACATACGAATTTGCTCAGGTTCGATCACTTCTCCTTTGTTGGCTTTACAACAAAATGACTTCATAAAAATCTTCATTCGTTCCCTCTATTTGCATTCAAATACCGAATAAGATTAACATAATTAAAATTGTATGAAAATGATTAACACAATTCAAAAAATGATGAGTGCCAAATATTGCATATTTATACACCTTTTTATTGGCATTTTACTCATCTTTTGTGCTCAAGAATCAGATATTATCCCAGATTCTGTATTTTCTTTGTTTTCAAGAATAAATATTTGTATTAATTAACTTTGTGTTTTTAGGTAGTAAATAAAGCTCGGAGAAATTGAGGAGTCAAAAGAGCAGAAAATTGGAGACGAGCATCTATGGAGCAGATAGCCAAAGCCCGCGCGCGAATTAGTTGCAACCCAACAAGGAAGACATGGGCTAGAGCTACCCACGACCCGGATCCGAACCCGTTCATCCCGAGCCGTTCAGATCGCGTCTAGCTACATCCTACGGTCGCTCCATCGTTCACATCATGTCTTGATACTCCCACTCCACAGCAAATCACCTCAGTTCTCCCTCGACCGTTCAGATCTTCTCTAGTTAGATCCTACGCTCGCTGATGCCTTCCCATCGACACTTTGATGTAACCGCTTCACACCACAACACCTATATATTCCCATAACCTAGCTAACCCTAAACTCATTTCTCTCCCTCACCCGACAGAGCAGAGCTCTGCTCTTCCTCTTCTTTTCCCCTCCCGACCAACCCTCTGCAACCATACCTTCTCCATCTCCTACCACAGCTACCGCAGCCACCAACCTCACCAGTAGCCACCTACTCCATCACTCTTTCTCGAGTTATCTATTTCATAGCTTCTCAAGACCCTAGAAGCTAGGTTAAAGATAACTAGAGTTAGGGTTTCTCATCTATCAATCAAGGGAGTTGTTGAAGCCGAATTGACAGGGGAGAACGGCGATTCAGAGCATGGGTTTGATTTATTTACTCTTTAATTTCTGTTTTTGAAATTAGGGTTTGGTATTTGGGGATTGTATAAATAGGAGTGATGGGTGTTCATGGAAGGTATGCCTGGGCTAGCCAGAGCACCATTCTAGGATAATTTGTATCTTGTTTATTTTAATTATGTTTTAATTTAGTTTACAGGGGTGTTTTGATGAAACCCCTGATTTTCATGCCAAGGCTTATTTAGTTTAGGTTTGATTCTTGCTGTGTATAACATGCTAGGATTAGTAACTAATTGAGTGATCTTATGAGCTCTGTGATGAGTCAGATCTTGTAAGAAGACAAAATTTCATACTAGAGGTTAGTGAGTAAAACCAGTTAGCAAACATCCATTGTAGACCTTCCTAAGAAGGCACAAGAACACAAGCCCCATTGAGTTGCTCGAGCATGAGATTAGAGGTGGAATCAACCACCCTTGTACTTTACATATTTTGATACAACCTTAGTGTAGAGTCACTTTAATCAGCCGTATCGGCAACAACCCTGAATTGTGTTACATATCACCTTAGAATTCAGTTAAGCATAGCTAGAAATCAACACATAGCACCTCCTCGTCTCTATGGGATCGACCCGTACTTGCCGCGTCTCCAATAGACGCCGTGCACTTTCGGATTATAACACGTAGGCCATAATTTATATACTTCTCGGGCCTACCAAGTTTTTGGCGCCGTTGCCGGGGACTTGGCGCGTGCCCTGTGTTCATTGGCTCGCTTCACTGTTTTTCTTTACTACCATGTATATATGTATTTGTATCATAGTGTAACTTAACTTTTTGTAGTGTAACTTAGTTTCAGTTCATTGCGTTTAGTTCATTGCCTCGTAACTTAAGCCATTGTAGTATAACTTAACTTGTAGAGTAACTTAGCATTGTTAATTTTATCTCGCCTTTCATCTCGTAACTTAGCATATCATTTGCATCTCATTGCATACCCGGTATAACCACGCATATAGTTTCACTTCAACCCGCATATGGTTTGATTTCCCTGTAATTTATTTCTTGTTTTAACCTTTGCATCATATCTTCCTTTTGTAGTTTCATAGCTTCTCTGCATCATTGCCCTCGCATATTAATCCCGGTCGGTCAAGTTATTTTCGGTGCATGTGGTAAGGCTGAGCCAACCACCTGTGCTACCCATATTACCCGTGTGTTCTTGAGTCTTGAGCAAAGCCTGAAGTCATTGAGCCTCGAGCATACCAGGTTAGTAATTGAACATTGTATGACCCCCTGATAAGCTAGTTCACCTGGCTAGCCCTTGGTCTACCACCTGTATTGCCCTGCGCTTTGTAAACCCTGAGCATGCCCTGCTAGTCAGGATGCTCATGTGAATACTTCTTTGATCCGTGACCTTGCTTGCTAGCCTGTTGAGCTGTTGAGCCCGCCGACCGCACTCACCTGTTACATTAGATACCTTGCCCAAGCAGCCCCAGTAGGCTGTGAGGTTGGGCTTGGATAACCCAGATTAGCTACAAGACAAGTGAGGTCAACTGAGATAGTTGATTCCTCATGCTTTAACCTTCATGTATGTTCAACCTTGTACCCGGCCGTGATATCGATGAGCTTTGCAGACCACGAGCATAACCATCCGCCCGAGCTCCGGCCCCGAAGGCCGTTGAGCCTCGGAGCATACCCGTGAGCCACCACCGTGCTTCATAGGCGAGTTATTGTGTGGCCCGAGCTAGTCTGTGTTACCTGTGTGTGCATTTGCCAACCCGTGGAGAGCTTGAGCTGCTCTCAGACTTGAGTTGTGAGAGACTTGCCAATCTCTGCCAATCCCTGCACCTGCACATAACTCACCAGTGTGCACACAGCCAATGCAAGAGCTTGCCAAGCTCTGCACAACTCGAACCATCGACCCACATATAGGCCGGGTGTGTGGCAAGAAAAACTAGGCCCACATCACATCATCTCGGGCTGTACAATTTCACAGTGCACTGGCCGCTTATAACTCGAGCCCACGGTTCCACCTGCATTGCAATAGACTAAGCCCCCATCTGTTTGAAATTTTGTGCACAAAAATTTCACCCACACCCATTAAGCATTGCACACAACAACCGGGCTAACCCACAATCAACCAAATCAGTGAATCAGGCTAGCATTATAACCTGGGCCGCACTTGAACTGGGCTGTGCAATTGCAATCTAAGCGAGAAAACCCAACCACCGGGCTCGCATCCCGCCAAGCCCATAAGCCACACTTCTTTGGGCTTAAACTAAATCGAAGCCCACATCTGTTGGGCTGTGCAGTTTCACAAATCCTGGGTTTCAAACAGCAAATCCCAAACAAACCAAATTCCCACAAAAACCAAACAACTAGCCCACAACAAACCAAAACACAACAAACCAAAACCCAACAAACCAAATGAAACCCAATAAACCAAACCAATCCCACTAAAACCAAACTTAGTCCACTTCAACTGGGCTTTGAGTTCAATTTGAGTTGATACATCATGTCGGGATTTTTGAGTCGCATCTGGGGATGGAACCAAATCCATTAGAGAACTTGCTTACGGGCATGTTTCACAGGATGAACTCCCACATACCATAGTGATTTTAGAGAATTTTATGAGCCTTCTCAAGGCCCGGATCTCACATACCCTAATCATTATGATCACATACATCATCCACCACAGGTTGAAAATGAACAATTTTCTCATACCCAGTCATCACTTTTAGATCAATTAGAAGCTCGACTATCTGCTTTAGTCAGACAATCTGTTTTAGAAAGGCAATCTGTCGAATCTAATTCCTCTAGGCAATATGAAATTTATGCTTGCACCTTATGTGGTGGCTTAGACCACCCTGCTGAGTACTGTTATATTTTGCATGCTTATAGACAGTCTAGGGAAAACCATGATAATCCAATGTACGAAGTGTCTAGAAGTGACTATCTTTGGCAACTATTGGGACCATAATCAACCCGCACACATGCATCATTCACCACAAAGGGGGAGATGAACAATTTTATACTCCCCCAACTCCTAGTTTGCAATCAATAATGGAAACACTCAAGGAGCAAAATGCTAGGCTTGAAATGAATGCAATGCATGACCATACACATAGCAACATGTCTGAATTTACCTTCTCTAGTGAACCTCATGCACAACCATACAGTGAATATCCATATGAGGAATGCATACCCACTAGTGAAGACTCTCCTTCAATAGAACAACTCAAATTGATTCTTCAAAGGAACCTGATTGAGTTACAAAATGATAGGATTGAAAATAGTGTTTCTAGTCTTACTCATGCAACTAACACTGAATATGAACCTAATCTAGAGGTAGATGAGTACACTAAAAATACTACAATTTTGAATGGAGAGATGAATTCTTGCTATGATGATGATGATGATGAATATGAAGAGCATGTGTATTTTGAAAATGTAGTAGAATCTTTAGGTTCAGAGACATTAAGTGTCTCTTCTGTCAACCCCATGAATGATGCTTCTTCTAATATTCATATATGTGATGATGATGTGGAACCTGTGCAATTGTCCTGTGAAAATGAACATGATTTACCCTCTTCTGACTTTGGGAAAGTGTGTGATGGTGCAAATGATTTTAAACATGAAAATAACATAGATGTACCTAACCTCTCTCCTGAGTCACAAATTGAAACTTCTCCACCAAACCTAGGTGTAGTTTGTCACAAAATTGCAAAACCAACTTTTCTGAAAATGCCTAACTTAGGCCTAGAGCTTTGTGCTTCCCAAGTCCTCTTGGACTATTTTGCATCAAAGTACAACACTTTTAAGGAACCACAGTTGGAATGTGTATGTCTGCCTGTTCTTAGCAAAACTCATTTTGAGTTAGACCTTTTGCATGGCGTACCTTTAAAATTGCAAGATTTTGTGCTCCCAAACACACCCGGTCACAAGTTTAGGTTTGGGGGAAACTCATTCACATACACAGTCTTACTTGCACTCTCATATTATATCTATGTAAGGCTGTTGATGTTTGTATATATTTTCTATTGGGTTGATCCTCAACTCTTTAGATTGTTAGTTTATGGCGAATTTTTGTATATAATCCAGTAGGACTTGTTAAATTTTTCTTTTCTTGAATCGGTTGAGTCTTCTTGTGCATATATTGTGCTAATCCGATATGATCTCTGCTGAGAATGTTGGATTCTAGCCTTGACTAGTGAAGCTCTAACCTTGCTCCCGCCGACATACCGGTAATCTCTTCCCTTTTCTCTTTTCAAAGATAGTTCTCATGGTATGTGACTGTTTAAATTTTTCCTATCTGTTGACACATTGAGGACAATGTTTGATTTAGGTTTGGGGGTGCATTTGCATTTAGAGTTTTTAGTCTTTTTAACCTTTTATTTTCATTAAAAAAAAAAAAAAAAAAAAAAAATTGAACTCTTTTTGTAAAAACCTCAAACTTTTAGAGATTTTAGAGTCACTAGCATGCTTCTAGCTATGTTTACATAGAGAGTCTGACCGAAATAACAGAACTTGGAAGTCTTGGAGAACGCAATCGGGTTTCTTAGTTGATTAGAGCGTTAAAGTTGGATTTAACCATACCGGAGGGCGAATTAGGTGCTTTGTTTAGATATTCGGTAGTAGAATTGTGATCAACCATAGTGGAGACTACCCATTTTACATCAAGCGAGGTACCTACCTTCACTCTTTGTGACTTTCTAGAAAAGCTGTTAGAGTGTGTGTCACCGTACGTCAATTCCGGTAGGAATGGTGAGCTACCCAACTTCGCACCACTTTCAAAGACTACTTTTGATCTCTTGAGTGCTAATTCCGTCAATCATGAGGGTGACGTCTAAAGATGAAAACTCCTTCTAAATATCGATTTGCAGTTAGCATCACTCTCTCTCTCAATCAACGAGATCCATAGAAACACATCATCGTCAAAAGCGGAGCAACATCGAATATTTGAAGAAAAGTTGATATAGTCCAAGGTTTACGTGCAACAAAGAAAAGAAAAGAAAATAGGATGAGAATTAATAAAATTTGTAAAATCAAGACAATGCAAGTTATGGAAATTGTGTGATATAGTCCTTCACCCATGGAGTTAGTAGTTTCATTTTTTTTTGTTATTTTTATTTCACTTATAATTCAAAAAAAAAAAAAAAAAAAAAAAATCCAAAAATTTGTAGTTTATTTTTGCTACCACCATGGTATAGAAGAATTGAAAAAGAAAAAATCCAAACAACATGAAAATTGAGTAGAAAAGTTAAAAATTGTCAAGTTTTTGTGAAGTTTAGAAGTTCGTCATCAACATTTGAAGACCGAAGACCGAAGATTGAAGACGTTTCTATGGTTCTTATGAGAGAGTGATATTAATTGCCGATCGGGTGAGAAGTGAGTGAGTACTCCACCCCTTGCTAATGGTTGATTTCCTTTCTTAGAGATCATCGAGAAAAAGATTCTTTTAGTCCACACTACGTGGAGTCTCCGATTTTATTTCGGAAGGTTATCCTTCTTACCTACAACGTGTGCGGGATTTCTCTCTTTATTCCTGCTGCACACATGAGAGACTAAAAGCGATCTTTTTGAGTGCAATTATCATAAAACCCTAATGGTGAGGCAGAAGTTGAGACTTATGATCACAATCGAATCCGAATTCTTTCATATGGTATGGTTACTTCTCGCTCAGCACTTAAGGATGAGAATGCTTTCCTTAGTAGTTCTTACTTCTTGTTACTAGCATGCAGAAACTCTATGTCCTCATAGCTTCTTGGACGCTTGAGACTCTTTTACACTCTGAAGTTGGAGAAGGTTTTGTGGGTACACCTCTGGTAAACCCTCACGAGACTACAACTCGTCCACTAGGGACACCTAGGGGTTTAAAGGCTTAGTGCATACGCTAAATGCATTCGAGACTGCGACGGGGGTATAGTTAGGATTTCTTAATTTACTCGTTTCACTTGAGGACAAGTAAAATTCAGGTTTGGGGTATTTGATGAGTGCCAAATATTGCATATTTATACACCTTTTATTGGCATTTTACTCATCTTTTGTGCTCAAGAATCAGATATTATCCCAGATTCTGTATTTTCTTTGTTTTCAAGAATAAATATTTGTATTAATTAACTTTGTGTTTTTAGGTAGTAAATAAAGCTCGGAGAAATTGAGGAGTCAAAAGAGCAGAAAATTGGAGACGAGCATCTATGGAGCAGATAGCCAAAGCCCGCGCGCGAATTAGTTGCAACCCAACAAGGAAGACATGGGCTAGAGCTACCCACGACCCGGATCCGAACCCGTTCATCCCGAGCCGTTCAGATCGCGTCTAGCTACATCCTACGGTCGCTCCATCGTTCACATCATGTCTTGATACTCCCGCTCCACAGCAAATCACCTCAGTTCTCCCTCGACCGTTCAGATCTTCTCCAGCTAGATCCTACGCTCTCTGATGCCTTCCCTTCGACACTTTGATGTAACCGCTTCACACCACAACACCTATATATTCCCATAACCTAGCTAACCCTAAACTCATTTCTCTCCTCACCCGACAAAGAAAGCGTAGCTCTGCTCTTCCTCTTCTTTTCCCCTCCCAGACCAACCCTCTCGCAACCATACCTTCTCCATCTCCTACCACAGCTACCGCAGCCACCAACCTCACCAGTAGCCACCTACTCCATCACTCTTTCTCGAGTTATCTATTTCATAGCTTCTCAAGACCCTAGAAGCTAGGTTAAAGATAACTAGAGTTAGGGTTTCTCATCTATCAATCAAGGGAGTTGTTGAGCCGAATTGACAAGGGAGAACGGCGATTGGACCATGGGTTTGATTTATTTACTCTTTAATTTCTGTTTTTGAAATTAGGGTTTGGTATTTGGGGATTGTATAAATAGGAGTGATGGGTGTTCATGGAAGGTATGCCTGGGCTAGCCAGAGCACCATTCTAGGATAATTTGTATCTTGTTTATTTTAATTATGTTTTAATTTAGTTTACAGGGGTGTTCTGATGAAACCCCTGATTTTCATGCCAAGGCTTATTTAGTTTAGGTTTGATTCTTGCTGTGTATAACATGCTAGGATTAGTAACTAATTGAGTGATCTTATGAGCCTGTGATGAGCTGTACTGTAAGAAGACAGCTCATACTAGGGGTTAGTGAGTAAAAACCAGTTAGCAAACATCCATTGTAGACCTTCCTAAGAAGGCACAAGAACACAAGCCCTGTTGAGTTGCCTGAGCATGAGATTAGAGGTGGAATCAACCACCCTTGTACTTTACATATTTTGATACAACCTTAGTGTAGAGTCACTTTAATCAGCCGTATCGGCAACAACCCTGAATTGTGTTACATATAACCTTAGAATTCAGTTAAGCATAGCTAGAAATCAACACATAGCACCTCCTCGTCTCTGTGGGATCGACCCGTACTTGCCGCGTCTCCAATAGACGCCGTGCACTTGCGGATTATAACACGTAGGCCATAATTTATATACTTCTCAGGGCCTACCAAAAAATAAGTACTTACCACAAGCTTAAGAATGGTAGAGTCAGGTCTAGTGTCAGATGTAGAAGCAGAGGAAGATGCTTTGTTGCTCCTTCGACCCGTAGTCTGATCAATCCTTATCACTCGATCGTGGGAGAAGCATTCGTACCATGGCAAGTAATCATCGCTTACCTCGTGACCTTTATTAACATTTTCCCACCAAGAGATGTCTACCCTACCAGTACCCAAATGCCTATTATCCCAATGCCCAGTCTTAGGCTCAGGTTCATAAACAACATCCAACGCCTTTGCGTCCACCTTGCATTTCTTTAAATTATATTTGAACGGTGGTACATAATCCTCATCTGGTGAATCTTGAATATACCCAAGCTGACGCATTAATCTAATCGGATTGTACATTGAATGTCCATAAGGGTAAAACAAAGGGCCATGGTAATAAATGAGATCTTGGATTCCTCATACTCTATCTTCCTTGTACGGATCAAAGTTTACCTCTTTGGCTGTCATGTTGTCCAATTTTTGGCGCATGGCTAACAACTTAAATTTCTGCGCTTCCTCCTTATCCTGACTCCCAGTGTACTTGTATCGGGTTCCTCTTGGTTTAGTATTGTCTCATGTTGGCTCAAATTGGACGTCTTCATCGCCTTTAATCAATGAAGGTAAATTCTCGTAAATCCAAACCTAAAACACAGCACTAGGAAAAGGAAAAGAAAAACAAAAAATTTGATTTAGTATAGTCTAACAAATGTTACAAACAAAAAAAATTTTGATATCTCAAATTACCAAATTACCCGAAGTAAAGCCAAATTCCCGTTCATTTGAGAAGTTCGTTCCCGGGATGCTTTTGCTAGCTCAGCGTTCAAATGAGCTATTATAGTGGTCCCCCACGAATACCTACTCACTTCCTCCAAAGGGTCCAAAAGTTGAAGAAGGTTGACGCATACTCTATTTCCTTTGCTATCGGGAAATATAACCGAACCAAGGACATATAACAAGTATGCGGCTGTCGTCGCACGAACTTCCAAATCAGATAGTAGTTGATTGTATCCGTCTCTCTCAAGTGACCCAACACACATCTTTCTACTAGTTTTGAGTTTAAAATCTCTCTTTGGGTACTTTTTTCCCTTGACGAAAAGCCCAAACATTTCTTTATCGCAGCCGAATAACTTCTTCATCAATGCATATATATTTTATCCCAATCTAGGTTTTTCTTGAACTTGTCACCCGTAGATTTTCCTTCAACCTGCAATCCTAGAATCTATTCTGCATCTTCGGGAATCAATGCCATCTCGCCAAAATTGAATTGGAATGTATCAACTTCACCATAATACCTCTCACAAAAACATGATACTGCAGCCTTATCATACGCAATCACGGAGTTCTCAACCGCAGCATACAAACCTGAGTTACCAAAAATTTCTCTCACTCTTGCACAATCACCTTCTAGCGGCCTCTTTTTCATTTTTGCGTAAGAAGATTGGTGTCTGAAAAGACGCGTGGCATTCTTATAATCCTACAAATATAAATTAACAAATTTAACATAAAAAATTGAATATCAACATAACATATGAAAAGCAAAGTTGAGAATGTTACAATTGTCTCGTTGATGGTACGGGCCCACGAGCTATCATATCCAAATAAACTTTGCCTCCGTCTTTAGGTTCACCTCTGTCTTTCCCATTGCTAAGACGAGTAAGCTGCAAACGCTTGGGTGGAATGTGTCGGGCGCTGGGTGCGATTGGGACTTTCTCCTTCGGCTGTGGCTGCGCCGCATCCTCCTGAATCTACTCCTCCTCATCATCATCATCACCACTACCACCATCATTTATTTCATTACCATTTCCATCATCCTCACCCCCCCTCTTCATCACCGCTACCACCACCGTTTCCATCAATACCATCCTCATCCTCATCATCATCATTACCTTCATCCTTCTCTTCCTCAATCTCTGCCTCCTGATTACCATGATTACCACCATAACCACCATTTCCATCATTACCATCATCCTCATCATCATAAGCATCATATTCACTATCTAAAGGAATTTCTTCATGTTCCGCGACTTCTTCTTCATCGCTTCCAGTTGCAGATACAACAGGAGAGGATGGAGCCAACGATTCAGACGATTCATCACACGGGTCTCTGGGTTCGCGGATAATTAAGGCTACCTCACTCGGTGTTTTTCCTCTCAATAGACCGACATTTAAGTATTTTCCGTGGCGGGGAGGTCTGGATGGAGGATTTACCATGGCAATCTTACCTTTTTTATTTTTGCTACTGTAGGCCAAAGACAACAGAATATCAAAGGGTCGTCAGAATTTTTTTAAAAAAAAAACGACTCTTACGAAAACTAACGACCACATGTATTTAGTTAACGATTCACAATTTTTTCTTGCCGATTCAAGCTTTTTTTCTTAACGACTCTTTCATTATTTGGGATAGAGTGATGGTTTAGCATATCATAGAATCGTTAATGGATAAAAATGGTCGTCTAAAGAATCGGCCACATTTAAATTATATGATTAGCGACTAGAATCGTTATCATACAACCAACTTAGAATCGTTTTCACCTATTGCTCATGGCTAACGATTTTTGTTGAATTGAACATGCATATCAAAAATCGTTAAGAAAAAAAATTGCTTAACGATTCTAACCTGAATACACCAGGGATCGTTTTCTCCGCCACCCTAATGGTTGACGATTTCTCAAAATTCCAAAATGCAGATGAAAAATCGTTAAGCATACAAGCCTCGTGATTAACGACTCGGTTTCTGAGAATCCAATTTTTTCGATTCAAACCCTAATTTTTCAGTACAACATCAAATGTAACTCAAACCCAAGTTAGAGTTGGGGGTTTTAGTCGACATACCATCTAATTGGAGCCATTTCCTTCGGCGGCTGATTTGATTTCTCCGGCTGATTTGATTTATTCATTTCTCTCGAATAAGCCGCCTTCGCTGCATTAACTGCGTCGACGAGATTAGGAATTTGATTTGCCTTTCTGGCGGTCTGCTTTGTACGAGCCATGTTTGTAGAAGAAGTTAATCGTCGATTAAAATTAATCGACGATTACGCCATGAATCGGAAAATAAATTCTGCAGTCGTTAATGGAGGAGATGGACGACCAGAGAGGGGAGGGGGGGAGAAGAAGAAGAAGAGTTTTGGTTGAAAAGAAAATGGGGGCCTCTTCTTAACTGTTAATAGGATTTTAGGATTAGGTATTAGAGAAGGGTACAATGGTATTTTCACCATCATTTTGGAAGTCCCCTATAATTTTTGGTGTTGGTATAAATTGGATGAGGCCCCTAATTATTTTCCAGGGCCCCCAATTCAGCGGTGTTGCTTAGTAGTGTTTGATTTGTTTTATTTTAACAAAACTAGTCATAAAACACCAAGGTGACCAAACTTGTGGTACAACAAATCCAGCCATATTATTTTTAATAAATAAAAACCATTTGATTAAAAAGTGACACAAAAACCCCATGTCAAATAATAATGAGTAAATTTAGTTTTATTAGTTTTAAAAAAGCCAAACATACCCTTTTTATCTTCATTTCTTCTTCTTCTTCTTCTTCTTCTTTTTTATTCTTTCTTCCGCCTCCTTCTCTCCACCACCATCATCACCAGCAGCAACAAATATTTTTTCTGTTAGTGAGAAAAGATAGATCTCCACAAACACCAGCAGCAACACCTCTGTCACCACCAGCAGCAATACCTCCGTCTCCTCCAAGAAACCTCCGTCTCTTTTTCTTTTACTTTTGTTCAGATCTATCACCAACACCATCAGACCAACCGATGTGTCCAGATACGCCACCAACAGAACCTCCGTCTCCTCCATAAACACCATTATCACCTCCGTCTCCTCCATTAACACGATCATAACCTTCTTCTCTTTCTACGTCCCGATTTTCAATCAACAACACCGCCTCCTCTTATTTTTGTTTGTCCCACCAGTACATCAGATCCGCCACCAACACTACTTCTGCCTCCTCCTTCTACCATCTAAAACCACCACCAATACCTTCAAATCGGCCACCAAAAACACCTCCTCCTCTTTTTATCATCTACAATCAACACTAGTACTTGCAGATTCGCTCCCAACAACACCTCCGCCTCCTCATTCAATCCTTTACAATCACCACCACCACCTTCTGATGTTTCATCACCAGCAAATGATGATACATCTTCAATGTCGAAATCAATATTGTATTGGGGAAATGACCGATATGATGAGACCAATTTTGGTTTCATCAAATTCTGACAGTTTTGGTTGGTGAAAACAGTAAACTAATGATGAAACCAAATTTGGTTTCATCATAAACTTGCATATTTTCTATCATGAAACCAAAGATTTTAATGATGAAAATTAAGTTTATGATGAAACCAAATTTTGGTTTCACCTGATTTTTGCCCTAGTTTATTCGGCATGGTCGTCGTGTTTGGTTTCATCATTGAAGTTATGTTGGTGAAATGACAATATGTGGAAAAATGATGAAAATATTTTTTTATTTTTTTGAATATTGATCTCTATGAAACCAATTTTTTATGGTGAGACACGGGTGCATTGTTTTTTGTTCAAACTAGTTTTAGTTGAGATGGTAATGGTAGTGGTGGTTATGGTGCTGGTGGTTGTGGCGGCGATGGGGGTGGTGCAGTTGACGGTGGTGGTAGGTTTCATCTTATTGTGTTTCATTTTTTTCTTTTTCCTTCCTTCTCCTTTCTTTTATGATAAAACCAAATTTTGGTTTCACCTGATTTTTTCCTAGTTTATTCGGCCTGACTTGGAAGTCGGCGTGTTTGGTTTCATCATTGAAGTTGTGTTGGTGAAATGACAATATGTGAAAATTTCATTTTTGTTGAATATTGTTCTCTATGAAACCAATTTTTAATTTTAATGGTGAGACACATGCGGCTTATTTTTTGTTGAAACTAGTTTTAGTTGAGGAGGTAATGGTAGTGGTGGTTGTGGTGATGGTGGTTGTGGCGGCGATAGGGGCGGTGCAGTTGACGGTGGTGGTAGGTTTCATCTTATTGTGTTTCATTTTTTCTTCTTTCTTCTTTCTTCTTTCTCCTTTCTTTTATGGTGAAACCAAAATTTGGTTTCATCATTTTCTTAGTTTGGTTTCATCATTTTTTTCTCATTTTGTTGAATATTGATCAATGAAACTTAATTTTTGTGGCGGTGGGGGCTGGTTGGTGGTGGTGGTGGCCGGCGATAATGGTGGTGTTGCTCGATGGAGGTGGCGCAGTGGTGGTTGGTGGCAGTGGTGGTGGTGGGCGGCGACGACGGTGGTTGGTGGTGGTGGTGGGCGGCGGCGGCAACGGCGGCGGTAGTGTTGCTAGTTGCTGGTGGTGGTTTGTTGTTGTTAGTGATAATATAATAAAAATTTAAAATGGGGTTGATTTTTGTTTTTGTTGGGGCGATTTAAACTAGAAGGGTAATATAGACAGTTTATGTTAATCGGGGTTTTTGTGAACAGTTTGTTTTGTTGGAGTTTTTGTGCATAGAAAGTGACACCTTTGGGGTTGCCCGTTATTTTCATTTAATTTTAGGGGTTTTCTAAATCTCCCTTGGGCCTTGGGATCATACTGAGTTTTCAATTTCTGGGCCTTTTGAAAACATAGGCTGCAGAAGAGTAGAAAATGTCCTTTAATTGTTGTTGCTGATGAAAATGGAGGGCTTCCATCTATCACTACTTGCTAAGAGAAAGAAGGTTTGAACCTTTCTAGTTAGTATACTCTGTTCTCTGTAGCTAACAATTTAGAGATTTGATTTCTTTGTTGATATTAGAAACTTGGGTTTTGAATGTGCAGTTTTTAACAATGGTACTACGAATCGATGCCAGAACAAGGTATTTTACTAAATTGCTTCAGGAGAACAAACCGTAAGTTTCTTAGTTATAATTAAAGTTGATTTGATCATATCGAGCTAAAAAAATTAATATATTCTAATCTTGGTAGCTCATATTTTAGAATTCCGCTGTCTTTGTTGATATTAGATATTTGGCTTTTGAGTATGCAATTCTTAAAACAATGCTACACTGGATTGATGTCGGAACAAGGTATCATACTAATATGCTTCGGGAGATCAAACTGTAAGTTTCTTAATTATCTTAAAAGTTGATTTGATGATATGGAATTACTTAATACACTGTTAATTAATATTTCGTGCTTTTTATTTATCTAAAGATTTTTTTTTAGTAGATAGGAAGAGAAGATTTTATTGAGAAAACAAGAATGTATTTTAGAATTCATATTAGATATTTGGCTTTTGAGTATGCAATTCTAAAACAATGCTACACTGCTAAGGATCAAACTGTAAGTTTCTTAATTATCTTAAAAGTTGATTTGATGATATGGAATTACTTAATACACTGTTAATTAATATTTCGTGCTTTTTATTTATCTAAAGATTTTTTTTTTGATAGGAAGAGAAGATTTTATTGAGAAAAGAAGAATGTACAAGATCGGTTCTTGACGAGACCGAGTACCTGTACCTCCCTAACCTCGGTTCCTATTTTTTTGGACCGGTACATGTACCATGTACCTCGGTTCGGGACCAATACGGTACCAGGTACTGTTCCGGTACCAGTCTCGGTCCTTAATTTACACTTTTGTTTATTCTGGAGTTCATTGCACTCCACTTTCTTCTTCTCAAGCTCCACGGACAATTCAAAACACTTAGTCTTATAATGCTCCAAGCTTCCAATTCAGCCATAGGTTCTCCAGACTCTTCTATTATTCTATCAGCTGGATAAAAAACTCCAAATAGTTAGACAATGCACTCATTCTTATTCCTTTCGATAAATAAAATTCACTCATTAGGGGAAACTAAACAGATGAAACTATGAAATTTCACAATTAGTTATCATAAGTTAAGTAACGAAATGAAACCACCACCAACAACAACAAAATCAAAAATCACCAAAATGAAATGTATGTAAGAGTTGCTCACAATTGGTGTCATGATTAGTAGTAGGTGGTTGAATTCCTGGCGGGTCATCTTCCTCGGTTAGCTTCCTTCCCTTCAAGCAATTTGAATCCACCATTAGAATCATCACCTTCTATAATTGTATCAGCTGGATAAAAAATCCCCAATTAGTCTTTCTTACTCATTTTGGGGAATCACTCATTAGGGGAAATTAAACAGATGACATGAAATTTCACTATCATAAGTTAAACAATTAAGCAAACGAAACAAAACCCACAACATCAATATCAAAAATCCTAAACGAAACAATTAAGCGGCGAAAAAGAAGAACTGAAGAAGGGAAAAAAAATGATACACTTCTGTTTCTAAACCCTAACCTCAATTATATATATACTAGAAATCTACCACCGTCAGATTAAATATAAATCTAACGTTCAATATTGATCGGTACATTCGGTCCGGGATGGTACGGGAATTGGATAGGACCGTGTACCTGTACCTCCTTAGCCTCGGTTCCTATTTTTTAGACCGGTACCGGTACCCCCTTCCTCGGCTCGGTACAAAAACAGGTACGGTTCCACCGGTTCCGGGACGGTTTGGGTTTTCGGCTTGGTTCCTGTGCACCCTTACTACCAGCGGTAGTATGAAAACAAAATTAACTAAAAATAGTGTTCCAATTCTGAACTGTGTACATAAAATCTAAATGAATCCTATTGCCATACGTCGCCGCCCAAGTGAGAATTAGAGCTTTTGCATCTCTACACAATTCTGCATCAACCTTGTAGGTGTAGTTTTCCTCAAACACTCTGCAGTTCCTTTCCCTCCATAAGACCCATATGACAGCAGCAGGGATAAGCTTCCAGATTACCTTTCCAGTGCCAAAGAATTGATTATTGCTCCAAGTTCTTGCCAGATTATTGAAAGTTTCTGTGTTTTATTGAAAGTTTCTGGAAAAACCCACGCCCAATTCTCAGATGGAATGAGAGAGGACCAAACCTTGTGAGCAACTTTACAATGAAGCAGAATATGATCCTGTGACTCTGATTCATCACCACATAAGCTACAAGAACTGTAAACGTCCACTCCTTTGTACTGCATCATATCTTGAGAATTTAGTCTCCCATGAACAGCGCACCATATCAGGAAATTAACCACTCCTGTTAGCACTTCGCAGTCATAGTATAACAACTAAACGTATAAATTTGACGATTTTCTGGGTTTATTGACATATAAGATTCGGCTTATGGAGGGAAAGGATTGTATTGGTTTTACTCTGCTTATATCAGAAGTGTCAAATTGTGCTCTCACCTGGAAGCAATTCCTTGCTAGAAATGGGTAAAAACTCTTTTCTCATATGTCAATAATATTTGGGCAGCCTTCAAGTCATGTGGTTGCTCTTTTAGAACACGCAATTGGGGGATATAGAAATTAATTGGGGGATATGAATTACTTCTCCCAACCCATGATTTCGGATAAGGGGTGACTTTTGGGGGCGAAAATACTAAAATACCCTTCCCACAAAATAAAAATCAAAAACTTAAAATCAAAAAACAAAATCATATCCCCATTTCCATCTCCACTTCTTATTAATCTTATTTAGGGGTGGAGCTTTGAAACCCAAATATTTCCCATTCCCTTTCAAATTCTAAACTCTCCCCACTCTATATCAAATTCTCTTCTCCTCACTTTGGAAACCAATTTTTTTTATTCTAAGTGATGAAGATCATGTTGAAAGTGATGATGACCATGCCGAATTGATGAAGACCATGCCGGTATCATGTTCCGGCATATGGTCTTCATCAATTCCGATGGTCTTCATCACTTCCGCTTTTGAATTTTTCCTTCGTATTAATCACCCACTTCCCAGGCATAGAAAATAAAGCAACATGGTATGCCGGAAAACAATACCGCATGGTCTTCATATCAACCGACCATGCCGGGCGGTGGACTGATTAATACCAGAAAAATTCAAAAAGGAAGAGATGAAGACCATGCCTAATTGATGAAGACTATATGCTTAGGAATATGATACCCACAGGCATGCTCGAGAATTTCCTATCAATGCCTAGTAGTCAAGTGAAAAAAAAATCAACGCTCGATATTTTTCATCCCCGCTGTTCGGCATGGAAATTTAAGCAAAATACTATCTGCGGAACATGTACCGGCATGCTCGAATCCATGATTACCATGCCGGTACCTGTTCAAAACCAGAAAAAAATCAACATCAAAACCAGAAAAATAAAATCCATGATTACTACGCCCCCCCCGAACCCCCCGGATAGTGGCAAACAATTTATGAACATTTCCAACAATTGCCCGCATGGGTTTTTGGTTGAATACCATGCCAGCACCAAGCTTTTTCAGCTGCAACAATGGTGGATTCAAAGAAGAAAAATCAATTTTTCAACCTCTTATTAGCAAGATAATTCTCTCATCACAATCATCTTCCATTTTCAAAAAAAAAAAAATTCCACTCAATTGTGAGTTGTTATCATTAATCGAAGATTGAAGATATGATTGTTGTTGTAATTGAGTTAAAGATTCAAAGAAATTGCAAGTCTCTCATCACAATCATCTTCCATTTTCAAAAAAAAAAAAAAAAATTCTACTCAAAATTTTTTCCCTCATTCTACTCTCAACTAACCCACACAAATTCAAATAAACATAAATACACAAATTATATCCCCAAATCATTAATATTTTACTAATCAGGATTAATTACTAATTATGATTAGGGAGGGTTAGATTAGGAATTAATAATTTAATTATATAAGGGACCCAGCTAGGATATTTGGATCCCTATTTTGTCATTTAGCTATATATATCCCCTAATTAGATTCTATATCCCCCAATTACTCGTTCCTCTTTTAAGTCTATTTTTTGGGGGTTTTTAGTGCTTCCTATTTTTCCTTTGTACTTGTTGTATACTCGGTACTTCTTGTTGGTAGTGTCTGACATGGTAGTTTTGGAATGTGATGTTCTCTGTCCGATTGCAATGAATTTAGCATGTATCCGGTTGTGCCATTTTTTATGATGTAGTGATTGTAAGGTTGTGGTAAGTGACACTTTTTTAATCTGCCTATCATTGAATTCTGCCATGTACGTTGTAAGGAAGAAAAAAAAAAACTGAAGTAACTTGCAAACCTTCTATTAGATTCTTTGTGGTGTACAACTTAAGTGGTTAAAGACTAGTGAAGGTAAAGGTTAAATTTAATGTTTACCATGTCTGTCGGAAGCACATATGTTAAGGTTTGAGTATGTGTGTTCATAAATTTTTCGTGTGGCATGATTTGTTATTTTTTTTTAGGAAATTTCCTTACCAAGAAAATTCTTTCCATAGTGCAACTTAATGCATATTGTGATTCTGATTGGGCTTCATGTCCCTTAGTCTTCGTTCTCTTACGGGTTATTTTATATTCTTGGGAGGCTCTCCTATATCATGTAAGACTAAGAAGCAACACACTGTTTCGCGATCTTCTGCCGAAGCAGAACATTGTTCTATGACGTTCACTTGTATTGAGTTTCCATGGCTAAAGGATTTATTCAATTCTCATGTGTTCCACTCGCAACCGATGCGTCTTTATTGTGACAGTCATTGCACCTCATATTGCTGTCAATGATGTTTTTCATGACCACACCAAGCACATCGAGATTGATTATCATTATATATGTGATGACATTCAGGCCAGTGCTATATTCACTTCTCATGTTCGTACAACTGAACAACTAGCTGACATTTTACAAAAGCGCTGAACGTCCTCAGTTTGAGTTTCTTCTTCGTAAGTTGGGTGCTCGTGATCTTCATGCTCTAACCGAGGGGGTATTAGGAACATATGTATTCTGTGCATATTCTTTTATACACATCATTAGGCCATTCTTATATGTATGTTAGGCAAGATATTATCTAAAGAAAGTAGGATATAATTTGTTTGCTTGTATGTGTTGTATACGACATCTATATATCATTATGTATATGTAAGGGTTCTGGTAAGATAGAGTAAACCAATTCTCTTCTTCTCAAACTCATTTTTATATAACAAGAATGAAGTAGACGAGAGAGATTAAGAAATGAAGTTTTGGGTAGTTGCAGGCGTGCAACTAATCACCAGACACAATCTTTTCTTGCTCACACTATATGAAATGACGGTGGGAAAGTCTAGTTTGCACTAGACTATTCTAACTTGTAACATTAGATAATTGCGTTTAGTTTACACAATTATAAATTAGGGGATTTTGATAAAATACACCCTGTGGGATTAGTATTTCCTAAATTACACCCGTTATTTTGATAATTGCTATAATACACCCAGTTTCACTTTTCCATCCGTTTTTACAATAAAACGGTTAACGGCTGTTAAATATCAACTCGTTCCGAGTTGAACTGAGTTACAAATGACTAAAAACACCCTGACTTGAATCGGCATCAAAAATCACAATATGAAGGGTAATGACCACCCCATTTCAGAACCATTTTCCTTCACATCCTTGCTGTTCTTACTCGACGTAATTATTCACCGTCAGAATCAGCTGCAACCACAATTGTTTTCCGTTGATTTCTGTTGATAATTCCAATGAAAACTCACACGAAGTTCTTCCTTGTTTGCCATTAAAATCAGCTGCAACCACACAAGGGTCTTCAAGACTCACTTCTAAGTTCTACCACCACTGCAATAGTCACCGACTGTCTCAAATCTCAGATCACAGCAAACTTCTCTTCGCTTATATTCTGAAGCGTCTTTCACAACCCCACATATACTAGTACGACCGTTGCCACGGTGGAAAGGCCGACCGAAGAAGAATCTGAAGATGAGGCTTGTCTACGATTACTTTCGCCCCGTTTCAGGAAAAAGTGATACTTTCGCCCCGTTTCAGAAAAATTGATACTTTCGCCCCGTTTCGGAAAAAGTGATACTTTCGTCCCGTTTCGGAAAAAGTGTCACTTTTCCCGAAACGGGGCGAAAGTATCACTTTTCCTGAAACGGGATATGAAAGTATCATTTTTTCTGAAACGGAAAATTTGTCGATCCATAAATCAAAATATGGTTGCATGATGTGTTATGCATCCTTTGTGGTGGTTTGCATAATGGCTATGCATTCGAGTTTTGAGAATTGTGCCTAAAATGAAAGTATCATTTTTCTTGAAACGGAGGGAGTACATCGTTTTATTAATTGTAACGGAAAATTAGTTGATGCATAAACAAAATTTTGCTACATAAAGTATTATGTATCCTTTGTGGTGGTTTGCATAATGGATATACATTTAATTTTCTAAAATTGTGTCTAAAATGATAAATACCTCCGAATTTTTCGCAAAAACTTTAAATTTAATATTGTTGTTTGTACTGTTATGTAGAGTTTTTATAACTTTTTCAACGAGATAAAATTTGTAAAATTCCAAGGCACGGATTTTTAGATATGTTATATTAAAGTTTGGTTGCCAATTATACCCCTGAAAAGATAGGATACATAAGGTGTTATAGTAATTGGACTAAAAGAGAGGGACATTTTTACAAAAAAGTGGCCATATAATGGTCCTCCCTCGCTTCGCTCGGTCGGCCCAAAAAAATGAGCCATATATAAAACCTTAATCTCACCTCCCCAATTCAATTTCGCAATCTCCAATTTAAGAGACCCAATTTCAATCACGGCAGTTCATCCCTAAAATCACTGATGCAATTAACCCCGGATGGATATAAAAATCGCTGTCAAAAATGTTGCAGCCAACTGTATTATCAAAATCAAACTTAAACCCGATTAATATTAATCATCTCAATCAACAGTATGAAATCCTGACAACCATTTTATCATATTAATGGTGGTGGTCATGGTGTTAGGAGCAGGGTGGTGGTTGTAGACATAGATGATGATGGTGGTGAAGCGAGGCGAGAAGAAGAGAGAGAGGAATGAATGAAATCCTGACAACCATTTTATCATATTAAGGGTAAATATGTAATTTTGTAGATAGAATGATATCTTACCCGTTCATCGAAAATTGTTGATGGACGGTTAGATTGGGTGATGTGAGCCTTAACAGAATTTTGGATGGAGGGTGTATTTTAGCAATTATCAAAATAACGGGTGCACTTTAGGAAATACTAATCCCACACGGTGTATTTTATCAAAATTCCCAATAAATTACAATAACATTCCAAAAGCGATAGATCTCTAAAGAAATAAAAAATATTAAAGTTACAAAACTAAATATCATCAGCAGAGAAAATATCTATAGGATATTGGAGAAAAGTAAAATCAAATGGATTAGTATATCGTTATTATAAAGTGAACTGAAATATTTTTGAAGTTCAAATGAGTGTTGATGGTTGGATAAGGTTATAGAAAACTGTTAACAATAGAATTTGGTCTCTTGGGTACGATGTAAGTCAAATGTGCATTGTTGATACATGAAAAAATACCCCTTAACGAGTTGGAAATGCCCCTAAGAATAGAGGTGAACTTGGGTTAAGATGTAGGACTTGGGGACTAAACCCAAGCCCAAATAGAAAATACCCATACAAGATGGGAGGATAAAGGAGGAATTAATGAAGAAGGAAGAGGTTATGTTAAAGAATGACATTACGGGTAATTAAGAGGTATTAGGACATGTGTCATGAAGTAGTAAAATGAGGGGCTTTTAGGAAAGCCTATAAAAGAAAGGACAAGGTACAATGGAAAGACAACTCTCTCTCTCTTACTATTATTGGAATTGTGAGGTCATGAGTAATAGGTAGGACGGGTAGAACCTAAACTGAAATTCACCCCTCAACATTTGGCGACCACACCCGGAGGCTCGTGCCTAGCTTACAAATGACACACATAGGAGGCGCCGATTCGGGCACTACAGGAGATCAAGCGGCCAACCATCCCAGTAACCTCGATCAGGTAACATTAGAGGACGATGACAGCGAGGAAAAAACACCGATCCTAGGTGTCATCAAGCAATCAGTGAACCATAAAGCTCGACCAGCGAAACCCACGCCACTAACTCTACAAGGCATGCAAGAAGAATCAAGAAACGTGCTCGAATGAGACAGAGTTGGAAAACTGGATAAAGCAAGCGGTTGAAGCGGGACAAAGTATCCCCAAGAAACAAGAAAAGATGATAGACGCAAGGTGATAAGACAAAGAAGAGCAGCACAAAAGGAGATCGCCGAATACCTAGAGCAGAACTACCATGTAATAAAACAAGACAACCGATGCCGCGTGAGTAGCCCATATCCCGCACACATCCGAGGGTACTCATACCCCGAAGATTATACCTCCCCAAAATTCAAAATATACGAAGGCCAGGGAAATGCACGGGAACATCTCAGCCGATTTCTATCAGCCATGAACGACAGAGCCAATGATGAAAAACTATGCTTAAGAGAATTTCCCAAGTCACTCACGGGCACAACGTTCTCCTGGTATGACAATCTAAAAGAAGATAGCGTGGATTCCTGGAAAACCTTGTCCGCACTCTTTCTCGGGAAGTTTTATTCGGCGAAAAGAAAGATTACAACAATAGACCTAAGCAAGAGTGGACAGCGGGTAAGAGAAGAAGTAAGAAAATACATCTCGCAGTTCCGACGATTGACATTGGATTGCCACGAAGACATCAACGAGGAAGCACTCGTCGAAATTTGTGTACGAGGAATGATCCCAGCCTTCAAAAGGGGTCTGATTAATTTCAAGTTCCAGACCTTTGTAGAACTAGAAGAAGAAGCTGATAGGATCGCCGACTGCGTAGAAGAAGCACCCAAAGACTCTATCTGGCGTACTACGATTGGCGCCGTGGCAGAAACCTCATTTGATGCAAGGCCCAGTATCAACAGGGAAAGTAGGGGTCGGTCCCAAAGCGACGGTAGGAACCAAGGAAGGGGCAGAAGAGGAAGACGCGACCATAAAATACCACCCCCTCTCCCTTGTATCAAAGATCGCGTAGTCAAACTTTTAAATCAATGGATCGCCGAAGGATAAATTCAACTGCCCTCAACCACAGTGGATATCAACAAGATGGACAAAAGCTTGCCTAATTATTGTCATTATCATCGGAGGATGGGACACCCGACGGAAGAATGCTTTGTCATTAGAAGCATATTTGAACGAAAGCGGGTGGCCGGGGAGCTCGAAAACACGAAACAAACAATCACGCATGATTCGTTTCCCCGTCACTAACCCAAAGGGGAAGGGAAAGGGAAGAATCGAGGTATGAGCTTGCGAATTGTAAACAACTTTATTTATTCTATTTTAAAAAAAAAATAAATAAAAAAAAACGCTTTCATAATCAATGAGTAAGCATCACAAAAGTCTCAGGATAGCCAAAGGCGCCTGACCGACTGAATTTTTTTACAAAAGGTCCCGGGGATGCCAAAGGCGCTCGGTTGACTGAAAAAAGGTTTCAGGATAGCCAAAGGCGCCTGATTGACTGACAAAATTTACAAAAGGTCCCGGGGATGCCAAAGACGCTCGGTTGACTGACAAAAGGTCTCAGGATAGCCCAGGGCACCTGATTGACTGACGAAATTTACAAAAGGTCCCGGGGATGCCAAAGGCGCTCGGCTGACTGACAAAAGGTCTCAGGATAGCCAAAGGCGCCTGATTGACTGACGAAATTTACAAAAGGTCCCGGGGATGCCAAAGGCGCTCGGTTGACTGACAAAAGGTCCCGGGGATGCTAAAGGCGCTCGGTTGACTGACAAAAGGTCCCAGGATAGCCAAGGGCGCCTGATTGACAGACGAAATTTACAAAAGGTCCCGGGGGATGCTAAAGGCGCCGGTTGATCGAAAAGGTCTCAGGATAGCCAAGGGCGCCTGATTGACTGACGAAATTTACAAAAGGTCTCGGGGATGCTAAAGGCGCCCAGTTGACTGACAAAAGGTCTCAGTATAGCCAAGGGCACCTGATTAACTAACGAAATTTACAAAAGGTCTCGGGGATGCTAAAGGCACCCGGTTGACTGACAAAAGGTCTCAGGATAGCCAAGGGCGCCTGATTGACTGAAGAAATTTACAAAAGGTCCCGGGGATGCTAAAGGCGCTCGGTTGACCGACAAAAGGCTCCAGTAACGCCAAAGGCATCCAATCGACCAATGACACGAAAAGGTCCCTCTGAATGGAAGGAAACAAAAGGGGTGGGGGTGGGGGGAGGTGTGGCGCGTTTAACTAACGCCACCCCGCCTAAAACCCTCTAAAAACAATAAACAAAAAAAGAGGGGGAGCGTAACGCTTTACCACCTCGCAAAAAAAAAAAAAAAAAAAAAAAAAAACGCCACCCAACAATCCTTTACTAACACCTTCAAGCTAAAAACAACAATTCCGGCATATTCACGAATATAAAATAAATTCATAACAAAATACCAAACTACATTCATCCCGCAAGAGAAATTAATATAAACACCAATGAAGTATTCCATAATGAAATACCAATCCAAACACCAACATCCCACAAAAACATCAATAAAGATCAAAACAAAAGAAGAAAAAAATCAAAGGGAGTAGGCGCGTTTAACTAACGCTTACCTTACCACCCTCGCAAAAAAAAAAAAAAAAAAAAAACTACGTCCACCCAACAATCCTTTACTACGAATGAACATAATACAACCTTCAAGCTAAAAACAACAATTCTGACTATTTCCTCACATGCATATTCACGAATATAAAACAGTCAACAAAATACCAGCAGCAAGAGAAATTAATATAAACACCAATGAAGTATTCCATAATGAAATACCATCAAAAGAAAATAATCCAAACACCAACATCCCACAATAAACATCAAGTCTAAACAAAGATCAAGTCCAACAAAAGAAGAAGAAAAAATCAAAGCTTCTCCAACTCCCGTCGTTTCTCCTCGAGCTCAGCAAGGATCTCCGCTTCGGCAGCCTCGACTCGCAATACCTCGTCATTTGCTAAGCCAACATCTGTAAGCAACAGGTTCAACACCACCCTCTTACTAGAAGTCGTCTCCGAGCACTTTTGAAGCTTCACCTCTAGTTGAGAAATTTGGCTGGTAAGACGACCACGAGGATCATTGCGGCTCTTCATCTTTACCAACATCTCCTTCAACCACGCCACGGGAAAATTGACATTAAGCGCAGATTGTACAAAAGCCTCCCAGCTACGCAGCCTTGCCTCGTCGACAGGATCATCCCCTACATGTGCAAGCTGGTCCGCAATCTTCAAGAGATTCCTAGTCATGTATTACAAGATAGGAATACCCAATAGACCCACCTTCGCCATATGACCGCCGTCGCGCTCGACAATGTCTCTATAAGTAGAAGCAAAAGTAGTTGGAACCCAGAAGCCGTGAACAAAAGTGTGGGTAGAAGGATCCACCCCAGCCTCGGCACCACTCACCACCAAAGGGAAGCGAAACTGCGCGTCCCCTGGGTCTTCCATTACAACAGGGCTGGTCGGAGCATCAGTAGGAGGAACGTTAGCCTGCTTCTCTGTAAGAATAGACGAACTGCCATCATCCACTTTAGTGCGCTTAAAGGACCCATCGCCACTAGGGACCACGCGTCTGGCAATGTCCATGTCGGGTTTCGCGGCCTCTTTTCTTTTCTTACCCATGTCCTAACACCAACAACAACATGTCAACGAAAGGAAGGGAAAATGAACAACAAAAATGTAATAAATAACAAGGAAAGGAGAAAGGAGGAAAACCAACCTCGGGAATCGACAAGCCTAGCAGAGTATCAGCAACTTTAGGACGAGACGCGGAGGAACTAGAGGAAGATTCAGAGTCACTAGTGGAACCTGACAAATGAGAAATGAGCACCATTGCAAAACCAACTTAGATTTATATTAAAAAAAAAAGAGGTGAGAAGAGGAAGGTAAAGAGAGAGGAATGACAAAAACAAAGACATGTATTAAATAGGAAGCCACCTGCAGGATCATTAACGTCTAATGTCACGTGGGATGAGGACCCACCAAAAACTGACCGACTAGACCCGGAAGGGCTCATTGATTGCAAAACGGCACTGGGAGACACCGGAAGTTCACCTCTGCCACGAACAGTTTCAGCCCTAAGAGGGTGAATTGATGATACGTAAAGGCGCGGCGATACCCAGCCATCCCCTGAAGGGAGGGTAACCCCCAAATCTCTCAATTGGTCCACAAACGAGGGAGTTGGGCTGCCGTTCACTTCCCTCGGGGGTTGCGATGCGCTCCTTCTATGACTTTGACGTGACTGAAAAGGCACAGTATTAGCAGAGGAACAAGGGCGTAGAACAGAAGACTGATTCGCCTCCCGCCTGGATTTCTTCTTTAAACTACTCTCAGTCCAATCAAATTCGGGCATGTTTAAGTATTCCTCCATCACGTAAGAAGGGGCTTTCCACCCTAAGCGATTGGAAGGAGGAGCTCCCCGGGAAGTGATTTCCGCCATCCATCTCAATCAAAATAAAGCGTGGAAACATAATGACATAACATAAAAAGCACAAAAAATATATATATATATATAGCAAGTACCTGGGGCGCCGAAGGACTAGTGGACGCCTTCACATTTAATCGCGGAGGTTTTCGGTCAGAAAACGCCCATTTCTTTGGCTTCGCAGGTTCATGACCATCGGGCGGGGACCAAGAGGTCACCACAAGATCCGAGCGACCTTTGTTGGCGAGAACGAGACGATGCTCAGCAGCCACGGCATCATCAAGCTTCACCCGACCAGACGCATAAAGTTCTCGAAGATCTTGGACAGTCGGATCACGAGGGGGAGAAGACTCGCGCAAAAGAAAGTTCAAAGCTCGACGCCTTAAAAAATCATGATACTCGTGGGCTCTCTCGGTAACCGCCAGGGGCCGCGCGGAGATGGGTTGCTTGAACGAAAAACTGATCCCCCGATCAGACAAACAAGTCGCCCCTTTGAAGACATAGCGGTTGAAGCTGGCGACGATGTCTTCAACGTTAGAACTATTTGGAGGAGGAAACCTAGGAGGAACCCTCTGATCAAACCCAACTTGTCGAGCCGCGCGATCAAGATTATACAACATAGCAATGAATTTACCGGCATAAAAACCAGGGAGATAACCAGGTAACACAGCCATCACCGAATCAAAGTCCGTTGCCGATAAAGGCTTTGAGGAATCCAACTCAACATCAAAAGAAGCGAGAAAGTCATAATGCGCCGGACGTGAACGATCATCTTGGTAAGGAAATGGTTCGAAATCCTTGGCTATATCCAGATGCTTGCCTAAATCGCCCTTCGGTATTTTCCCCTTCATGTTCCACAAAGCCATCCGCGGGTAGCTATAGACAACGGGAAGCTTCTTCACAGAACCATCATCCTGTTTAACATCTTCTTCACGATGGATGGCGAGGTCATTTGGTTCCGGCGCGCATGGGGGATGTGTTACCAATACCAAGCCTGCATAAAGGAAGCAGGGATGTAGGTCTCGATCTTGTGGGATGAGGCCACCGTCTGCATATCCCGGCAGAACAAGTCAAGATGAAGATACAAGCCTCCTAAAAACATCGGTGCGAGTGGAAAAGAAACACCGCGGGATAACAACACCACCATCGGCACAAGCTCACCTTTAATGGTATCTTGGGGACTGTACTCAAACACATCATGGCAAAGCCAGAACATGATAAAAGCGGATAACTCCGCGCGGGGATTCTCCTCCTTACGCTTGCAGGGGAACGCTTTCTTATCAACTATCTGGGGAGCCCAATACTTCAACCAAAGAGGGAAAGAGGAACGACGGTTGACCTTGACAACCCACTCGGGATCAGTTTCCGGTGGATCGGATGGACCATGGATTGCCTCATGAGCGCGAAAAGAGTTGTACATCAGTCGATCGTCGGACGAGCATTTAGGAGGCGCCTTCTTCTCCTCTACCCACTTGGCTTTCAGTTTCTTAGCTGACGAGGGTGTCTCCTTTGTGGGAGCAGCCTCGTCACCTTTAGCCTTCTCCGGAGGCGCTTGGGTCTTCCGAACTAGTTCACGACGAGAATCATCTTTGCACTTCAGCAGATAAGTACATAATTTCTTGTCTTCATCATTTAGCGCTCCGAAAACATCCGCCTCCTCATATGAATGACTACCATGGATCGGCATCCCTGTAAGGGCGACTACATCCTATAAAACGATGGTCGCTTCTCCCCATGCTGTGAGAAGGGTATGAACCGGAGGAGTCCAACGACAGAAGAGCCGCGTTATATCACGAATGCACATGTTTACTTCCCGCTTAAGAGACGAAAGTATAACTTCCTCAATGCTGGACCGCTGGAGTGCAACGACATGGTCGGGGTTGGAGCGTATACGATCTGCCCAATGTGGCCACACCGGATGAGTTTTCGACTTAGACCGAATATCGATAAGGGGGAGATTGTAATCGCCACGATGAATAGCCATCCGTGGGACATTTTTAAACGCAAAAGTATCCATGCTGTCCGATTCGGGTTGCATAAGCCATCCGGGAGCAGCAGGGTAAGGCAACACATGAGGGCTTAAAAGGCGAGAAACAAAGATATCTTCTAAATGAAAAGCGCGTTTACCTCCGCGGAATTCCCTTAACCTCAGCGCGTACTTTAAAGCGGGACCACTCATGAACTCGGCGATTGTATATAATCTGTCATCTGCTGGAGCGGGCAAGATGATCTCTTCCTGGTTTAGATGCTTTGTTTCTTCAGAACCATCGCTATTAGGCTGTTCGGACTCATTACTCTCGTCGGATGATGGACCGCTAGAGGAACTACTAGACATGGCGAGTATATGGGTATGTTCAGAAGGAGGAAAGAAGGAAAAGCATTATGGGAAAAATGGATTGACAGCTCTGTATATAGGGGGATTTGAGGTCAAACGTGGCAGTTACTAAAGGGAAGTGGTAACCGTCAGAAAACTAAAAGGGAGAAAGGTTTTGCACGATGGGAAATCAAAGCGTCGCCCACGATTGCAGATTTGATAAACAACGAAATCTGCTGCGAAAGCAGGGAGGCGCCTAAAGGAGATCCTTTTGACTATTGGATCATCTGATAATTAATCCAATAGTCAGGGGACTAATGTTGATACATGAAAAAATATCCCCTTAACGAGTTGGAGATTCCACTAAGAATAGAGGTTTACTTGGGTTAAGATGTAGGACTTGGGGACTAAACCCAAGCCCAAATAGAAGATACCCATAAAATATGGGAGGATAAAGGAGGAATTAATGAAGAAGGAAGATGTTATGTTAAAGAATGGCATTACGGGTAATTAAGAGGTATTAGGACATGTGTCATGAAGTAGTAAAAAGAGGGGCTTTTAGGAAAGCCTATAAAAGAAAGGACAATGTACAATGGAAAGACAACTCTCTCTCTTACTATTATTGGAATTGTGAGGTAATGTGTAATAGCTAGGACGGGTAGAACCTAAACTGAAATTCACCCCTCAACACGCATATCAACAGTCATTCATAATTTCAAGAACGAAGGAGCGCCAGAGGATAGATCTGTGACATGTTATTTCCAATGTATGGTATAAAACATTCGATCCGATCAGTAGCTTATGACTGAGAAAAGAACTGCTAGTTACGTTTGTTTATAATTAGTATAAGAACTTATTTATGATTTTCAAAGAGATTTTTAATGATGGCCTCATTTACTTATGAAAAAGCGGGGTCTAACAAACACACCCAATATTTCTCTTAGCAATCTGTATGGACAAACTCCAATATACTTTCGAGAGAATCAACTAGACTGTTAGACTCAATCTCAAGAAAAGTATATCCAAGAGTTTGTATCTCTGTTTCACAATATAATCAGCAAATCAAACAGATAGATATCTGTGAGCCTGATTATTATGTGAAACAACTTGAACGGTACCAAAGACCAATGTTCAAGTGTTAATCAATATAATCAACAACCAAATGTTGGATTCTCTAATTGATTGAACTTACGCACAACCTGTGACATTTCAATTATATAAACAAATATAATACGGAAAATAAATAACACAGACACCAGAAATTTTGTTAACAAGTAAGGTCTTTACATATATATTGTCTTTGCATAAATCCTTGTGATATATTCGCGAAGCTCCCATGTGTTACCATTTATAACTTGCTCTTGCACATGTTCTTTCAACTTGTCCTTGCCCTTCAGGACTTGGGGGATATTCATCCCAAAATTTTATTCCAATCCCTGCCATCATTTCCATTATAGTTTATTTTATTGCATAGTGAGTTAACATTGAACTTACCTTTGCTTTTGAGAGGCCGACTTTCTGAATCATCCACATTAGAGGTAGGAATATTTATATCCAGGATATGGTCAATGGTTGATTTCCCAAAACAATTTTCTAGTAAGTTTATGTTCCAAGTTTTGTCATCCATTATTAATTGACTTACATTTGTCAAATTATGCGGTATCATAGTGAATTTGGTTATTGGTGATTTAACCTTCGGGATCCAATAATTGTCCCAAATATTTATGTTTGTACCATTTCCTATATCCCATACACAATGTTTTTTAACCTGTTGTTGATGGTGGTTTTTAGCTTAGGGTTAAAATCGTAAAACCCTAGCCAAACAGTGACGTCACAGGACTTAAACGCATTTATTGAACCCTTTAATATGGCTGCGAGAAAATTATCAGGGTACCTTTTTTCTAATTAATTACTAATTAGGGTCTCGATAGGCCAAAACCCTAATTCCCACGCCACATGTGCCAATGAAAAACCATGCCAGCCACACCTGTCGCGCCAAGGCATGCCAACCATGCTAGCCGCACCCCTGTGCCAATGGCAAACCGTGCAAGCCACACCTACCGCGCCAAGGCATGCCAACCATGCTAGCCGCACCCCTGTGCCAATGGCAAACCGTGCCAGCCACACCCACCGCGCCAAGGCATGCCAACCATGCTAGCCGCACCCCGTGCCAATGGCAAACCGTGCCAGCCACACCTACCGCGCCAAGGCATGCCAACCAGGCTTGCCGTTCCTACACGCCATGCAAAACGCTGGTTGCCAAAACAAAGGCCTACAACAATCTACGGCCATCTTTCCATCTAAGAAGCAAATCTTAGCCGTCCAAGGTTACCAGACAACGCATGGTAACCTTTAACCCAAAAACCCTAGCTTGGTCACGCCAAACCCTTGGCCCCACCATGCCAAGCCAAACCGCACCTTGCCTTGGCCCTAGCCATGCTAGCCGCACCATGTGCCAACGGCATGCCAAACCCTTGGCCCCACCATGCCAAGCCAAACCGCACCTTGCCTTGGCCCTAGCCATGCTAGCCGCACCATGTTCCAACGGCATGCCAAACCCTTGTCCCCACACCATGCCAAGCCAAACCGCACCTTGCCTTGGCCCTAGCCATGCTAGCCGCACCATGTGCCAACGGCATGCCAAACCCTTGGCCCCACCATGCCAAGCCAAACCGCACCTTGCCTTGGCCCTAGCCATGCTAGCCGCACCATGTGCCAACGGCATCCCAAACCCTTGGCCCCACCATGCCAAGACAAACCGCACCTTGCCTTGGCCCTAGCCATGCTAGCCGTACCATGTGCCAACGGCATGCCAAACCCTTGGCCCCACCATGCCAAGCCAAACCGCACCTTGCCTTGGCCTAGCCATGCTAGCCGCACCATGTGCCAACGGCATGCCAAACCCTTGGCCCCATGCCAAACCACCTTGCCTTGGCCCCATGCTACCATGCCCAAACCCCTTGCCATGCCAAGCCAAACCGCACCTTGCCTTGGCCCTAGCCATGCTAGCCGCACCATGTGCCAACATGCCAAACCCTTGGCCCCACCATGCCAAGCCAAACCGCACCTTGCCTTGGCCCTAGCTATGCTAGCCAACATGCCATGCATACCAAACCCTTGTCCCCGCCATGCCAAGCCAAACCGCACCTTGCCTTGGCCCTAGCCATGCTAGCCGCACCATGTGCCAACGGCATGCCAAACCCTTGGCCCCACCATGCCAAGCCAAACCGCACCTTGCCTTGGCCCTAGCCATGCTAGTCGCACCATGTGCCAACGACATGCCAAACCCTTGGCCCAACCATGCCAAGCCAAACCGCATCTTGCCTTGGCCCTAGCCATCCAAGGTTACCAGACAACGCATGGTAACCTTTGGCCTGAAAACCTAAGTTTGGCCACGACAAACCATGCCATGCCGACGGCATGCCAACCTAGCCACGTCGCCATGCTGGCCTTCCCTATACGGCTACCAAAACGAAGGCGTGCGACAATCAACGATCGCCCTTCTATCCCAAGAGCGAATCCGGGCGATCCAAGGTTACCAGACAAACGCATGGTAACCTTTTGCCCGAAAACCTAAGTTTGGCCACGCCAAACCATGCCATGACGGCGGCATGCCAACCTAGGGGCGCCACCATGCTGGCCTTCCCTACGCGGCTACCAAAACGAAGGCGTGCGATAATTAACGGTCGCCCTTCAATCCCAGGAGCAAATCCTAGCCGTCCAAGGTTACCAGACAACACATGGTAACCTTTGACCTAAAACCCTAGTTTGGCCACGCCAAACCGCGCCAAGGCATGCCATGCCAACCTTGCCGCGCCACATGATGGCCTTCCCTATACGGCCACCAAAAAGAAAGCGTGCAACGATCAACGGCTACCTCTCGTCTTAAGATGCAAAATCTCGACCGTCGGAGGTCACCAAGCTAGCGAGTCTCCCTAGCACGACTTGCCAGGCAACAACAATATGCTACATGTTTTCCACAAAAACATTCTAGACATCAACACATATCACAAACTGGGGGATCCTCTTTGGGTATTGGTTTGACGGTTTACAGCGTGCGACATACACTACGCCCGTCATACGGGAGTGTCATAAGGATGAGGCGGTTAGTAAATACAAGGAGTTAATGGTGAAATGTTCTTTTTATGGAACAACAATTCCATGCGTTAACGGTTTTATGGAACATCAATTCCATGCGTTAACGTTACCACCTCCTCCCATTTACTCATCCATTCCTTAATGATACTAGAGTACGTTTCACTTCGACTTGTATAAATAGGTCTTACCTATTTCCATCGAACAATAAGTTCAGTCAGGAGCATACACCACTCAGAAAACGTTTGTTATCTTTTCATACGTTAGCTTCCCACTTTCTGATACAAGTCGTAACACAACTACTCTTCCAGAATCAACTATTCTGGTATCACCACTTTCCTTGCTTCCCTCTCCAAAACCAACCCATTCTCCTCCACTTTGTGACCGAAGCAAGTCTGGAACGACCATTTCTTGGTTTATGCCGGACTTATACAGATTGATCTCTCGAATCTAAAGTACTCCCTTGCAGTACATTGTTCAGGGTTTAAATTCGTTTCTCAACCACACACCCGAAATTACCGAAATCAGTAAAAACCATTTTCACCCACAAACAATTGGCGACCACAGTGGGAGATTGATCTTTCGGTTACAATGTCAATTTTTGACCATCGATCTCATGCCTCGACTCAGACATCAAGATGGTAGAAGCAGGCGATCCGCTCAGGGATCAATGACTCAGTTACAAGACGATCCGATTATCAGTCTCGACATGACAAGGGATGACTGGGGACTTCCTGGGGATTAAAAGCGAATGATCCAACCAGGGATCGACGACTCTATTATCAGATGAGACGACTAGGGACTTCCCACAATCACGGCGGTGCTTCCCATAAAAACTCGG
Organism: Papaver armeniacum; assembly: GCA_023531295.1. Lineage (NCBI taxonomy): Eukaryota > Viridiplantae > Streptophyta > Magnoliopsida > Ranunculales > Papaveraceae > Papaver > Papaver armeniacum. The sequence continues at coordinate 727,715 of JAJJWW010017064.1, read as the reverse complement.
TCTTACACCTGGAAGGTTCCCTTTTCATCAGGAGACCTGAAAAACTGAGTAAGTCTTTTTAGACAAGATAAATGGTTTTTTGTTTCAAGTTTTCGCGAGAATGGTAAAACCGATAGCCATGTTATATTTCACCCCATGTCATCTACAACACACGGTTCCAGGGTTTTCTTGGGATGCCTGTGTCACTTTCAAAAATAACCAAGATAACTTCATTTCCTAAACAATTCATTCCAAAAGAAAAATCCAAAACCTTCGAGATAACATTTGTCTATCAATCAATAAAAATCCAAGAAATCAAAACCATAAACTAGGCGTTTCATTTGCCTTTCAAAAAAAAAAAAAACCTAAAAATAAGAAGTTCAAAAGACAGAAATGTATTCAAGGAAAGTTTTCCAACAACGGCTTGCTCCTCTTAGCAAAGGCATCTCTCGTGCTCTGGAGAGCCACCCTTTCCAACTTCAGCTGCCTGCACAATTTTTGAATTCCGCTTCGTTCTCCTTCACCATGTCTGCGGAAGAACCTTCGACTGCTTCAACCAGCGACTTTTCAACCTCAGAGAAACCTTCAACGAACCAAGGAACATTGAATTCGAAGTTCGCACACATGTCACGATGGAACCTCCATCTCGAGATTACATCCTTAGAAACAGTATGACCAGTCACGTTGCACATGTCATCAATCGAAGACAAAGCTTCCTCCACCCGCTTACCAGACGCGCATACCATACACGCATACCAAATGCGCTTACCAGACGCGCATATCATACGCGCATACCAAACGCGCTTACCAGACGCGCATATTAGACGTGCATACCAGACACGCTTACCAGACGCGCTTACCAGAAGCGCATACCAGACGCGCTTACCAGACGAGCTTACCAGACGCGCTTACCAGACGAGCTTACCAGACGCGCTTACCAGACGCGCGTACCAGATGCACATGGAAGGCACACATGGCACACGCGCATAACACCCACAATACCAGACCCTGCACTAACAGCTTTCATCCTTCCAGCGCTAACATCTTACGCCCTTCCAGCGTCATCTTCTCCGCTCCACAACCAGCTAAAGCAGCGCCATCCTCACCCTTCGAAACAGCGCCCTGGCTCCAGCACTCCGTGATAAAAACCGTGCCATCTCTGCATGATACACTTACGATAACCGTCACCAGAGACGCTACTCCACGATCAGAACAAGATACTGGAAGAGCCGAAAGAATCCGACCTCCTTTTACCGCTGTTGATTTGATGAAAAGACAAAAGGCACTTCCGTTTATAGATGAAGAGGCTCGCGTTTCTCTTGAACACCCAGTAGAAGGGGATCAGCAATCCAATTTCATCACACGTAAAGATCAGGAACGACTTCTCCAAAATCGAAAGCAAAGGAAATCAGCAACCCTCCTGAGTTCACAAAGACCCTATTCCCGTCAGAACCTGCACGATGGGAACTTCGCCCACAAAGTCGTATAGTCTATGATGAAACAGTTATGTGAGATTCTATATTTCTCCAAAGCGTAGCGTCAAGACATATTTGCATCCCTCAACCGCACTGCATCAGGAAAGCAGGCGTTTCCAGACAGGGAAGCCGTTCCCAAAAATCAACCTCTCCTGGAAAGCACGATCGATAGATGGAACTGAGGACTCCTAACCTCTGTTCACTTGAGGGATATCGAGTTTGACAGAACATGACACAGCCTCCGACTTCAACATGATAACCGTCAAAGCTCTGAGAGTTGCAAGGCGTCATTTCAACGTTCTCTCCAGAAGTGGCTCTGCTTCAACGCTCTCTAGCAGCGGCTCCGCTTCAACGTTCTCTTCAACACCACTCCTTCCTGCAAAGGGTCGTGCCACCACACTCCCCATGTCAAGGATCATGATCGCATCCGGCAAATCTTCGTAGTCATGGCCACCTTTTGATCCATCCCGCCAAAACTCATGATCATGGAAAGTTTGCTCGCTTACGCGTCCAACCAATCCTTTTACTTCCACGGATGCCCATACAATTCCAGCCAACCTACTTTGTTACCACGACAATGTATTATCTTCTGATTACATCTACTACCAAGAACTGTTGCCACTTATTTGTTGATACCAGCCAGAGCTTCACCGCAGCAGCAATCGCTATAAAGATGAAAACATGTAAACCATACTTGGAGACTGAGGATATACACGGAACCCCTTCACCGTCAAAGCTCAGAAGACACAGTCAATCAAAAGGCCACAGCCACAACAAGGTCATCTACTCTTCAAGGGTATAGCGCAAGATTATCACCACCTCTCTGTCTAGAAGACGGCTTCAACACCTTACGAGGCCGCGGAGGATCCCAAGCCTGCTCAGTGGAAAACAACTTCAGAAACTAAAGAAAATACGACTGGGGACTGCTCATCGCAATCCATACCGACGACCATCAAAGACTCATGAGATAACTCCAGAGACGCGGCTGAAACATTTTCTTGAAGAAACAGACGGAGCCATGATAAACAACATAACTCTCTCATTCCTACCACTTCACTATCCAGAATATTTCATCATGTGATTTCTGAGTATCCCAGCGTCGCAACCAGAAGAGTACAATAATCTTGTATCAAATCCCGTGGACGTGGATTCAAGACGATGCAATGAAAATAGGCTACATATGGGGACAACCAGCACGGGGCGCTTTCACCCCCCCCCCCAACCAGGTTATTTCCGATTTCAACATCATTGTAGAAGTTTTACGAGCCACAGGAATTTCTCAACATGAAGCCGTCCATGTGCATCGAAGACTCCAAAAGCACGCCACAGAGATACATTCACATGTTCGGCCGTGTCATCGGATCTAACTGAAATATAACTAGGGACTGCTCACCGCATCCCATTCCATACTGATAGTCCAAGATTCAGAAGATGGTTCGAAGGATGTCTTTTGGAACAAAGTCCTTGAAGACTTGATAGCATCACGTCGGTAACGAAACGTCTCCCAACTCATCTATTTCATCCAGTGGCTCCAGAAGTCTTCGACCATGCAAGCATGCACAGCACATCATCATCACGATCAGAAGGTCCAGGCACTGAACAACCTAAAGTCGAGGATGGACCGACAACGTAACCAACTAACGTTGAACTTCAGAGATTCACAAGTAGACACCATGTTCTCCCACTTTTGAATAGTTGCTTCCGCGACAGCACGGATAGACGTAGTCTCCATTTCGACAACCATCGGCAATAAACAATTCACTATGGAAACTAAAGCAGATGAACAATATTGCACCACGTTCCTGGTGGAAATATGGCCATACATCCTCCATATCTTTGTGTAAAGGGTCACGAATTCCTTCCGCACCAGAAACCCACCGACGTTTTGGTAGTTAGAGGCGAGACACCTCATACGGGTTCCAAACGACAAACCCGCATTGGGATACTCATGACAAGAAATTCCTAAGTCGGCGTTCTCCAGATCTGCAACGGCTGGTAGGATCGAGCTTGAAGAAAAAGGAGAAACCAAATCATCTTCATCAATGATGGTAACGCATGCTCCGAAGGGATATCTCTACACAGAAGGGAAATTTTGTTATTCATCAGCAAATAATGAAACACTTGTTGATAAATAAAAACATACTGGTATGATCTTCTTGACCCGAACGACTCGGACGGGGAATTATTGCAAGAGTCGAGCCTAGCGCGTTTGGCTGGAGAACCCGACCGGCTCAAGGATGATTCACTTCTGATCGACATGATGAAGAAAGTTGGACTCTACAAAAATTTCTTTGTTAAAAAAACTGGGAAGACGACACAACTTCACCGGCGTAAATACTGTGGAAACCCTAAAGGAAGAAAGAGAAACACGGGCTGAATAGGCGGAACATGATGGCATCACAACCGGGAAATCAGCTTCAAATGAAACCCCTCATCAAAACCCCAATAAAAGCTAGGCGAGACAGGAGGGTGTGTTACTTTAACGTTTGAAAGAGGAAAGGACTCCCCATTTGAGTTGAGTAAGAGGCAATCGGGCCCGCAAAGACGAATCACCACCGCGCCGAGCCGTTCGTACACACCTCACCGAACGGCACCGTACCATGACCGCACCGTGCCAAGTTGTCCGTTCCATTGTCGTGGCCTCATCATGCCAAAACCGTCTTCCATACTTAGCCTCTCCAAACCGTTCGCACGTGTTTTGCCTCTCCAAGTCGTCCGCGCCGTGACTTGCTAATACCAACAGATCCGCCAAGTCAGCATCATGATGTTCCCTAGCCCAATCAAGGTGATGGACGGCCAGACCAGGCCAGCAATTTTCGTCTCACCACTCCACGGTCTGCATCCCCAGCACAATTCATGCAGGGCCGCCAACACGGGAAGCACAAACTCTCTTCACCTCTCGAAAAGGTTAGACGAATCTTCCTGACCATCTTACATGATTTACGTTTCGATTCTGTCCCTATATGTCACCATCTTATGCTTACCTCGCAACAACGCCCCTATTCCGAGCTAAGAAGGGGACTTAATGTTGATGGTGGTTTTTAACTTAGGGTTAAAATCGTAAAACCCTACCTAGACAGTGACGTCATAGGACTCAAACGCATTTATTGAACCCTTTAATATGTCTGCGAGAAAATTACCAGGGTATCTTTTTTATAATTAATTACTAATTAGGGTTTCGATAGGCCAAAACCCTAATTCCCACGCCACATGTGCCAATAACAAACCGTGCCAGCCACAGCTGCCGCGCCAAGGCATGCCAACTGTAACACCCCGTGTTTTTAGCATGACGCATGCTAAAAGATGCGTCATGGACTGAGATGAAGCTTCATCCAAAGCTTCCGCAGCGTGAAAAAGGTGGATTGGCTTAAGGTTATCTGCAGCGCCAAAAATGGCGCATTATGTTTGGCATTTGGCCAAGGGCCAATGTTGCATCATCATGATTCATTAGGCCGTTGGGTAGGTGGGCTCGATCTTACAAATAAATCATTGTGCAATAAACGAAAAACAATCGGAAGACCGGGTGGTGCGCAATCATTGTACGCAATCGTTGTGTGTAATCATTGTGCAAATGAGAGAACAAGTGGTGCACAATCATTGTGCAGCAAAGAATGAGTGGTGCACAATCATTGTGCAATAGAACGGAGACTCGGCAATCATTGCCGGTCCTTCAGAAATATATGGAAACGGCCATGAATAGTGAAGCATGTCAATATGCTCCCCTTTTCATACTTGTAGAAATTCCATTAAGACATATATAGGGAGGGGTAGTTGGTTGAAGGTGCATATGCGGACTATGTACCAAGTAAGCTTCATAGCTTAGCCGGAAGGGTATAAATGATGCCTAAGTCTCATTTATAGTTGCGTAGCCTTTCAAAGAGGATATTTGATGCGTTGGCATCGCTATGCCACAACATGACCCGATGATGCATAATCATTATGCATCTTGGCGGAATGGCCTATACGGACCCGGGCCATTACCGTTTTGCTAGGCCACGACCTTGCAAACGAGTTGGAATAAGTTGCTTGTCCCTTCGAGGATGAACTACGGTCTGTGCTTGATCCCTTTAGAGTAGGGAAGGGTACGTAGGCAGCCGCAATGAGTTGCAGCATTGCTTAGGTCCGGCAGACGTTGGCCCCTCATATCATCTAAGCTTGGTAGCTCGACGCAAGAGATGATTGTGGCCAGACTTGATAAGGCTTAATTGCATGCCAGTAAGTGGATGCTCATACTTCCTATCAAGTTATGAAGAAATGGTAAGCGAGGTAACGTGGGAAATGGCAAGGGCTTGGTGTGGCCTACGCTAAAGTCTAAGGCTTATGCATGGACAAGACACGGCAATGTGACGGTTGCTCAGCTAGCTAGGAAATTTATTTATGAATTCCCTACGTAAAGGTAAAGCCAGAGACGCACGAAAAATGCATTGGCATTGGCCTTATGGCCTTAAACCCTTTTGCGGGACAAGGGTAAGTTGGAGCAGAGTGTGGAAGCTAAGTTAGCTGCGTCATGCTCCACGAGCATGCTTGCAAGGGCAATTGGACGTGCATTTGCCTAGCTTTGAGGCCCGGATCGTAGCTTCATCATGGCGCACCGGGGAGATTACTGCCTGCGGGGCAACGCGCCAAAGGCGTAATTTTCCTGGCCCGTCACATGGTATCATAGCTTGATTAGAAAACTCAAGGGACTTGTGCGGAGTGGACTCATTGGCGAGTATTTTCCTTGATGTAAACTTAAAGTTGGAGAGTAGGCCAACTTCTGCGCGGGAAAGAGTTTGTAACTCTGAGCCAGTTACTTTGCAAATCGAGTTGAGCTTGTATAAGTACTGTGAGTTTGCCAGGCCTCTGTGGCACCCCGCTTACGAGCATCCTAAGACCGTCTGGGGCCGGTGGGTAGACAATGGGACTGATCATCCCCACACGTTGGCACTGGCCAAGGGTGTGCGTTGTCAGGCCCGGCTAGCATCCCACTTACGAGTGGCAACCCGGTAAATCCGTCAGGGACGGTGGCTTGCATCCAACTGCACTGGCATTAGAGATTGGTCCTCACAATGTGTTGCGTTAGGTTTTGCCTTGTCATTTGGATGACATCTTTCAACCTTGTGAACTTTAGGGACTTAAAGTGCGTAGTATGGGATGCGCATTCGGGATACTCCGGGTCGAGATATCCTCTTGGCACCGGCCAATTGCGATTCTTGGTATTGTTGTGGGCACTTTTGGATTCTCGGGCGGGTGGTATGGGACATGTGCTCGGAAAGGTCTAAATTATTGTTCATGACAACTTGAAGAAACCAAAGGATTTCGAGCATCCGGTATGAGACTTTTGCTCGGGAAATCTAACTTGAAGAGATTGTCCACAATAGTTTTGGTTGAATTTCGGGACGAAATTCTTTGAAGGGTGTGATAGTGTAACACCCCAGTGTTTTAGCATGACGCATGCTAAAAGATGCGTCATGGACTGAGATGAAGCTTCATCCAAAGCTTCCGCAGCGTGAAAAAGGTGGATTGGCTTAAGGCCAATACCGCGCCAAAATGGCGCATTATGTTTGGCATTTGGCCAAGGGCCAATGTTGCATCATCATGATGCATTAGGCCAGTTGGGTAGGTGGGCTCGATCTTACAAATAAATCATTGTGCAATAAAATGAAACAGTCGTAAGACCGGGTGGTGCGCAATCATTATGCGCAATCGTTGTGTGTAATCATTGTGCAAATGCGAACAAGTGGTGCACAATCATTGTGCAGCGAGACGGAATGAGTGGTGCACAATCATTGTGCAATAGAACGGAGACTCGGCAATCATTGCGGTCCTTCGAAAATATATGGAAACGGCCATGAATAGTGAAGCATGTCAATATGCTCCCCTTTTCATACTTGTAGAAATTCCATTAAGACATATATAGGGAGGGGTAGTTGGTTGAAGGTGCATATGCGGACTATGTACCAAGTAAGCTTCATAGCTTAGTTTTAAGGGTATAAATGATGCCTAAGTCTCATTTATAGTTGCGTAGCCTTTCAAAGAGGGTATTTGATGCGTTGGCATCGCTATGCCACAGCGCGGACCCGATGATGCATAATCATTATGCATCTTGGCGGAATGGCCTATACGGACCAGGCCATTACCGTTTTTGCTAGGCCACAGCCTTGCAAACGAGTTGGAATAAGTTGCTTGTCCCTTCGCGGATGAACTACGGTCTGTGCTTGATCCCTTTAGAGTAGGGAAGGGTACGTGGCAGTCGCAATGAGTTGCGGCATTGCCGGTCCAAAGACGTTGGCCCCTCATATCATCTAAGCTTGGTAGCTCGACGCAAGAGATGATTGTGGCCAGACTTGATAAGGCTTAGTTGCATGCCGGTAAGTGGATGCTCATACTTCCTATCAAGTTATGAAGAAATGGTAAGCGAGGTAACGTGGGAAATGGCAAGGGCTTGGTGTGGCCTACGCTAAAGTCTAAGGCTTATGCCTGGACAAGACACGGCAATGTGATGACGGTTGCTCGGCTAGCTAGGAAATTTATTTATGAATTCCCTACGTAAAGGTAAAGCCAGAGACGCACGAAAAATGCATTGGCATTGGCCTTATGGCCTTAAACCCTTTTGCGGGACAAGGGTAAGTTGGAACAGTGTGGAAGCTAAGTTAGCTGCGTCATGCTCCACGAGCATGCTTGCAAGGGCAATTGGACGTGCATTTGCCTAGCTTTGAGGCCCGGATCGTAGCTTCATCATGGCGCACCGGGGAGATTACTGCCTGCGGGGCAACGCGCCAAAGGCGTAATTTTCCGGTCCGTCACACCAACCATGCTAGACGAACCCCTGTGCCAGTGGCAAACCGTGCCATCCACACCTACCGTGCCAAAGAATGCCAACCATGCTAGCCGCACCCCTGTGCCAATGGAAAATCGTGCCAGCCACACCCACCGCGCCAAGGCATGCCAACCATGCTAGCCGCACCCCTGTGCCAATGGAAAACTGTGCCAGCCACACCTACCGTGCCAAGGCATGCCAACCAGGCTTGCCATTCCTACACGCCATGCACAACGCTGGTTGCCAAAACAAAGGCCTGCAACAATCTACAGCCATCTTTCCATCTAAGACGCAAATCTTAGTCGTCCAAGGTTACCAGACAACGCATGGTAACCTTTAACCCAAAACCCTAGCTTGGTCACGGTCCTAGCTTGGTCACGCCAAACCCTTGGCCCCACCATGCCAAGCCAAACCGCACCTTGCCTTGGCCTTAGCCATGCTAGCCGCACCATGTGCCAACGGCATGCCAAACCCTTAGCCCCACCATGCCAAGCCAAACCGCACCTTGCCTTGTCCCTAGCCATGCTAGCCGCTCCATGTGCCAACGGCATGCCAAACCCTTATCCCCACCATGCCAAGCCAAACCGCACCTTGCCTTGGCCCTAGCCATGCTAGCCGCACCATGTGCCAACGGCATGCCAAACCCTTGGCCCCACCATTTTTAAGCCAAACCGCACCTTTCCTTGGCCCTAGCCATGCTAGCCGCACCATGTGCAAACGGCATGCCAAACCCTTGGCCCCACCATGCCAAGCCAAACCGCACCTTTCCTTGGCCCTAGCCATGCTAGCCGTACCATGTGCCAACGGCATGCCAAACTCTTGGCCCCACCATGCCAAGCCAAACCGCACCTTGCCTTGGCCCTAGCCATGCTAGCCGCACCATGTGCCAACGGCATGCCAAACCCTTGGCCCCACCATGCCAAGCCAAACCGCACCTTGCCTTGGCCCTAGCCATGCTAGCCGCACCATGTGCCAACGGCATGCCAAACCCTTGGCTCCACCATGCCAAGCCAAACCGCACCTTGCCTTGGCCCTAGCTATGCTAGCCGCACCATGTGCCAACGACATGCTAAGCCCTTGGCCCCACCATGCCAAACTCACCTAGCCACGCCACCATGCTGGCCTTCCCTACGCGGATACCAAAACGAAGGCGTGCGACAATCAACGGTCCCCCCTCAATCCCAAGAGCAAATCCTAGCCATCCAAGGTTACCAGACAACGCATGGTAACCTTTGGCCCGAAAACCTAAGTTTGGCCACGCCAAACCATGCCATGCCGACGGCATGCCAACCTAGCCATGCCGCCATGCTGGCCTTCCCTACACGGCTACCAAAACGAATGCGTGCGATAATCAACAGCCGCCCTTCAATCCCAGGAGCGAATCCTAGCCATCCAAGGTTACCAGACAAACGCATGGTAACCTTTGGCCCGACCACGCCAAACCATGCCATGCCGACGTCATGCCAACCTAGCCGCGCCACCATGCTGGCCTTCCCTACGCTGCTACCAAAACGAAGGCGTGCGACAATCAACGGTCGCCCTTCAATCCCAGGAGCAAATCCTAGACGTCCAAGGTTACCAGACAACACATGGTAACCTTTGACCCAAAACTCTAGTTTGGCCACGCCAAACCGCTCCAAGGCATGCCATGCCAACGGCATGCCAACCTTGCCGCGCCACATGTTGGCCTTCCCTATACGGCCACCAAAACGAAAGAGTGCAACGATCAACGGCTACATCTCGTCTTAAGATGCAAAATCTCGATCGTCGGAGGTCACCAAGCTAGCGAGTCTCCCAAGAACGACTTGCCAGGCAACAACAATATGCTACATGTTTTCCTCAAAACATTCGAGACATCAACACATATCACAAATCGGGGGATCCTCTTTGGGTATTGGTTTGGCGGTTTACAGCGTGCGGCGTACACTACGCCCGTCATAAGGAAGTGTCATAAGGATGAGGCGGTTAGTAAATACAGGGAGTTAATGGTGAAACGTTCTTTTTATGGAACATCAATTCCATGCGTTAACGGTTTTATGGAACATCAATTCCATGCGTTAACGTTATCAACTCCTCCCATTTACTCATCCATTCCTTAATGAGACCAGAGTACGTTTCACTTCGACTTGTATAAATTGGTCTTACCTATTTCCATCGAACAATAAGTTCAGTCAGGAGCATACACCACTCAGAAAACGTTTGCTAGCTTTTCATACGTTAGCTTCCCACTTTCTGATACAAGTCGTAACACAACTACTCTTCCAGAATCAACTATTCTGGTATCACCACTTTCCTTGCTTCCCTCCCCAAAACCAACCCATTCTCCTCCACTTTGTGACCGAAGCAAATCTGGAACGACCATTTCTTGGTTTAGGCCGGACTTATACAAATTGATCTCTCGAATCTAAAGTACTCACTTGCAGTACATTTTTTAGGGTTTAAATTCGTTTCTTAACCACACACCCGAAATTACCGAAATTAGTAGAAACCATTTTCACCCACAAACACTTGTTCTATTCCTATTGTTTGGATACCTTTCCACACCCAACTGTCTTATTGTTTGGGATGGTATTTAAGTGGAGGATATCAGTTTTGGGGGAGTATTTTGCATTTAAAATGGAGTCGCAAAGAGAGTCGGAACTTTCTTTTAGTCTCCATCGCATTTTAACCATCAGGACTAAATTAAAATTCTCCATGTTTTGAATAAAACACGTACTTGAATAAGCTTATCTATCCTTACAAACAAGGTTGGTTGGTTTTGAATAAGCTTGGTTCGGTCGCTTTATTCTATTAAAGATCGAATTTCGGTAATGCCCCGCGGAATGTGTCAAAAAAAAAAAAAAAGGAATTTCGGTAATGCTTGCCCATAAATACTAGCTATCTGGGTGAATTGCAACACTTTTGAATATTATTGTTAGTGTTTAAATGGCAAACATACGATCAGGCTTGCATTGTGGATGCAAATTTAGATGCCATTGTTCCAAACCTAAGAAAATGGATTTGTAGGCTCAATCATTAATTTCTTAGTTTTTACTTAAGAAAATGGATTTGTAGGCTCAATCATTATTTATTTATTTTTAAAACATTTTTCCTTAAAAGAATAACAACCATATATACGTTGTTCAAATCAATAACAAAAGAACTTAAATGTTTTGTTTGCGGAGCTACGGTCATGTATACATTGTATAGTGGTCAGAACTAATGATGTTAGGGTTCCTCTCACTAGCATTGCAGCTGTTATTCTTTTCCATGATCGAATGAGTTGCTTCAAAAGAAATTCTTTGATTATTACGTTTTGGAGATTTGGATCGTGTGTTTATGACTATTCCTCTGCAAGTAATAATAGAGTTTCGCTGTAAAGATATGGTTAGTTGTATTTTATAGTGTACATACTGTCAATCAAGCAAGAAGAAACTTCATGTACTCTTTGGTGTAAGAAGCAAGAAGAAATTAGAATTAAAACGAAAAGTCTCTAAGTATCGGGAATCAAATCTTCCGCATACGTTTCTCTCGCTACAGACTCGGTGTTCGTTTTTAACGGATATAGCCTTTTTGTTATTGTCAGGTGGTCAATTTGAATGTCAAAATTTGACTTTATAGATCTTCCTTTTATAATCCCTTTGAAGTTATTCAAACAATGTCTTTTGTTTACACAAATCAGGTCTTCATTCTAGCCATTTTTTTCCTATTTATTAGAAAATAAATTTCATCTTAGAAAATTGTTATGAAAAATCTTCTTAAATCGGTCCTATAAAAATTATTGGGTACTTGACTTTATAGATCTTCCTTTAATAGCGCCAAATGTATCCAACTTGAGCTACATTAGTTATTCAAACAATGTCTTCCAAATTCTCACCGCATTTTTTTCCTATTTATTAGAAAATAAATTTCATCTTAGAAAATTGGACTAACATCTTATTTCGGCGGGCCTATTGCTTCTTTCCATGATGGGATATGTTTGTTCTTTGGTGCCAAAGGTCATTGACCATGAGTCAACTATCTTGACCAAGGACCTGGTCCCCGTAATCCAACAATTAGACATCCATTGAAAAATTTTAGGAAACACAAAATTGGTTAAAACATAATCAAAGTGAGACCAAAATCAATAATTCACCTTTGAAGAATAAAGGAAAGAGTAAACTAAGAGGGAGAACATTTAGATTTTGATGATGTTTACTTGTTTAAATGGACAAAATATAAAAAAATAGTTGACTCATACCTTGATGACTCAAACCTTTGGATTTAGTTTCATCATCTTACCCATTTATGTTTGTTCTTTTGGTGCCAAAGGTCTTTTTCTTATTTTTAATTTAAAAATTTTAGGAAACACAAAATTGGTTAAAAAGACCAAAATCAATAATTCCCGGGTGAAAAAAAGACATTTAGATTTTGGATGCATCCTACCCATTTTCGATTCTTTTCTTATTTTTAATTTACATCGGTTTTTCATCCTCGCTATTTTTAAGTTTAAGCCGGGATGAATCCAGGTTTCATCCTTGCTATTTTTTTGTGTCCATTTCATCCATAATAATTTTTACTCGTCCATTTGAACCATGTTTTAAATTTTTTTGGACAAATGACCCATTTTCCGTTTAGGAAACTGTCAGAAGATTTTTCTAGCTTTTACCACAAAGTCTGTCGAGATTACTAATTCTATTTCATATTTTTCAAGAAACTGTCAGAAGATTTTTCTAGCTTTTTTACCACAAAGTCTGTCGAGATTACTATTTCTATTTCAAGATGGTTCTTGTTGGTTTTGTCATTTAAATCACAAAACATACATTTTATCAACATTGCTAGTCACTAAGTAAAGATGATATTTCTTCATCTATTTTTAGCCATATTTATAACATTATTGAGCGTCTTCGGCTTTGCATGCAGAATCAAAATCTCTCTTAAATACTTTAAAATGGCTAGAAGACAATATACTTTCTAGTGCCTTTATTACTACAGATTGTAAAGTGCCTGCGGATTACATCAACAAAAAAGGAGCAGAGGTTCCTTGGGTAGCAGAGAATACTATAGAAGATGCTATTTCTATTCTAGGCAAATTACCACAAGTTAAGGTAAAATTTATAAACAAAGATCATAATGCAGCAACGGACTAAGTGGCAAAAGAAGCAAGAATCAGAAAATTACAACACATGTCGAAACATTTGCAACAACAAGTGCAAAAAGAAAACATCACTCCTAATGTTTCGGTAAAAATGAAATTGTAGACCTTCTGTATTATATTGCTTAATCAATATATTTACCTCTTCTATCAGAAAAAAAAATAAATAATATTTTGATGCTCATTTCTTAACTTTTAGCTTCGATAAACTTCAAGTAGGATGTGGTTACAGTGAAGGACAAAAGATGTTTCACGTCCTATATATTTACAATGGCCAGAAAATTTGATCCAACATATTATCCCGTTTAACTTGATCTGTTGATGAAAAATGGAATACAAGGTGACTAAAGAATGTCCATGGGTTTTATTTTAAGGGCCAATGGGTTTTATTTTAAGGGCCAATGTATGTCAGGAAACTCTATTATTTATTCGAGTTCGTATCTGAAATATCAAATACTATTTCGAAAATAGTTTTCGACAATTAAAAAAAATATGGTGTCAATGTATGTCAGGAATCTCTGTAATTTATTCGAGTTCATATTTTAAATATCAAATATTATTTTGAAAATAGTTTTCAACAATTAAAAGAACTATGGTTTCAATGTATATCAGAAGACTCTGTAATTTATTCGAGTTTGTATTTGAAATATCATATATTATTTCGAAAATAGTTTTTTGCAATTCAAAGGATTATGGCGTCAATATATGCATCGAATCTACAGAGGGGCCAGTGGGGTCTCTAGCCCCCTAATTTTTCTGAAAAAGTAAAATTCGTATGTAAATTTTTATATTAAATCAGCTTGTGTCCCTACAATATATACAACAAAATTCTGTATAAATTGGTAATCCGTATAAAATGGTAATTTCGAAACTAATTTAAGATTTATTCAATTCCACGAAAACAAAACTACCAAAAACTTAAGAATTACTTGTAGATACGGTCATCATTTTACCTGTAATAAAATGATTTCTTTAGACCCTCAAAGTTCATGTATAATTCATATGAACAATAAAAGACTAATTGGTTTTCGAATGCATCGATTCCATTTACAAGTAAGAGTTCTTATTCCTATTTTATTCAAAATTCATATTGTTTCTTCTTCGATTACTTAATTTCTTTATAGTGTTTTTACTGATTGATGAAATTGGGTGATGAGGTTAATTATTGTTTTTCCCGTTAAATTAAATTTTTAGTTAAGATCTTCGAGAATACATTGTGCCTTGTTAAACTATTCTTCTGGATTCGCCAATGCCTCTACTATGGAGATAAGTATAAAGCCTTCATTTGGATAATATGTTCGACTATTCCTCGCTTTGAGAGTGACGTTTAAATATCTTGTTCATAAAAAAAAAAGAAAAAAAAACTCTAGACACTTTAGCTTTCTCTAGACTTTTCTCGTTCACACTATAGGAACCGACTTTGGAAAACTCTAGTTTGTTCTCGATTATTCTAACTTCAAAAATTAGATAATTATGTTTAGTTTAGACAATTACAAATTATAATAATATTCGAAAAACAATGAATCTATGAAGAAATGAAAAATATTCGGATTTTCAAAACTAAAATTCATTACTAGAAAACATAGTTATGGGAATTGGAGAAAACTAAAGTCAATGGATTATTGTATTGCTATAGCAAAGAGAACCGAAGTATTGTTGAAGTTCAAAGGATTGTTAGTGGTTGGACAAGTTTGTATGAAACTGTCAACAATAGTTTTTTATGAACATGATGAAAGCCAAATGCGCAATTCGAAGAACGAATATTGAGCGCCGGAGAAAGATTCAAGACACATTATTTCCAAAGTCCGGTCTAAAATCTTTCGATCTGATCAGTAAATTTATGACTGAGGAGAGAACTGCGAGTTACGTGTTGCTTATTATTAGTGTGAGTACTTATTTATGTTTTCCAAAGAGAGTTTTAATAGTGATCTGATTAAACTTACTAATGAAATAGATACCATTTATAAATTTTAATAATTCATGTATGATAAATTCTTTTTTTTACATATATTACTGTCTTTACATATATATTCTTTTCTTTAACGGAAAATGGGTCATTTGTCCAAAAAAATTTTAAAACATGGTTCAAATGGACGAGTAAAAATTATTATGGGCGAAATGGACAAAAAAAAAATAGAAAGGATGAAACTGGATTCATCCTGGCTTAAACTTAAAAAATAGCGAGGATGAAACTGGATGCATCCTGATGTAAATTAAAAATAAGAAAAAATATTTGAAAATGGGTAGGATGAAACTGGTTACATCCTGGCTATTTTTATATTTTTGTCCATTTAAACAGTATCAAAATCTAAATGTCTTTTTCACCCAGGAATTATTGATTTTGGTCTTTTTAACCAATTTTGTGTTTCTTTAATACATCCTTATGATATACATATGAAGCTCCCGTGGTAAACCTTTGCTTGCACATGTTTTGCTTTAAAATGATAAAGTTTTAGTTGCAATATATGCATATTTTACGTCATAAGCTTCAAGAGATTTAATTGAGTGTGCAGCTCCACTGGGTTCTAATAATGAGTAAATAAATCTAACCTCAATCTAAGAAGCGTTCTCAAGATATATTACAAATTCCTAAGAGCGTGGCAATATTTTCATCTGGTGGTGCGTGACTTCCGTTTCAGGTGAACGAGAAGGAGTTTACTACGGTCGACACTTGAAATTACATTCGGCAATGACACAACTTCTGAGAACTATAGGAAATCTACAAGTTGTCTTAGATGATGCAGAGAAGCAGCAAGTAAAAGAAGAGAAAATAGCCAAAAACCTTCTGAATGAATTTTCTTATGAAGCACTTTGGTGTGAATTGGAAATTCAAGATCGCATAGGAAACAAGGTTGGAAACTTCTTCTCGCGCTCGATTCCGCTTTTGCTTCTCCACAAGAGATCTCATAAGATTAAAGATACTAACCATACGTTCAAGTATTATGTTGAGTTTAAATGCATTATTAAATGGTGGTGATCAAAACATTCATCAGGGATAATTGCTCAAGTAATTAAGCCAAACTGTAGATCAGTTCCTTTTGCTTCTGACATCCTTTGTTTGAACAACCTAAGCAATCTTACATTTTCCTGAAAGGATGCAAAAAGAGTGGGAATAACAAGGTTGCTTGGAGTGTGTGGGCGATCATGGAAATTATCACAAACTTTGGCATCTTACACAATCCCATGTACCATAAAGGAATATAAATTTACATTGTCACAGATAGTAAGTTCTTTTAGCTACAAAAACAAAGAATATATCATAGATGAATTATCAAAAACTTATAACTTGTAGAAGTATTTCATTAATGTAACTAATTCAATCAAATCATCGTTAAAAGTCTTTAAGAAAAATATAAATCAAGTCCTAGTTCCGTATGGGAAGAGAATGTGGAAACACATACCTTTACCTTGGAACATATGGTAATTTTTCAACTTTTGTTTTTATTATATTTTGAGTCAAATCATTTTAGTAAAAATCAGTTCGGTATTTATTTTACTGTGCAATTTTACCTCCACAATGCCTAACTCTAAGACACCAGTCTTTTGAAAACTTAAATCATTGTGTACACTTAACTTAACTCCCCACCCCAGCCCACCAAACAGAAAAAGAAATAGATAAAAGTTTATCTTGACATACATAAAGACTGAACTCTTCGACATTCCATGAATGAACCCGTGATGCATTCATGTCGTTATTCTGGACATCCCCAATTAAAAAAATATTCTGATATTACACAACTTAATTAACAACAGAAAGACAACTACTTTATTGTAAAATCCAACAAACAAAAATAGCTAAATTGTTCATAGAACATCAATTTAAAATCTAGGGAAAGATTCAAAACAACAAAAGTCACCCAATCTAACTACTTGAGAAAACAACATTAGGACTGAAATACAATCAACAAAAGATTAAAATGAACCAGCAAGAGTTATTCTAATTGCAGTTCTGGTTACCATTCTAACGAATCATCTGTGATCATATGGAGGAACAATTGACTCGAATCTCCCCATGAAATGGTCCTGTCAGAACTCCGTTGTTCGAAAGCTTCAGGGCCGGTCCTACAAAATTGATGCTCAGAAGTTAATCTTTGGGATGTTGCCCCTATATAAGACTATATACAGAATAACAAGAGAAACTAGATATTTTTTTAGGCCTTTTTCTTAACACAACTAAGCAACTATTTATTTTATTAGATCTTGACACAATAATCCATTGACTTTAGTTTTCCCTAATATCCCATAATTATGTTTTCTAGTAATGAATTTAGTTCTGAAATTCGAATATTTTTCGTTTCTTCAGATATCCATTATTTTTTGAATATTAATGTAATTTGTAATTGTCTAAACTAAACATAATTATCTAATGTTTGAAGTTAGAAAAATCGAGAACAAACTAGAGTTTGCCAAAGTCGTTTCATATAGTGTGAGCAAGAAAAGTCTAGAGAAAGCTAAAGTGTATAGTGTTTTTTCTTATGAACATGAAATTTAAACGTCACTCTCAAAGCGAGTAATAGTCCAACATGTTATCCAAATGAAGGCTTTATACTTCTCTCCATAGTAGACGCATTGGCGAATCTAGAAAAAAATTTCAATGGGGGCATAATGTATTCTCGAAGATCTTAACTAAAAATTTAATTTAATGGGAAAAACAAGAATTAACCTCATCATAATTAGCCCAATTTCATCAATCAGTAAAAAAACTGTAGGACCATAATATCGCAACGTACAGGACTCGCGGGGTTAATAAACAACGATGTCGCGAGGCAGTCGCAGAGGGCTAAAAATAAATGACGCAAAGAATAACGACGGCGAGACATAAAGGAGACGTGAGATCCGGCGAGGGTTAAGAAGTGTCGCGAGATTGAATAGTTGTACACTCGCGACACTTCGCGAGACATTCCCAAAATAAAGGATAGCTTAGTCATCATCCACTATGTATTACCCTATATAAAGGGTCGAGTGAGTCTCGTTGTAAGGGAGATCTTTTAGAATTGTTAGGCAAGTCATGAGGAGAGAGAAAGTTTAAGAGTGTTTTACTTGCTAAGTGTAATTCTATTTTTCCTGTGTAGAATTCATGAAATTAATCAATACACATTCTCAATTATGCAACTTTCAATGGACTAATTAATCAAAATATAGTGAGGGGTGTAGTGTGGGAAAACACCTTTACTACATATGCGCTAGAAACAGGGACCTAATCTTGTTGGTTCAAGAAAGAAAATCGCAATTAAAGTCATTTAGATCAAGAAAATGAGAAAGGAAACTCTTAGATCGGATGAAGCGGGGGAAAAAGATATGACATGTGGTGCGGATACAGTGAGTAATGATTAGTGAATTCCATGAAAATATCGAGAGGAAGAATACACAAACGGGATTTTGAAGGAAAGAAGGTTACGACAGAGAAATGATATCACCTTTGAAAGATTGGGAAAAACAAGAGATAACATTCACGGCGGAGAGATATCCAAAGAAAATTTGGATCACCCATCTCCATTAGTGATCGCAATTAACGCGTGTAAGGAGAAAGAAGAATCGGAGAACACAAATAAAAACATGGGTGGTAAATGGAGTTTTAATTGATACAGGAGTCTGGTGAACATAATGTTCTATCACACTTACAAAAAAATGGGATATGAAGACGAGGATATGACTTTCGCGGCATACAATATTCAAGGCTTTGGTAAATCCATAACCAAAGTTAGAGGAGAGATAAAAATACGTATTCCATTAGGAAGAATCGAGACTCAGGTGACATTGAGTATAGTAGATATGGAATCACCGTATAATTTGTTACTAGGAAGACCATGGGTACATGCAATAAAAGCTGTGGCGTCAACGCTTCATCAATGTATCAAGTTTCCAACACCAACCTGGAATAGGTGAGATCAAAGGGGATGCTGCTAAAGGAAGAATATATTATCAAAATGAAATAAAATGCTGCGAGGAACAAATAAGCAAACAAAAGAATATGTCTAAGCATCGCAAAAGGATGGCGAGGGAAGCTAGGAAAGAAGAAGAGTTCAGAGTTTACATGATCAAAGCGGAGGAAGGAAAAGGCATACCCAGCGAGACCTCGGGAGAAGAAAATAATCCCGCGAAGGAACCAAAAGGACCAACCCCTATGGGAGAACCGAAGGCCAGTTACGTCGCGGCAGAGCAAACTAAAGAAGTGAATGTTGGAACTAAGGAAGAACCTAAGATGCTAAAGATTGGAACTAATATGGGAGCGGATGAAGAAGAAAGGACTGTTGGTCTGTTGCGAGATTATAAAGATATCTTCGCATGGGATATGGATGAAATGCCTGTATAGATCCATGGTAGCTTGTCACAAGTTGGAAATTGATAAAAATGTGAAGCCATTCAAACAAAGAATCGGAAAAGATAGCAAACAAAGATATCACCCTCGGATAGAAGAAGAGTTGCGAAAAGATGTTGGACGCAGGAATCATTAGACAAGCAAAATACCCCGAATGGATAGCGAATATGGTTATAGTTCCAAAGAAGAACAAAGGAATAAGGATTTGCATTGATTTCACCGATTTAAATAAAGCTTGCCCTAAAGACAGTTTTCCATTACGAGATATTCCCACCTAGTCGAATCAGCGGCGGGAATGAAAGGGTATCCTCGCTTGGATGGATACAAAGGTTACACCGATCCCACTCGCCGAAGAGGATCAAGAGCATACTGCTTTCTTCGCTCCAAGAGGATTATATTGCTATACTAAAATGCCGTTCGGTTTTGCGAAATGCTTGGAGCGACGTATCAAAGGATGGTAGAAGAGGTATTCGCAATGGATACATAAAACACCGGAAGTCTATGTAGATGACATGCTAGTAAAAAGTAAGAAGGCGAAGATCACGTGCGAGACTTGAAAGAAATTTTTGACCAAATGAGGCGTTTCAATATCAAAGTCAACCCAGAAAAATGTACCTTTGGAGTTGCGTCAGGAAAATTCTTGGGTTACATTGTGTCAAAGGAAGGAATACACGTTGATCCGGATAAAATAAAAGCAGTTCGCGACATGCCGACGCCGGCGACAATAAAAGATGTTCAAAAGCTAAATGGATTGTTAGCATCACTAGGAAGGTTCATCTCGCGATCGTCGATAAATGTAAACATTTTTTCAAATGTTCTAAAAAAGGGATCGAAATTTGAATGGACTACGAATGTGAAAAGGCTTTACAAGGAATTAAGGAGCATTTAATGGATGTATCCATTATGCGAAAAGCGAACCTGGGGAAGAGTTATTAATATATCCGGCGACTACTTCGCACGCCTTAAGTGCGGTTTCTTTATGAACGGACGCAGAGTGGAAAAACCAATCTATTACATCAAGAAAACTTTTAACGCCGCAGAAGAAATTATTCAAAGATTGAAAAACTAATCCTAGCGTTAGTTTATGCGTCATTTAAACTGCGCATATATTTTCAGGCACATACTGTTAAGGTAGTAACAAAGGTACCAATCGAGTCGGTAATGAAAAATTCAAAAAGATCAGGAAGAGTCGAAAGATGGAATGCTCAAATAAGTCATTGCAAACTCAAATATGAAATATTGTCTTCAACCAAGTCACAGGTCGTCGCAGACTTTCTGGCAGAATTTCCTTTAGAGGAAGATGAAGCAGTGGATGAAATGATGGATGTAGAGGAAGAACATGGAGATCCAAAAGATTTGTTAACTGAGCCAAACCGGTGGGAAATATTAGTGGACGGATCATCAAATGGAGAAGGTAAAGGAGTGGGAATTGTTATGATTTCGCCAGAAGGCAATAAGTTAGCTTTTGCTTTTAGATTGGAATTTGAGTCTACCAATAATGAAACGGAATACGAAGCCATAATACATGCTTTACGATTTGCAATAGAAATGAAACCGGAGAGTGTGAGAATTACCAGCGACTCGCAATTGGCAATTCGTCGGATAACGAAAAAGTATGCTACAAATGATCCATCCCTACGAAATACGAGAAGCTCGTAGAAGTGTTGTCGGCCCGGAATCACAGAAAAATAAAATGGAGGCACATATCAAGGAGAGATAACGGGGCAGATGCTTTTGCCTTTATATCAAGTATGATGACATGATACCCAACCGCGAGGAATATCAAAATACGACGCCACTCGGCGCCATCAATTAATAAAGAAGAGGGACAAGAAGCGAGATATAATGATGGTAGTAGACGAGATGCAACGTCGCGAGGAAGATTGGAGGATAGAACTTCACACATATTTAATGAAAGGCGAGGTACCAAGAAATAGATTGAAGCACACAAGTTAAAGAGCCGAGCAACAAATTATGAATTGCGAGATGGCGTGCTTTATCGGCGTTCTTTTGATGGACCTTTGCTTCGATGTCGACAAGGAAAGAAGGAGAAACCATATTGAAGATGCTGCATAGTGGGGATGCGAGGAAATCATAGCGGTGGAAGATCTTTGGCATACAAGGCAAAGACGCAAGGATATTATTGGCCATATATGCATGAGGACGCGAGAGCAATAGCCGGGCGCTGCGAAGATTGTCAAAGACACGGAAGAAGATACATGCACCGGGAGCACCATTAAATTCTTCAAGAAGTGTGTGGGACGAGAAGAATGATTGACTAAAAAGAATGAATGAATGGGACGAACCTTTATGGCGTACACCCTAGTTCGCGAATTATATTTCGTAAGAGGCAAATGTAAGACCTAAAGTGCGTCATATAAGGGGGTATCTCTTAACATGGCTCGGGTGGAAGGTTACACCGCTCCCGAAACCCGGGTCATGCAGATTTGGGGCCCATGAAAGCCTATCCTGGGAGATACTTTGGATTCCCAACTATATATGTAGGTTATACTGGTTGGGCGACCGAGGGTCTCTTCCAAGGAGTCGGTGTATGCACAAGGCGCCGAGGTACACGGTTGAGCGAGTGCCCGGGATGGATGAACCTACCCTGGCCATTCTTGGCAAGTCTTGGCATGCGCGGCACTCCGCCCGAAGAAAACTCCACTTAGGGTGCGGTCTCGTAACCATAAACCATATAGGTATAAGGGATAAGAGGTCAGCGAAAAACAACTGGTTGTTGTTAAGACCGGATGGGAGGAGCTAGTCTTGTATGGCCGATGTTTCGCCTCCTTGAAGGGGCAACCGGGGAGATGATAAGGGCGACGCTCTCCATTAGGGGGTGTCAAAACAGACGCAAATGTTATGAGGCTTTGTTTTAGCAAGGAGACTTAGGCTTGTCATATTTGTGCAATGATCCTGCAGGGCAATAATACTAACGCGAGGGTAAGGCGAGATCAATGGGTCTTTACACGAGGGTGTGGGACGTCCTGCGATTTCGTCGCACGACGGCAATGTCATGGGGCTTTATGTTCGCAAGGATATTTAGGCCTGTCATATTGTCGCAACTAAAACATCCTGCAGAGGCAAAAATACTTGGAAAATGATAAGACAAGATCAATGGGTCTTTACATGCAAGTGTAAGGACGTCCCGCGATTTTGTCGCCATAAAAGGTGGCAGGGAGGACCTCTAATTAGGGAGGTCTAACTCGGAAGACCACACAAAATTGATAAGGCAAGGTCAATGAGCCATTGCATGAAAATGTAAAGGCGGTCTGCGATCTTGTCGCCACAAGAAGAAGACTATCAAAATGATAAAACGAGAAAAGTAGGTTTCTTCCCTCATGGAGATGCCTGCGACCTTGTCGCAATACAAAATTCGACATCAGCGAAGAATACAATACAAAGATGATGAAGACTAAGTAAAAATCATTTCATCAAAATGTAAGCGAATAAGCTTAAGTAGATTATAGTTATAAATAAGAAGAAGAAAATAAGAGGATTATCCAACAAGGGATTTAATCTTTCAAAACAAACAGACAAATTGTAGCAAGAGTTATCAAACAAGTTAATTCTCTACATCAATTTTATCGTCTTCACCAATTACTTTCTCAAGCTTCACCTTCGCCGGTCAATGGACGTTCTTGAAATATTTTCGAAGATCTTTATTCTCGCCAGTTGGTGGATTCTCATCAGAAAACTTTTCAGTCAGATCTTTGTTGATAACTTCAGTATTAGCGACGTCTTCGCTGCTTTCATATTCATAATCACTATCCGGAGCATTAGGAACTTCATCATCACTTACTTCTAAAGGATCGACATGAATGGGATCAAGAGACTTTGACAAAGAAAATATTATTCACAAGAACTTCTCGCTTTAAGAGAAATTGGCGACAATGCCTTTTGATGATTCTTACTATCAATGTCCTTACAATGAGATATATAATCCAATCTTCGCTCTGCACGGTCGCGAGAACGAGCAAGATGCGCGGTGAGTAGTCCATTTTCCTTGCGAATTTTAGAATAATCGGACTGAGGGTGGAGATAGTGGAACGAAGCTTTCTCTCGAGTCCGCATAACAAATATACGAGGATCGAGAAAATTTTTTATCGAACCTTTTGGCATTTTCGGGGTAATAAAATATTCATGGAATAAATACATAAATTAAGATAGTCAAATAATTTGACTACCTTCCTTTTGAGAAGTAAGATGTTGAATTAAAGCTGCGAAGTTATTCCCCAAACGGTCCATGACATCATCAAATGAATCTCCAACTAAGCCTTTCAATCGAGATCGCAAATTCTTTTCATTGGAAACAAGTATAGAATTTTCGGTCGCCAAAGTAGAGTTGGATTTTTCTAATTTAACACACCTTGTTCTTGGAATTGCTTCGCTTTTACACTCAAAGTTATTCTACCTTGAATAAGTTTATCTCTCTCGTGCAGTAATTTCTTCTAGTTGGTTTTTCAAGGTATGATTAACTTCTTCGTGTTCTTCACATAACTTTTGATAAGCGGTTATCTTTGCTGCGAGTAGCTCGCCATCTTATTCAACGAGAACGTTTCTCTTGAGAAAGAGTTCGATTCTCATCTGATAAAGTTTCCAACTCCAAATTAGTTTTATTCAAATCATAAGAGAGGCGAGATAAGTCATTACTTAATGAATCTTGCTTTTGCGATAAATCAAAATTCTCTTTAGACAAGTTATTTATCCGGTCCAATTTGCATAGGTATGAAGATTATTTAAGAAATTATACTTGCTCCATCCAAGCATCTCTCAACTCGAACTTCTTCAACAATGGACTCCATCCGATATATCTCCATTTTTCGTTTCGATTTAATGCTTGGAGAACGAATAGGGAGTTTGAGTTGTAAAAAAAAAAAAAAAAAAAAAAAAAAAGTGGCGAAACATACCTTTTAATTCTTCATTCTTCTTGAGAAGGTTATCACGATCTAGCGAGATGTTGTGAAATTTTTGATTTTCAAGGTGAAGATTATTACACTTCGCAGTCATAACTTGGAGATCATCCTTGACCTTATTAACTTCTTGAATCAAAGAAGCTTGCGTAGATTCTCAGACCAAGGTGCTTACTTAAAATTTGGCAAACATGAGATTTGATAGGATCGCGGGAAATCTCATTTGGCATCACTCACGAGATCGTAAAGAACCTTAAAGGCCACATCTATCCCCTCCAAATTTTCTCAGTTAGAGGAATTTGTTCAAACAAAGAAGATGAGTCGTCCTTTGTCAAAGGAATCTCGTGAGAGGAGGAAGTTTCAGAAGAGGAACTAAAAGGACATTGGTAATAGGAGGAGGTATGGGATCGTCTATAGTAGGGGAATTATGAGGAACTTGGTCGATGCGGAGTTGAGGCATAGAAGCATTGTCGCGAGTAATGATATCGAAGAAAGAGGCATGAAACTATCCCTGCGAAGATTTCGCGAAGGAGAAGAAGGTTTGAAAGAAGGAAATGGAACACTTGGGAGTAACGAGGCTTGGGTTGGCGAAGCCTTTTAGGAGTTCTCACAAGTATTTCATCATCATCTGCCAGTCACAAGTTAAGTAAGAAACAGAGGCAACAATATATTACTCATAAAAAAGAAATATTTCTTAAATACCTTATCACTCGCGGAGCTTTCTTTTATGAACTATAGATTTTGTTCGCGAAGTAGGCTTTGGCTGCGTAGGAGATTCTTGTTGCGAAGAGGGTTCCGATGGCGAGCCCAAAGAAAGAAAAGGGTCCTTCACAGTAAATCTGGTTTTGGGTTGGTTCTTGCTAAACAATAATGGCAGAAAAAGAACTATAAAGTTAAGCATACCAGTGTGATTTCAACAAGAAAAACTAACTTCAAAGCAATTAACCACAGGATCAAATTAGATATGGCAAGATTAACAAACCTGGATGCCATGAGAATGACAACCGATAAGAAGTAGTAGAAGAAGAGAAGAAGATGAAGAAGGAAAACAAGAGCAAATACTTGCGAGAATGATTGCGAGAACGATGAAGAAGAGGAAAACTTGCAGACGATGAAGAAGATGAAAGGGAAAAAGAAATTTCTTCACAAAGGACACTTCTATAAATAGATGAGAAAAGATATTACGACCGGATAACATTAAATGCGCCGGTAAAAGAGGCAAATATAGACACGTGTTAACGGTCATTACAAATCCAAGGAAACTTGACGAAAAGAAATTTAGCGAATTCAAATATATGGCATATTTCCTAATAGGCGAGAAGAGATTGCAAATTCTCTCGTAACACATGAGGCAAGAAATGATACTTCGAATATAGGAGATTCGGAATTTCGCAAAAGAATAGAGGCAAGTACGTACTTTTCAAGTCCAAGTATTCTTTCGCTCGTTCCTTCATCATTATTACAACAACAGATTTTTCCTTAAAAATCGCTCTTCAAGCAATATTCAAGGAAAAAGAGGCAAGATGTAGGACCATAATATCGCAACATACAGGACTCGCGGGGTTAATAAACAACGATGTCGCGAGGCAGTCGCAGAGGGCTAAAAATAAATGACGCAAAGAATAACGACTGGCGAAACATAAAGGAGACGTGAGATCTGGCGAGGGTTAAGAAGTGTCGCGAGATTGAATAGTTGTACACACTCCGACACTTCGCGAGACATTCCCGAAAATAAAGGATAGCTTAGCTGTCATCCACTATGTATTACCCTATATAAAGGGTCGAGTGAGTCTGTTGTTGGGAGGGAGATCTTTTTAGAATTGTTAGGCAAGTCATGAGGAGAGAGAAAGTTTAAGAGTGTTTTACTTGCTAAGTGTAATTCTACTTTTCTTGTGTAGAACTCATGAAATTAATCAATAAACATTCTCAATTATGCAACTTTCAATGGACTAATTAATCAAAATATAGTGAGGGGTGTAGTGTGGGAAAACCTGCTACTACAAAAACGATAAAGAAATCAATTAATTGAAGAAGAAACAACAAGAATTTTGAATAAAATAGGAGTAGGAACCCTTACTTGTAAATGAAACCGATGTAGTCGAAACCAAATAGTCTTTTATTGTTCATATGAATTATATATGAACTTTGAGGGTCTAAAAAAACTATTTTATTACAGGTAAAATAAGGGCCATATCTACAAGTAATTCTTAAGTTTTAGGTAGTTTTGTTTTCGTGGAATTGGATATGTGAATAAATATTAAATTAGTTTCAAAATTACCATTTTATACGGAAATTTGTTGTAAATATTGTGGAGGCACAAGCTAATTTAGTATGAAAATTTACATACGAATTTTATTTTTTCAAAAAATTTAGGGCGCCAGTGACCCCAATGTGGATTCTCCACTACATACATTGACGCCATAGTCTTTTTATGTCAAAAACTATTTTCGAAATAATATTTGATATTTCAAATACATACTCGAATAAATTATAGAGTCTCCTAACATATATTGACACCATAGTTCTTTTAATTGTTGAAAACTATTTTCAAAGTAATATTTGATATTTCAAATATGAACTCGAATGAATTACAAAGACATACATTGGCATCATAGTCTTTATAATTATCGGAAACTATTTTCGAAATAATATTTGATATTTTAAATACGAACTGAGAATAAATAACATAGTTTCCTGACATACATTGGCACCCCTTAAAATAAACCCAACGGACATCCTTTAGTCACCTTCTAATCCATCTTTATTCAATGGATCAAGTTAAATGGGTTAATATGTTGGCTCAAATTTTCTTGCCGTTGTAAATATATCATCCGGTCCTATGGATCAAGTAGGACGTGAAACATCTTTTTATCTTTCACTGTAACCACATCCTACTCGAAGTTTATCGAAGCTAAAATTTAAGAAATGAGCATCTAAATATGGTTAAAAATACCTGGCGAGATTGGGGTATACCCAATTTCAAGGGGACATGGTGTGTCATTATTAAAAAGGGTGATTTTACTTTAATACCCTTGAACTAATTAAATCTTACAAATAAACCCATTTCTTAATTTCATTAACCCTAAAATTAAAAAACTAACCAACTCTTAATCTTCTCTTCTTCTTCTTCTTCATCTTCATCTTCCATCAACCAAAGCCATATAAAAATCTTCAACTTTGATTTTCCAAAAAAATTGGTGACTCTACCAAATGAAAAGAAGACTATAAATGATGTTTAAACTCAAACCCATCATTGTGTTGTGTGATTTGATTGTTATATTAGGTTAGAAATCGAAAATTATGATTTCGTGTTTTTGGTCGGCAAGGTCGTAACATGCATATCTTGTCGACTTTTCATAATGACCATGGCGGCGATCGTAAATATTCAATGAAACGACAGTGTATTTTGAATACCTTGCCGGCCAAATACAAATAGGAAGGGTATTTTTGAATACCTTGCTTAGGCCAAAAACAGCCTGGAAGGGTATTTTGAATACCTTGCCTACGATAAATTTTTATGTCATCTCATGTATGTCAAAAAACAAAAAGTCTAAGGTCGACGATGAAGATCATGCCTACCACTTTTGGCCGAGGTCGACGATGAAGACCTTGCCGACTTTTTCATACTTTCTAACCGAAAGTGTTGATTTATTCTTTGATTTTAAGTATGATTTCATATAACAGATTTGCAATCCCCTTTTTATAAGTATTTCGGTTGTGTGCTTCATTTTCGTTGCAAGAGATATTCTCAAAAAAAAAAAAAAACAGCAAAAATCATCCCACAAAAGTTCAATCAAAACAAAATTTCATAACTTAAAATTCATAAGTTTTAATCTATTCAATCAATTTAAACTTAATTAATTAATCTAATCAAAATTTTAGTGTTAATTAAACGAGGGTAATTTTGCCATTTTGAAAATATTTGGTTAAGGGGTGATCTCTTTTACTTCAAAATGACCCTATTTTGTCTTATTGGGTATACCCCAGTTAATCTGGGTATATCCTAATCTCGCCAGGTAAAAATAAATGAAGAAATGTCATCTTCACTCAGGGACTAGCAGTGTTGATAAAATGTATGTCTTGTGATTCAAATAACGAAACCAACAAGACACATCTTGAAATAAGAGTAATCTCGGCAGATTTTGTGGTAAAAGATATTATGACAGTTTCCTGAAATTTTACATTGGATAGTTGGCTCATGGTCAATGACCTTGGCACCGAAAAACAAACATATCCCATCATGGAAAATAGGCCCGCCGAAATAAGGTGTTAGTCCAATTTTCTAATAAATAGTAGGAAAAAAAATGTTGGCAGACATTGTTCGAAGAACTTTTAAGGAAGATCTATAAAGTCAGCATTTTAAGCGCGTGGCTACATCAAATTGACCACCTGACAGTAACATCAAGGCTATATCCGTTACAAAACTAACACCGAGTCTGTAGCGAGACAAACGTATGCGGAAGATTTTAATCCCAATACTTAGGCTTAGTTTGGTAATGCTTTTTTTTTCCAAAAGACTTTCAAAAAATATATAGTGAATAATTTTCCCATATTGGTGTTTGGTAAAAATTTAAAGTGCTTTGTCCAAAGCACTTCCAAAATTCCCCAATTTTCATAAAGTTGGGGAGGAGCTTTTAAAAGCTCCAAAAGCATAAGCTCTGGTCCCACCTAATTTTAAGACTTGATTTTTCTTTTATATCCCTACTTTATTTAATAAATGACTAAAATTGCCCTTAAATTTTTTTACAATCAATATCTTATTCTCCATATCATATTTCTTAAAGATTGTTATTTTCAATCCATATCATGCTCTTTAAAGATTATTATTTTCAATTTCAAATTATATTTTCTATACCATTTCAATACAAAATTCTAATTTATCTTCACAAATGATTTGCATATATTCTTGATATTCGTTCTACACTTTCATGTGTATATATACCGGGCCGTAGTGATTGCTAGGCCTTCATCTCTTTCACCAACGACTATTGAGGTATGCTTTTCTTTGTCCAATTGAAATTTACGTTATGCTTTATCCATTTCTTCATTCCTTAAGGTTTGTTTTTTAATATACGAGAATGGCATCACATAAAATATATATGTGGTGAAATTTATAAAAAAATAATCCAAAATAAAAATAAGAGCCAATATAAATAATTGTTTGATCTTAGTTTGATTTTTGTTATCCCATAAAGTGGATTCACATTAAAATGTTATGTCTATTTTAGTCATTTGCTACAAATACAATAACTGAACTAATATTTTACCAAACACAACTTGATAACTTTTTTAATCCGCTTTAGCTTTTAATATATAGTTTACCAAACACCTAATCGTTTTTTACACAAAGATAAAGACAAAGACAAAGACAAATAGCAAAGCGCTTTCTCGCAAAAGCCACAAAGATACCAAACTAAGCCTTAGAGACTTTTCCTTTATTCGTTTAAATTCTAGTTTCTTCTTGCTTGTAAGATGCTTTATTTTTTTTATTTTTTACTTTTTTTTATCATCATCATCATCATCAAAGCATAAGTATTTCATTCCACAAGAAACGTTTACATGATGATTTTATAGAGAAACAAGTACATTATAACATGAAACAAATACAAAGAAAGATACAAAACGTAAATAAATCGCGAAGAGAAAGAACGATCTAGCACGATAGCATCCAAATCTTGTACTTTGAGATTGGAGAAATTATAAATCGACCATTTTGATAGATATTCTTCTTAGAAAAGAGAAATGATAAATTTTCTGCTCGTAAGATGCTATGATAAGATAAATTTAGCACTCACTTATAATTATAAAGCACTATATCATTTGAGGTTTCATTTGATTGATTGATAGTACACTACTAAATAAAATACGACCAGCCAAATCTTTACAGGGAGCAAAGAGCAATGCTAGTGAGAGGAACCCTAATATCATTAGTTTTGACCACTATACAATGTATACATGACCATAGCTCCACAAAATATTTAGATTCTTTTTTTTAGAAGGCTATTATTGGGGCTTCACATTCCATTAGGGGGGCGTCACTTAATAGGACAAAAACGGGTCATCCATAAGTAATTTCAAAAACCCCTTATCTCAAATAATTTTGTAATGACCAAACAACCCTTATTTAGTTAATTTTAATTTAATTTAATTAGATAATAAAAGACAAAAGACATATTACGGTTCACGAACCCAGACGTAAAATCAACTTCTACGGTTGGAATTAATCCAAACCTGGACGTAAAACTACATGAAAATCAAAATTTACGGTTAGAATTAATCCAAACCTGGCCGTAAGTACAGATTACGGTTGGGTTGAGCTTCATTTCCAACCGTAATCCATATTTACTGTTAGGTTTGGATGAACTCCTAACTGTAACTGGTTTTCAATAGGACAAAAGATTAATTACGGTTGGTAAAGTGGCATAACAAACCCAACCGTAACTCATTCAAATCCAATTTTACGGTTTGATTCAACTAAACCTAGACGTAAGACTACATGCAAATCCAATTTTACGGTTGAATTCAATTAAACCTAGACGTAAGTTCTTCATAACCAAATTTTACGTTTAGAAACCTGTACCCGAACCCCGGACGTAACACCGTGACAAACGTAACTGAAACCTAATTTTACTTCGATTTCATTCGATCTAACCTATTTTAAGCACAAAAACGAGTAAACAAAGATGGGTTTGTTCGATTATACCTAACATACACCATGGGTTGTTGTTGAGGAGTTTGAAATTCTGATTCTTCGGTTTTCTGATTCTTCGGTTGCTTGAATCGGTTGTTGAGGATGAAGATTTTGGTCCGGAAGTTGATTGAGAAGATTAGGTTTTTAAGTTTTTATTTTAGTTCAAGTGTAATCTAGACATTTTGTTTTTGTGTTAGGATATCCCATAACCACTTTTTTAGACACTAAGAAACCAAGTGAAGCCCCTTTATTGGAGTGTGACGCCCCAATAATAGCCTTCTTTTTTTACTTATTTGCATGGTAAAAGAACAAGTTTTGTACAGGTAGCAACATATATGTGGTTGTCATCAATTTGAGGAAAAATATTTCGAAAAAATGAATAATCATGATATATCATATTCAGTAAAAACTAAGAAATTAATGATTGTGTTTACAAAACAATCCATTTTCTTAGGTTTGGAACACGATTTGCATCCACAGCGCAAGGAACCTGACCGTAAATTTGCCATTCAAACACTAACTTTAGTATTCAATAGCGTTGCAATTCCTCATAGTAGTGTTTATGGGCATGCATTACAGAAATTTAATCTCTAATAGAATAAAGCGACGGAACCAAGCCTATTGTACAAACAACTCTTTTCATGGAATATCAGTACTCTTCGGTTATGTTTTGATGGAGATGCCATCTTGGAGATAAGTCAAATTCAGATTGACAAGGATGTTGAGGACACACTTTGGTGGAATCTTGAAACAAATGGGAAATTCTCAACAAAGTCTTTGTACAACAATATAGTCAGATCATGCCACCAACAAGATAAGAAGAGTGAAGCTCTATGGGGTAAAGTTTGGAAGATGAACACAATCCCAAGAGTCAAGACCTTTGTGTGGAAATGTGTTCATGCAGTCCTACCTCTGAATGAAAGGGTTGCAAGAATTGTCAAAACCATCACTAAACTATGTCCAATGTGTGGAACTAAGGAGGAAACCTTAGCCCATTTTTTCATGGAATGTGATTTTGTTATACATGTTTTTAACTCTTTGGGTTTGAATACTAACTTTGTGATGAATGGACAGGTGGACTTTCACAGATGTCTCGGGAGCTGGTTTACTAGGACGGATACTTATGACAAAGGCATTTTGGAATGGCCGGAAACAATGGCGACTATCATGTGGGGGGTCCGGAAAGCAAGATGTGACCTTGTTTTTAGGAAAATTAAACCTAGTGTAGATAGAACTAAGTCAGTCATTAGTACTCTAATTAATAGCAATACACATACCAGATGGAATGATGGGGATAATATGATCTCGATAATAAACTCCCATCATACAAAACTGGTTGACATGTTAGCACAAAAAATTAGCATAGCATGCATTTTGCATAGTAATAATAAAGATTGTGGAATTGCTCTAATTAGTTCTAACTTTGCAGGTGAGTACACAGGAGCAAGGTGTCTCTATGAGAGAGGAGAAAATGCAGAAGAACTGATAGGAAAAGCAGCTTCACTGGCAATCAATTGGACTCGCAAACTGAATCTCCAGAAGGTCCAGATGGAGTGCGACAACGTGAAAGTCCTTGAAGCTGTTAGGAGGGAAATCAACACAACAAAACAAGACAAGAAAAAGCTGTATGCAGGCAGCGATGATAATCTAAATTTCCGTTTATGTTTAAAAGGAATCCAAACTCTAAGTCTGATTCCTGTTTCTAGTAATATTGTAAATCGTAATCTAGCAGCAGTTTGTATGGAGAGGAAACTCTCTAAGTCATGAAGTGTGGATTCTTTTTGTCATGTTATGAATCCCATCTCTGACTTGGATTTCGACCAAAACTCTGGGCTGTTCTTTCGGGGTTAACACCCTGTTTATCTATTAAAAAAAAAAAAAGAACAACCAACTCTTTTCGTAAATGATCAGATAAGCCTCAAGTCCGTGTTTTATAATTAATTGCTATCCATCACTTGGCCTACAGAAAAAAAAAATTAGAAATTGAGTAACTCAGTTTCAAAACATAGCCTACAAGGGACGTGTAACAAGATAACTAATCCATCTGATGAATGTTATTTCAAGCACATCAAGGAACTCGACTTATCATTTATGTATTTTCCATCTAATACTAAAAAAGAAAGTAGTACTGATAAAGCTCCAACAAATGGCCAACTGATGCAGAAATTTATACAGACAGAAACTTTTGATGTGGAACTCCTAATATAGATTGAGAGATGGCAAGCTAATGCAAATAGAGGAGGATATTTACTATTATCGGAAGTACTATGCTGATTGGTTGCTCCTACTCTGGATACATGTAATCTGATAAATCATGTACATACTTCAATCAGTTAGTGGCTGACGGCTCTCATAGTCACAAGATTCACAACGTGTGTGGTCAAAATCCAATAAGACATCCACGCAGAACTGCCGATCCTGTTTAGAGCAGGTTGGCACCTGTGGAAAGACAAACGTGAAGAACTAACACTACTCGAATTAAAATATCCTTCCTACATAATTTGAAGGCTACCTTTAATTTTTTTTTTTTTGTTTTGTAATTATAAGTTTCTTTCAAACAAGCTTATAGTGAATTTCATACAAACATCATCAAGTTGAAGCTCTGGTTAGGCCCCAACTTCGTGTACGGAAAGCAAAAAAAACAACGAGAGATACAATGATTTGATCAAACAATTTTCATGAGAATCCAAACCAGTCATTCTTTCCGTTGATGTTGAGTGTGGTGTCTACAGGCAAGATGTTGTTAGCAAATTAACACAAAACAATCATGAAAATAGAATTATCCAACAAATGCATGTCATGTTGTAAACCAATTAACATGCAAAATTTTCCAATATCAGATTTCACAAGAAACTAAAAAAAAAAAAACATAAATTAAATTAAATTGTCTTTAAGATTATCGGAAAAATATGCATTTCGGTTTCTCGAAATTCCTATTCATGTGACAAGCAAAACAGTAACAAAGAAGAAAATTAGAATGTTTATCGTTGATCAAGGCGAGGTAATCCTATTTCCTTAAAGATAATTCATTCCCGCATACGGTGCTTATGTTTTAAAGGTGTCGTCTCCCAAGATATAACAATCGCACCTTGTAAAAAATAACATTATAATTTTACTTGGCCACTGAATGTTGATAATTACTGCGCTCCTAAATATGACTAACTTTTGCCTTCAAATCTTTTTTCAACTTCTTAAAACTTGTTAAAAAAATATACAAACAAAAACAAGAGATGAATTTTTATATCGGAAAATGGGTCATTTGTCCAAATATTTTTAAAACATGGTTCAGTAAAAATTAGTATGGGTGAAATGGACACCAAAAAAATAGCAAGGATGAAACTGGATTCATCCTGACTTAAACTAAAAAAATAACAAGGATGAAACTGGATGCATCCTGATGTAAATTAAAAATAAGAAAAAGTATTTGAAAATGGGTAGGATGAAACTGTTTACATCCTGGCTATTTTTACATTTTTGTCCATTTAAACAGTATCAAAATCTAAATGTCATTTTCACCCAGGAATTGTTGATTTTGATATTTTTAACCAATTTTGTGTTTTTATATATTCAATAGTGACTCTATAAAGTGTCTGTTCACCCATAGGTGACTCCATAACACCTATTCATGACTAGGTGTCTAATGGGTGAAAGGGCATAACCCAAACACATCTCTTAGAATTTAAAGTTGGAAAAGCATATCCCACTCATAAATGGTAAACTATTTCATTCATAAGTTCACTTAGAAAAAATCTCTTAGAAAAACACAAATAAGTTCTAAGACTAATAATAAAAAAAAAAACACAACTAGCAGTTCTCTCCATTCTGCATCAGACTTGAAGTAATATATGTCACGTATTTTTCTTTGGTGCTCCGTCATTCTGTATATCAATGAATGACCCTTAATCTGTGCATTTGGATTTCATCCGATTTTAGTTTTCTCCGACATCCTACGTATTTTTTTCTACTGACGAATTTTAGATTTGAAATTCTAGGACTGATTTGTCACCAAGATGTTCAAAGATATCAACCAAAATGTTTAAGCATTTAGAGACTATAAAAGATGGAGTCATATATAGAGGATGCATGATATATAGAGGATGCATGATTTTAGATACACGAATTTAAAATAGGTTTAACATGTTAATTGTATGCCTAGAAGGATCCGATGGTACGGGGCCAAAGAAATAAAAGTTGCCATCAAATAATTTAAGCCACCGCAGTTTTATTTGGTTTGGCCTTGTACATTTGTATTTCTGCAACCGCATGATTGGAAAAGAAAGGTTTTCATTAGTCACCATTTGAAGACCACCGAAAGGTAGAAGTTTAACCTGCAGATGAATATACATTCCAAACACAATCGTTCCTGACACCGCCAGGTCCTCGAGATCTCACAGTTATGTGATTCCCAATTAACCATGCATCGGTGGAAAATGAAAATCATTTCTATTAATAGGTCAAGATTTAAGCAGACAATCATTATACTGGATGAAAAAACAAGAATCGATAGATAAGAAATAATTACACTGCCGTATATGAGCAGCTGGAAAATACTGAGAAAGAGGCATATAAAGTACAGTTGCAACAATAATTTAAGGACTCAAATTACCCACAAAAATGTTTTTATGCCCTGGAGTATTTTTGTAGCTGCTGGCATAAGCCCAATCAACTTTAAGGGCCTAACGATAAGTGCAAACTTCAAGTCACATTGAGCCAGAGATGTTCTTTATATGTGCTACCAGGTCATATTACAATTAAAGAATAATACTGCCGGTTGCTAGCGAAAATATACTCAAACACACCACATCTTTCGGGAATTAATCATGTAATTTTAAAATCGGGATGTGTCTGTGAGGCGTTCAGTGTACTGAACAATACATAGGTTGATTGAATTATTTGAAAGAGAACCAACAGAGTTTAATTTAAAATCCTAAAAAGTAAAAAAAAAAATCACTGCATGGACATTAGCTTCACTAGCCATAGGCAACTGTAAGTTAATAGAAGGCTTCATTAATTGTAAAAAATCCCACTTGAGTTGTACAACCACCATGAAGCTAATAGCTAGAAAGCTTGCAAGTTACTTCAGTTTTTTTTTTTTTTTTTTTTTTTTTTTTTTTTTTTTTTTTTTAAGGAGCCAATGCAGGCTTATATTAATCATTTAAAGTCATCAAATACATTATCAAGTGGTAAGAAATTGGAAGGGAGTCTAGCAACAAGCTGAGCCCCGACCGCTTTTTGGATGACAACCCCTAACATATGGAAAAGAAAATCTCCAACTTTGACATTTGCATCATTACTAGCCATATAATTACGAAGCCTCTTCAGGAATATGATAGTGTCATCGCCGAGCTCACCTAAAGTAGTGAATGCAAGGACCCTCAAGCCCAACCCATGCTCCGTGCATTTCTCAAGATATTTAACACATTTGCGATCAATGGCATTGGCAAGGGCTTGCCCTGGGGGTAAAAGCACGTATTCCATCACATGTGAAGGGAGAGACACCTGTCACATCCATGCACACATCACGCCCATCAATCCAGTTAAAAACTAGAATGTCCGCTGGTCTTAAGTCCAAGCCGTTATTAGAAAAGAGAGACTTCCTTTCTAGCAAAGACACCTGCACGGTAACACATGTCAGCGATTGTGTCATGAACCAGGTCATGATGAAACTTAAGCCCAACTTCCTTGACACAATGTAGAGCGTGATCTCCAAAAATATCCATGTCTCTGCCACAACAAGGACAAGTACTCCCCTCCTCAAAAAGTGGTATACCCAGTCTATAACACATAACTGCGCTGAATTGTCTAGGACCCATCTTCTGATTAAGATCGTCAATTGGAACAACCAACAAGTAGTCTTGTGCATGTTTAATCTTATTGCATTGCCACAGAGCAGCATCACGTGCAGACAAATTAAAGTTAAGGGGTAACTCTTTCGTCACAGCATTGAAATATCTAACCGCCAAAGAACGCATAGATTGGGGGGGGGGGGGGGCGCTATGATGGATACTAAGTTGTGATTCAGCAATACCACATACTTGGTTGTAAGCACTTATAGCATGCTCTAGACTTGGACTAAGGCCAGACACATTGAGTGACGCAAGATGTTATTCTGTTGCAAAATGGTTTGCAAGCTGGATGCAACATAACCATATTGCGTAGTATCATACGTAGTATAGACACCTGCGCCACCATGTTGAATAGGTAAAGTAACTAACCTTTGTTGAAGCTTACCAAACCCTGGGCCATCTCCGGTGACCAAGTGCTGAAGATATGTCATCAAAAACTCATCAAACAAAGGTTGAGCTTCACTCAAATGTGTTGGTTTGGTTGTACGCATAGAGAAATAAAGCCTAGAAACCCCCGTACAATTGCGGAGAAGAAGGATCTCACACTGTGGGTCTTTAAGCTTCTTGATAGCATCCATTAAGACCGTAGTTTTCTGAACTTTTTTAACCACGAACTCTCTACAGAACTGGTCATTCATACTCACTGGCCCACCCAACAATTTAACACCGTCTGAAGGTCTGCTAATGTCATCTGGAAAAACACCTGGCAACATGCTTCTGTCATCGACAGTAGGCCAATAAATCTTTGTCTTGGCCACGTTAATATGTAGGCTAAGTGTCGGGCCTTCTTGTTGAACTATCTCCAAGGCTTTAGCCACCATAAGCATGTCGCCAATCAAAGTCCTGTCATCCAAATACCAAGCCTGGAGTTCCAATTGGCACTGCCTAGCAATACTGTGTACAAGAGGATGGAGTGTTAAGGCAAACAGAAGAGGTCCGAGGGAATCCCCTTATTGCACTCCTTGCGCAGAGACTAAAGTTTTATCCATATAATACAACTTCGTTGGAGCTAAATAACAAAACTCCACCCAATACGAGATAGAAGGACATTGCTTTCTTACCTCTTTCAGCATGGCAGTGCGGCTCACCAAGTTGAAAGCATTGGAAAAATTGACAAGCAACATGGTGCGCGTATTGGAGCATCCATGAACCTCTAACATACGATTGACAGAGTGAAGAATAGCCTTACCACCACAGGCAACACCCACACCGAACTAATAGTCACCCAAATAGGATTCCATCTCCTTACACACATGAGCAGCTGCAACTTTCGACACCAAACGTCTCCATACTGTACCTACAGCAATGGGCCGTAACCCTCCATCTGGCTTGACTAACGGTGCGAGTGGTACAGAAGCGATGAAAACACTCAACTCCGATGGACATAAGTCGGCCAACCAGATGTTAACAATACTAGTGATGGAGGTAACCAAATCATCTGAAACCGCAGCTGCAGAGCCACTAATCGCATCGATCAAGTGTTGAGCACGTAGACCATCTCTACCACATGAGGTCCCCTTAGGGAAGCTCTTGATTTTACTCAAGACTAATTCCTTGGAGGCAGTAAGTGCAGCTTATGAAGGAGGTTCAGCAGGGATTGTTGGTGACACGACCTGTGGATGCTTGCGTCGTAGTTCTTCCAATGTGCCAAAATTGGAAGGAGCAACCCCACTAGATGTCAGGGTACGTATAACTGCTGTATAATGCCATGGCTCATCTTCTTACGACAAAGTTGCAAGTTCTTAGCCTCTTGGTTATCGTGTTTTTTCTTCTTGATATTCAGCAGCTCCTCCTGCTAGGCTTTATGCTCTTCCAGAACTCGATTAACCAGAGTGATACACCCTTGATTATCAGACCACATCGACAAGGCATTATTGATGGATGTTATCTGTAGCTTCTTCCTACTGCCAGACTGTTCTTCTTGGCTACTCGTTGGGATGTATGTATGAAGTACACAGACTGGGAAAAGCAGAAGCTGAATCCACAATGTGATATCCTTAGGGTTATGGATAACTTTCTGTATTGCCGAGTTGAAGGTTCTAGCAAAGAAAAGTTTACATTTGGCTGGTATACTGGACACAGTTTTGATTTATTGGCGAAGCACGGTATCCAGTAATTCCAAGCTCAAACAAGGCAGGGGATCAGATGTAGAAATGGTGGGAGGTGGACTGTCACAGGTAGGTGCATCTACAGGGCAGGGGATGTTATGAATCAAGAAATCAACACCAACTCCATTTAACGGACCTTTAGTTACATCCCCTTTATTTAACCTGCGAGAACTCCTCAAAAACTGTAGACGTATACAGTCTGTACACATCCACATCTGCAATTGACGCAAGACATCTTCCCAGGTTTTGTAGACTTTTCTGTTGTTGCTGATCCTACTACGGCATACAGCTTTGCACTCTTCATTGGGGTAATGCTTATCACGCAAATGTGTTAGTAATGAGCCTTTGGTATAACCTCTTCCTCGAACACCATCAGAGCAACCATCGAAGCCAGAGAATGGGCAATGGAAGCATGTCTCTTCCGAAGATTCAGCACCATGTATGCTGTTCGAAGTGGAAGAACCTCTTGTTCCTACCATGGCTAATCAAAAACCCATATAAAAACCCTAACTGCGCAACCCTAAAGAGGTATTAGAGATGCAAATTCCAAGCTTAGGGTGTCAAAAGAAAGCTTGGGAAGAGGGGAAGAAGATGAGACAAGAAGCGATAAGCAAGAATTGGAGTAGAACTGGTTTGATCAAAGAAAACCACGACCTACGCCAAAAAAACCTTCAAAATCACCAATCGCCCAGGTTTTTTTTTTTTTTTTTCCTTCTAAAATATCAAACTAATATAGGCAATTGCACTGCATGCAGAAAATGACTCAATGTACATGGCAAAATTCAATGATAGGAAGATTAAAGAAGTGTCACTTACCACTACCTAATAATTACTACACCACAAAAAATGGCACAACTGCTAGATTGTGCCGGAAAATCACTTCATTGCAATCTGATCGAAAACGACATATTCCAAAAACTTACTGTGCCAGACATTACCGACAAGAAGTAACAAGTATATTTTTTATGTCTTTAGAGCAAGGGCTATGGGGTTGAGAGTCTCTTTCAAAACAAAAGAGTTGATCAAATTTGATCAAATAAGTTCCTACTATGGGTAGAGGGAAACCCCCTTTCACCCCAAACTCAATCACCCTCTCTTTTATCCGAACGAGTGAGTGAAAGTCTTCCCTATACGGCTAATGGTTGTTGTTTGAAATAAATATAAGAAAAACGGCAAACAATTTTTGCCAAATTATTTTTCTTTTTTACGGCTTTTAGTTTGCCGTATTTTGACTTTTGATATGTAAACGACTAAAAATCAGCCGTATTTGTTTCACTTTGTTCTGTTACCAAAAATTTTATTTCTTAAATTAAACACGTTTTATTTAAAAATATTTAATGTATATAATTCATATTTTCTGGCCAATAAGATCCTGACAAGTAGGCGTGTACCAAATTAAACCGCTAACTATCAGCTGTATGTAAA
Source organism: Papaver armeniacum (assembly GCA_023531295.1). Lineage (NCBI taxonomy): Eukaryota > Viridiplantae > Streptophyta > Magnoliopsida > Ranunculales > Papaveraceae > Papaver > Papaver armeniacum. The sequence continues at coordinate 687,047 of JAJJWW010017064.1, read as the reverse complement.
AATCTTTCTTTTATTTTTTTCTTCCATACGGGCAACTGTTTGCCGTATAGATTATTATCCTTCTTTCCCATGGTAGGATTTGCACTCATTCAGTTAGACTTTCTTTCAGTTTGAAAGGGATAAACTATAGCCCTTGCTCTTAGATATTCATCGCTAATGTAGAAACAGAATCTCGCAACAGTTATATTCCAGCGAAATTTTAACTAACGTGTGATTGTGAAGTTCATCGCAGAGTGCTAGAGAAGTGATGTAGAGAGTGACGTCAGCTTAGTCATAAGGAAAGTGTGAAGATTCTGCGAAGATCAGGATTACCTTGCGAAGCAAACTCTTGTGAGCCTACGAGAACGATGTAGATCAGATCCGAAAATAAAGGCTGGCTTAGCTGTCATCCACTATGTAATCTCCTATATAAAGAGCCAAGCAAACTCGAGATGGGGGAGATCCTTTGAGAGAGTAAAAAGGAGAACAAATAGGAGAGAGAAAGTCTAGAGCTATTTTGATTTCCTTGTAATTCTCATTATTTTTGTAAGATTCATTAAAAAGATTAATAAAAAATTTGTCAATTGATCATGAAATTTGACTAGAACAACATTTAATCTTGGAGGGGTGTGGTTGTAGGAAATCCTGAAACCACTATATTTAGGCCTGTCATATTGTCGCATGAAAAATATCATGTCATATTGTCGCATGAAAAATATCCTGCTGAGGTAGAAATACAAGAAAATGATAAGGCAAGATCAAGGGGTCAATACATGAAAATGTAAAGACATCCTGCGATTTTGTCGCAAATATGAAAAGTGGCAAGATAAGACCTTTACTTAGGAAGGCAAAATAAGACCACATAACAAAATGAAATTTTGGAAAATTCCAAGATATATTTGATAGCGAAATTTTGCATGAAAATAAGAACATGCCTGCGATATTGATGCCCAAATGAATTTATACAAACTAACCATTTAAGTATTATGCAGGAGACAGATTCAATTTTCGCAAGATAGATAATGAGAGGAAAGTATGGGAATTAGTAAAGAAGATGCATTATCTATCTCGCTAATAAGGAAATATTAAAAAAATAAGCGAGTTTCAAGATTCCTAAAAGAACATTGTTTGACAGAAAAGTAAAGTGAAAATAAAACAACTTAAGTAACTAGAAGAATTTCAAATTTCAACATGTGATTCGCCAAGAGGGGCTGATGGATGGCTTTCTAAAATCATCTCGTCTTCGCAAGCTTTCTCCTTTTGTTGGTCCATCTTAGCTTGTTCTTCCCCTTGATTATTAACAGCGTTAATTCCCTCAATAGATTCATTTTCTTCATCATTTTCAAGAACATCTTCATCACCACTTTTGAAGTCAAAATCACTGTCAGGCTCGCGAGGAACTTCATCAGCATCTACGACAAGAGGCTTAACTTTTATAGGAGAAAGTGATTTATCTAGTAAGATGCCATTCACAAGAACTTCAGCTTTGAGATGAACTTGGCAAAGAAGTGCCTTTTGGTGATTCCTAGTTTCGATATCTTTGGAATGCTGAAGGTAATCAAATATTCTTTTGGCCCGATCGCGAGAATGAGCAAGAGTGGTAGCCAATGTCGCATTCTCCTTGCGAATCTTGGCTAATTTCGACTCCAAAGAAGATATGAAAGAGTGAAGCTTTCTCTCAGATTCTGCGAACAATAAAAATACCAAAAGATTGTTATAGCGAAATTCACGAAAGTGGAATATTGCGAAAATAATTAAGCATGTAAAAGTGGATGAGGCAGTCAGATTCTTATGACTACATTCCTTTTGCGAAATAAGATATTGAGCTAAAGCGAAACTACTATTCTCAAAGTGGTTCATGGCACCATCAAGTTATCCCCAATCAAACTTTTCAAGCAAGACCGAAAACTCTTCTCATTAGAGATAAGTAAGGCATTTTCCTTCGCTAAGGAAGCATAGGAGTCCTATAACTGAGTGTGATGCTCTTTAAGTTGGTTTGCTTTTACACTCAAAGATATTCTACCTTGGATGAGTTTATTCTTCTCAGCAATGGACGATTCGGTTACTTCTTTAAGTTCATTCCTTAACGAGCGAAGAGATCGCTCTTGTTCATCACATATTTTTTGACGAACATTAAGTTGTTGCGAAGATATCGCTACTTTGTTTAGGAGGATTCGTTTCTCTTGAGACAAGGTTCCATTTTCATCTGATAGAGTTTCAATCCCCAAGTTAGCTTTAGTTAATGAATAAGAGAGTTGGGATAACTTGCTACTTAATACTTCTCGCTCTTGAAATAGATGCGTATTCTCGTTAGAAAGGTTGTTAATTTGATCAACAGAGTACGAATAAAGATTATCTAATTGGTTATATTGATTCAACAAAGCTTCATTTTCAGCATGAGCTTCCTCAGCGGCATATTGAAAGTCGTACCTCTCCATTATTCGTTTTTGAATTAGAATTTAATGTGCGAACAAGAAAAGTAAATACAAAAGAAATAAAATTAACAAAGAAGATAAGCTATAAATGAAAGCAAGAAGATCATACCTTTCAGTTCATCATTTTTTCTGCGAAGATTCTCGCAATCCAGCGAAATATTCTCAAGCTTTTGATTTTTGAGGAGAAGATCATCACATTCTAAAGTCATAGCTTGGAGATTCTCCTTCAAAGATTCAATTTCTCTTTCTAAAGATGCTTGCGAAGTTGTTCTTTCAGCATTAAAATATTTACCCAAGGTTTCGCAGACGTTAAGCTTGAGAGGATCAACAGAAGATCTTCGAACATCATCAAGAACATCATACAAAACTCTAAAGGCAATGTCCACTCCTTCCAACAGTTCCTTCTTAACAGGAAGACTTTCAGGTGAAGAAGTAGTGATGATTGAATTTATGGGAAGCGAATCATCTTTCGCAACAGATATCTTTTTCCTAGGCAAAGATGAAAAAGGTTCTATGAGCGAAGTTGCGACAGAATGAATCTTTGCGGCATTCGCAAGAGGAGAAGAAGGAGTTTCATTTGCAATAGGAGAAGAAGGGGTTTCATTCGCAGAAGGATTAGTTGAGGGAATTGTATCTGAAATAATGTTTTCACGAAAAGGAGAAGTAAGTAGTAAGGGTTTAGCTGGCGAAGTTGTAAGGGAAGGTGCAGGTTCGAAATCAGGAAATGAAAGAGAAGAAGTAACAGTCTTTATTTTGCGAGATTTTCTGGGTATATCGATACCTTCATCATCCTGCGAATATCAACTCAAATAAGAAACCGAGGCAACAATATTGTTATTAAAGAAGAGGTATTTCTTATTACCTTGGAATTCGCAGGCTTTATTTTGCCAACGACAACTTTATGTTGCGAGCGTTTGGGAACCTTAGGGTTTGGGACTGTGAATTTGGTGGAAGAGGTGCCTTTGCTGAAACAGAATCAGTATGGGAATTAGACAAAATTATAAAATTAGTTAAAGAAATCATCAAAATAAGATCATTTCCAACAAAGTCGAAGAAGAAAAAGAAAAACTAACCCTGATGACTCCATGAAAGCAGTAGCAGATAGATAAGCTTGTAAGAATCAAAGATGAAGAAAATTACAGAGTATGAAGATTTACAGAGAGCTTGGAGACAAGAAAGATGAAGTAAAAGAAGAAAATAATTTTCCCATCTATTCTCTCCTTAAATAGGCAAAAAGGATGACCGGTTGAAATTAAATGAGCCGGTAAAAAGGGGGAACAGTAAATACGTGTAGACGGTTACGCTAAATTCAAGGAAAGTTGTCGGTGGAAAAAGATAGGGAAAAATGAGCGGTTGCGACATTTGGAGACATAAATTCTCATATCATTCTCTTCTTCGCAGAGAAGACATGAGAAGAGGCAAGATGTAGGAACAGAATCTCGCAACAGTTATATTCCAGCGAAATTTTAACTAAAGTGTGATTTCGAAGGTCATCGCAGAGTGCTAGAGAAGTGATGTAGAGAGTGACGTCAGCTTAGTCATAAGGAAAGTGTGAAGATTCTGCGAAGATCAGGATTACCTTGCGAAGCAAACTCTTGTGAGCCTACGAGAACGCCCACGGATCGGATCCGAAAATAAAGGTCGGCTTAATGTCATCCACTATGTAATCTCCTATATAAAGAGCCAAGCAAACTCGAGATGGGGAGATCCTTTGAGAGAGTAAAAGGAGAACAAATAGGAGAGAGAAAGTCTAGAGCTATTTTGATTTCCTTGTAATTCTCATTATTTTTGTAAGATTCATTAAAAAGATTAATAAAAAATTTGTCAATTGATCATGAAATTTGACTAGAACAGCATTTAATCTTGGAGGGGTGTGGTTGTAGGAAATCCTGCAACCACAACTAACTAAATTCATGTATAACAGTCCTTAAGTCCTAGCTAGAGAGACTTTATGTAGATCAACCAATCAATCATGAAAAATGAAAGTATTACTTGCTACATGATAAACTTATTTTAACATCATGAATTTTTGATGCATGATGGTTGCAGCAAGCATAGTTTTTAGACATGTGCAATTCACGAGTAAACTCACACGAGTTATGTTAATATTTTTCAAGTCAAGTCGGCTCAGAATTTTGAATCGAATCTCAGTAACTAGGATTAGTTGAATATATATTCGAGCGAGTCTTGACTCATTTTTTTGGTCTTGTTTAAAGCCTTGATTTTCAAAGGAAAAATCATATAAAATGTAGGCACCACTCCCTTTTGTTTTTCAAATATTTAACAACTTTATCAGATTTTGTAAATAAAAGTTGCTCAATCCCGAAGATGGATTACACATTGAGAAAAAAAACTTAAACACAACAAACGGTAACATACGACTCAGTTATATCCATCAAAATTTCAGAGATAATGATAGTAATGAGATGTAAATAGTGCAGAGAAAATACAAGTTAAAAGAACATGTGCACCATGGGAGTTTCGCGAATATATATCATAAGAGATTGTGCTTTACACCGTGTTAGATAGATAGTAGATGTAAACAGAAGAATATATATATCATAGATAAATTATAAAAACTTATAAATGCTTAAAAATTTCATTATTAATAATTTCATTAAAGATCTCTTAGAAAAACATAAATAAGTTCTAACATTAATAATAAACAAACCTAATTAGTAGTTGTTAGAGCATAGCTCGGTTGAACCCACTAAGTGTTGGTATGTCAAGTTTGGTTATCATAATTTAGTATCAAAACTCATCTAGAGTATCTTGATTAAATACTAGAGTCAACTTCGTTTAGGTTAGACTATAAAGTCTAGGATGTTGATACGTACAAGTATTACTCCGAAGACTTGAAGAAAGTGAAGAAATAACGACTACAACGACAACATCATCCTTCCTCTTGAGGTTAGTAATATTGACTTGATATTGTGTCCATTCCTAACGTATATTTCAAGTCGGATTATACTGCAAACATAACATGCGAAGATGTATGTATATAATACTCTAGTGTTTAAGACTTGGTCATGATATTATGATCAAAGTGTCAAGGAATCTATTGAATTACGAAGTATAACGCCGATGGTGAAGCGTATACAATCTCTGAAATTACAAGTAGCCTTGACCTGAAGCGTGCATTAAAGCTAAGAGGTCTCCGTGGCGGTCAGCGCGTCCATCCCATGGATGACGTTCTTGTCTCACGCCTACTCAATCCTCATGTGTTAGCCTATCCTTCTTTCTCCGGATGTCTCATGTATCATGAAGTAAATACTCTAGACACTTTCTCTTTCAAAAAGGTTCCGCGGATGGCTATTCATCGTGGAGATTATGACCTTCAAGTTATTTAGATTCTCTCTTCATCCGTTACTCCTGCTGTGTGGCCGCACTGGACGTCTTACATTCGCTCTAATCCTGACCACGTAGTCGCCCTTCGTTCAAAGGGAATTAAGGAGGCTATAATTTTGTTTCTCAAAAGGGAGGTGATTAGGTGTAGACGTGATACGACACGAATATTTTTCCGCTGGGCATCTCCTGTTAATACTTTATTCTTTGCATGGGGTGAGGCTACCATAGTTTTGGAGGACGTCGTGGCTCTTACGGGGTTACATGTCCATGGTAGTCATTTGTATGATGAAGCAGTTGTTTTCAAAGCTTTAAATGACGAGGATAGAGAGTTATGGGAATATCTGCCGGACTGTAAGGATGATTCTCGTAATAAGTTGGTGAAGAAAGATCAACTACCAGTAAAGCACAAGAACGAAAAGAAGGCCGGGGGCGCTAGCAAGAAGGGAAATCCATCGCCAGCTACTAAAGGGAATGCTAAAGTGCCTGAGTAATCAAGAGATAGAAAATATTTACAAAATTACTTGATAGCCTTTTGTTGCCCAAATCAAGTGACTCTAAACCACAGAGTGCGTTTACAGTTAGATAGAACGCTCACTTATAGATTGAAGCAATCAGGCGGATGTGGTATACCCGTCTAAGTGGCTATTTGATTTGGAGGGGATAGAAAAGTAAGTTATTTTTTCCTGTGTATTCACAAGAAAGTTCCTGATTCGGAATTGTAGCTATTTATGTCGATGGTACATACATAATGGGTACTCTTGACGTAATAAGAGGCCTTAAAAGCTATTTGAAATCCGAATTTGAGATGAAAAATCTGGGGAAAGCTCGACCGAATACTGAGCTTGTGGTATATTATTTTACCAATTTGCATATGTCTAAAGTTGTCAGCAATATAACAAATACATGCATCATGGTAGCACTCCCATGATTAGTCGGGGTTCAAATGTAAGTAAGTGACCATTTCGTCTTAAGGAAGACGACGAAGATGTGTTGGGAGATGAAATTCCCATATATATCTAAGTAAAATAGACGCATTTTTGTACTTAGTATAATAATGTACTCAATCAAATTTTGCATCCTCAGTGAACTTGTTAGCTGGATATAGCTCAGCGCCAACATAACGTCATTGGAATGGTATAGTGAATGTAATCATGTACTTAAAAGGAACCATTGACATAAATTTATTTTATCCCTGCAAAGACATAAAAAGGAATGTTAATAAAAGTGCAATCCAAAACTTGTTGATTATGAAGGAACAATAATCTCTTCTCCAACGCAAGTAATCAGGGGGAGATATGGTAGACTATTTTCTAAGTCATTACAAATATTCAATTTCAAAAAGTACATAACTAGAGGAACTGTCCGGAACAACTCTGAAAGTAATTAGGGGGAGATGCCGACATCAGGGGGAGGATCCCAGGATATGATGTTGACATATTTTACTTCGAAATTGAAGTTGTGTTGTACTCTTTTTCTCTTCGACCGAGAATAGTTTTTCCCAAAGGGTTTTGTTACTCGACAAGGTTTTTAACGAGACAACACTAAAACATCAAGTATGTTGAATGTTGAAAACATAAAAACCGTGTTGATATTACTAAAAATATATGAATCAAAGAAATGAAACGTGATAGTTTGTGAAGCAACGTAACTTCCAGAATCAACAACAAGGTCTTATAAACATTCAAGTCACCAAAGTAAAGTGTGATAAACTCCTTTTGACTGCATTAGACTAATAAAAATTGTCTGACATCAGGGGGAGTATCTAATGGTGTGTTGAACTATTTTCCTTCACCGATGTTGCTTTTTCCCACATGGTTTTGTTACTCGGCAAGGTTTTTAATGAGACAACAACAAACACCGGGAATGTAATTTCCCAGCTAATACTATTGTCTTTCCTACGAGGATTTTCTTCCTTAGAAGTTTTGAAGCAACTAGTCAACTTCGGCGGAGCAAAGTGATCATCTGAAACATATCACCTTTACTTGCATCTGTCATGTTGTAAATCAAGCAGCTTAATCTAGCCCACTTAGGCTAACCCCTATGGGCTAGATTGAGCTGCTAGATTGGCCAAAAAGTGTTGCAAATCAAGAAAATAGTGTGGGAAAAAATTTAACACTCAATCTGGCTACTTCTCTCTCCTAGCATTTGCTCTCACTCCAACTATCATCGAGATTGAAACGCTGAATAGTGCGGCGCTCAAAAAGTTGTCTCAACGCCGAATGGTTCAGCGTTTGATGATTTTATTTCATTTATTTATGAATTCTGATGGAGAGAGAGAGAGGGGTGTGATGGAGAGAGAGAGGATGTGATGGAGAGAATTTTTGTTTTTTTGTATATTTGGAATTGAGAGGAAAAGAAAAAGAACGTGAGAGAGAGTGGTGGAGAGAGAGAGAGAGACGTGGTAGGGTGTGATAGGATATGGGGGAGAGAGAGAAGATGTAAATTAAAAAAAATGAAATTGGTTAACGCTGTTTGGTTCGGCGTTTGGGTTTAGCGTGTTACCGTTCAGCGCTCAACGTTGTTTCATTCAGCGTTTCGCTGCTAGATTCGCCATGCCATAGGGGTTAATAGGTTGCCCAAGCTGACGTGGATGACTGATAGGTGTAGAATACACCGTATTTACTATTTAGTAGTTACGCTTTCTTTGCTATTTTTCTTGTGAATTATGTACTTTACGCGTGTTTTTGAGTTATTAGATACTCTGGAGTCGCACGGAGGAAAAGAAGCAGAAATCACCCAGTTTGAGCAAAAAGGGCGTAATTGCCATTTCTCTGGAGAACACTATTTGGAGCCTAGCAAAGGTTAAGGGGCAACTCTGTTTTGGAGAAGTATTAAAGACAGCCAGCGCACGGTTAAGGGATAGCCTGTGTTGTGTTTATAAGGAAATGCTAAAAGATCAGGCCCATAGTAACACCCAGATCCGGACCCGATCCGACCCTGTTATCCAAACCCTACATCTTGAGAGGTTCTCATTTCTTATCTATTTCGACCATTGTTCACCTGATAAGAGGAAGGAATGCTGATGTTGATCGAGAGATGCTAAGTGACCTGAATCGAGAGGTTATCGGGGCTTTCAAGTTTGATGTTCTTTGTTCTCGATTGAATGGTGGTTCTGATGGGTTTTTGAGATTGAAATGGAAGATGGAAGAAATCAGGGTTTTGATGATTCCAGAAACTGAATCGAGAAGAACTATATTGTTTACTGAGATGGGTTTGAGTGATTTCGAGTATTGATGTTCTCAGTGGTTGAATTGGTAGAATCTGGTGGTGATGGATTGAAGGTTGTATTGGAGCAATTAAGACCAGATGTTGGAGATATGGAGGATCGATTGTTGCTGGTGTTTTCAGTGAGGAGTTAGAGATGGGTTTTGGCTTGAGAATCAAATTACAGCAGAAATTGAAGCAGAAATGGGTTTAGGGCTCGAATTGAGTTTGAACACGATTGAGGTTAGGGTTCTGTTGTGGTGTTGATAGCCATGGGTTTGAGTGAAAGAGGGGAATGAGGATGAACTCATTGAAGTAATTCTGTTGAGTTTCAGATGCAGTAAAGAATGAATTAGGTGGTCTATGGATGTTGTGCTTGGTGGTGCAATTGGTTTGGAGCTTGAACTGAACTGTGGAACTGGTACTGAGATTTGAAGAACTGTGGTGAAGCTGATTGTGCTGTTGATGCCAAGAAGCTGGAATGGGATTGCAAATGGAAGTTGAATTGGTGCAATGGGTTAGCAGGTTATGAAGTGCAATTGAAGAGTGGATGACCTGTTGGAGGCTAAGATGCTGCTACTGGGATAGCAGGGCTAAGCTAGTGTTGGTCTGAACCTGGTGGTTTGCAGTGGCAGTGGCAGCTGTATGTTGTGTTAGGTGGTGGTAATGACTAGGCCAAAGTAGAGATTGAGCCGCAGCTTGGTGCATATTTGACAGGTTGGCTTGAGCTCTGAGTTGTGGCATTAAGGTTGTGGCAGAGATGAGTGGCCTGTGCAGCTCAAGGTGTTGTATGAGATACCTGAGTTTGTATGCAAGTGACTCAGTTGGAGGTTCTTTCTACAGGTGAAGGTGGTAATGGTGTGGATGGAGTTGGCTGGTCGAATGCGGGGAGCTGCAGAATGGAAGTCAGTGTTAGGCGGAGAAGTGAGTCGAGAAGATGCAATGCAGTTAAAGTGGCACTGGAATGGAACCTAGGGGAAAGTGCAGGTGCAGTTCTGGTGGGGAAGCTGGCGATACTGCAATGGCTAGGCCTGGTGGTCATGTGTGACATGAGTGACAGGGAATTTGGTGATAAAGCTGAATGCTGTTGGTGGTTTTCTAGTCTGATGTAGTTCAGATGGCGACGCTGCTGCTGTTGTTGATCTTGGAGTCTGTGATGCAGATGGAGACTGAGATGGAGGTTCTGGTGGTGGATTTGATTGAATTCTTCTGGGAATGAGTGTAGTGAACATAGCATTGGTGCTGGCATTACAAGGATGGGGTTAGACCTGGTATGAGATAGAGATTGTAAGGAAGGAGCTGGTGTTGGTACTCAAAGATGGCAGTGTGTAGCTGTTGCAGGTGTTTGAGCATTGTGTTGTGTGTGCTGAGATACAGATGACCTGAGTTGTCAGATGTGGTAATGATCTTGAGTCAGTGTTGAGCAGATGGATCTGATGAGGATTTGAAGCTTATGGAACTGTGACTGATGAAGTGCAGGTGGTGGAAATGAGGTTCTGATGCAAGGCTATGAAGAGAATAGGCATGCGGATGTGATGGATGCACAACCATCTTGGATGAACATGAACCGATGAAGCACCATCTTTGTGCAAAGACATTGTTGGCTCGAGCAAAGCCGCAACCGCTTTGGCCTAGGATCAAGTCGATGAGTTAGCCCATGACCGACCCGACTCTCGACTAGAACCGCCTAACCCGGTTTGACCCGCTGACTCTCCCCGACTCGGTCCACCGAGTTGAATCGAGCCACCCGTTGACCCGCCGTGTAGACTCGTTGACCATTGAATCAAGGTTGACTTTGCCGGTCACCCGAGACACTTTCCGGCGACTATTCCTAGCAGGATTCCGCCATAATCCCGATTTTCCGTCGAGCGTTTTTGGGACAGAATTTCTACACGGGTTTCTCTCTCTCGTGGGCCGGGTGAATTTCCAACTAATGGACTTTGAAGACAAAACCTAGTTTTGGAAGGAGTGGAGCTATAAAAGAGAAGACTTTTCTCAAAACACAGGATTATCTTTTGAATCTTGGATCATATCTTTTATTATCTTTTAATTTATTATTCTTTTGGCCTCTACTTTATTCTAGGGTTTAGAACCATGAAGTCTTTTCTCTTTCTTCTTGTTATGAACTCCATGAATATGAGCTAGAGTTTTTATTATTGGTTATGGAATAAGTTGGATTTCCAAATATGGGTTTTAATTCAATAAATTAGTTTTCTCTCATATTATCGTTTATGATTCACCATTAATATTGTTACATGATTTGAATGCTTGTTTAGTCGAGTCGCGAATCGATTGAGTTTGCTTTCATCTCTCTTGCTAGATTAGGGTTATTATACGCAAAAGTGATAATTCCGGATTGCAAGTAGCATAAATATGAAAATAGTTTGTAGTGATATATTCTTATGATCATATGTGAACCATAACCTTTGTTAAATCGGATTAGTGCGCTTTCCACGTTCGATTGCTTTGATTGGCCTGATTTCATAGAACTTAATGCATCTAGGGAATTAAACTTGATTAGTGCTTTTACACGTTAGGTTGTTCCTTTAGATAGAATTCATATTCGCATCTTTTAATGTGTTTGTTGATGACATGAGGAGATTAGCGGGATATTCTTGCGATCAAGGTATTCTAGGGTCTTTGATAAAAGTTGAGATTAAAATATCAATTCTAGTTATTGTGTTGAAAACATGTTTGTGAATGAAAACGAAATCCATGACCAATATCTTCTTATCCTTGATTTGATTTGTTTGCTTTGCTTTATTTGTTTTTATTTAGTTTTAATTTCATAAAAATCACAAAACTACCGGTGTTATTTATAGGGAACCGAAACAATTTGACAACCTAGACCTCTCTGTGGGATCGATCCTTTCTTGCCCTTGCTATATTTATATTTTGAGTAGTAAGAAAGTGTAAATTATTTTTGACGCTTACGACCGCGATCAATGACCAATCTAGCAGCTAGATATCTAGCCCATAGGACTAAGCCTAACACCACACCACCCTCTCTCCTAAATCTTTATAAGGTCTCTAGTTATAAACTCATCCATGGAAATCTCAAATCTTTTTCGATCTAGCTGAATAAGCTTTTTCCCTCCTCCATGATCTCCTTTCTCTCGTTCTCTCCTTTTCTAGCTGGATAACCTTTCTAAACTTAAAGCCTTACTAGCTAATTCGACGGGAAAATTGGAGGATGCTAGATTAAAGGAAATTTATTAGGGGATATAAGAAAAATAATGAACGGTTTGAGATGGACGATCTCCGCTTAATACAAACCTTACCGTGGATGAATACTAAAAATTTAGAAAATTAAGGAAGCAAATACGAGAGATTTCTGAAATCTTGGGGCCAAGGTGTACATGGCTCCACCACTGTTTGTATCCTGTATTTTTGTTTTGTCATACTTCACGTGTATATTTCCCATGTCCACATAAATTTGTGTTGCATCATAGTCATTTCATCACTATGCTTTCCTTTATCCGTAAAAAATTTAGGCCGAAATGGAAATTATTCGATTCGGTTTCCCAAGTGAAAGCCCTTACATGGTTGCACACTTTGCCCTCAATCACTATCACTATCCTCCAATTTGGCTCAAATGTCTCTTACACTAAACATAATACATAAATATATAGACATGAAAGTAACACATCTACAAAGTACAACATGTTTATAATTATTCAAAATTCATCTCATGATTAACTTTCTATAAAGTAGCCTTATTTTTACAATTTGCATCTTTCAAACATTAAAATCCATACGAATTTCCTCACTGAGAAATCGGAGAAAACCAAATATTGGGACTATTCTTACTCAATATTCATTTATCAACCCAGTTTGAGATTCGTCGTTGTTGGAAGTGATGACAAATGTTGCGACAAATAAGCAAACAATGTGATGCATTTTTCAATCACAAAAAAATTAAAAAAAAAAAAGTTCAATTCTTAATTTGTTCAGGATCAAAACACTAGAATTTTGGGCATAGGAATTTTCGCCACCACCACCAGCAACTTCAAAATCGATCATCAATTCATGCTCTCTAGTATTCCATCGATGACCATCGATTCCATTTATAGCCATATATCCCTATTTTTATTCCAAAAGGTCTTAGAAATTGAGAAACCTTACATAATCCACAATCCCATTATGTTAGTTCACGAATTATGCCGCGTATCAATCAGTGATTCGTGGTAACAGGCAGGGGCGGAGCCAAGGGTCCCCTAAATTCTAATAATCACATAGAAACCCTCCAAAATTCATGTTGTTTTCTGCATTTAGCCCACCTTGTGCTTGGTATTTAGCCCACTCAGTCCAACATGATTATAATTTTTTTTTAGCCCCCTTAATCTAAATATTTGGCTCCGCCACTGGTAACAGGGACATAAGGGATGTTTGGCTACAAAGGACCTGAAGTCGCTGACTACGGTGGAGAATCAGCCGCTATACAACTGAAACTGTTAATGTTGCCCAACTTAATTTTTTGGATTGAATGCAGAAACTCAAACCTCAGTGGAAACTTTGTAGGTTGAGATTTCATGATTATAAAAAGAGTATATAATAAAATGTGGGGGAAATGAATGTTATTTTCTTTGGAGTTTTTTTTGTTTTGATCAGAATTTTCTTTGGAGTTAATGTGTGTGCCAGTAATATCAATTTCATGATTACGCTGATATTTTATTTTATTCAAGTTAGGGATAGTCATCATGTGCAGTGAAATCCTTAATGGGCCTGTTTTTTGTCATTAGAAAAAATAACCACCATTTAGGGGCGAGCATTTATCCGTAATCCGCGGGTTTAACCGGGACCAACCGTATTTGTGTGGATGGATGCCCAGACCGTTCGTTGATGGGTTGGACGCGGATGGGATTTTTGAAATCCAACGGATTATGGATTGGACCCGGATGCAACCTTGAAAATCCGTTGGACATCCATACCCGTTAGATAAAGGGCATTTATAGTTTCTAGAAAATATAAGGATAGTTTTGGAATTTTTAAGGTGTTTGCTTGGACTGTTGTCCATGAGATTTCTATATTTATATACATATATAAATGTGTAAGTTCTATAAGAAGTCGTCTATATTGACTTTGTTTTTTCATTTTAAATTTTAACTAACACAAATCCATTGGATTATCCGCATCCAATCCGTTCATCCGTGCATCCATTGGATGCAAATTCATTGGATGTTAGATTGGATGCGGATGCCAAATTTGAAATCCGTAGAGAATTGGATTGGATGCGGATGAGGTGAAAACTGGTCCATACCGGCACATGCGCACCCCTAACCACCATATTCTTTGATTTTGACCAGGGCGGCGGGGCCAATAGTAGCTGGTGAGGCTTAATGGATGGTTAGAAACTATCTGCCTATAATATTTAATGAATTTTGAATCTGGTTTCCAAGTTCGAGAAAAATGGAACTTTAGTTAGGCACCTGCCTTTAGGAATGATATTAATGATTACTGCACAACAAATTGTGAAGGTGATTATCGTACAACAAAATCGTTAAGATGGAAAAGAAAAATCATCAAAATATGGGGTGCCTAATCATCAAAATATGGGGTGCCTAAATGGTGTTATGGTATGTACCGTGTGTTCTAACAAATATGAGGTGAAAAAGACATCTAGATTTTGATACTGTTTAAATGGACAAAAATACAAAAATAGTCAGGATGTAAACAGTTTCATCCTACCCATTTTCAAATACTTTTTCTTTTTTTTAATTTACACCTGGATGCATCCAGTTTCATCCTTGCTATTTTTTAAGTTTAAGTCAGGAAGTATCCAGTTTCATCCTTGCTATTTTTTTTTGTCCATTTCACCCATACTAATTTTTACTCATCCATTTGAACCAGGTTTTAAAAATATTTGGACAATGACCCATTTTCCCGTTTTCGGAAAACCGTATTAGTTGTTTTTAGGGAAAGAGGATTACTTCCTTGATCAATGATAAATACTCAACTTTCTTCTTTGTTACTGTTTTGTTTGTCACATGAATAAGAATTTGAAGAAACTGAAACGCATATTTTTCCAACACAAAGAAACAAAAAAGAATGGAAAGGAAAGAAATGAAACCAATGACAAAAAAAGCATAAGAAAATAGAAAAGAGAGGGCGTATATAAAATTCCGAGTTCGGAGAACGTTTAGAACTTGACGAAATTCACAACGGTTGATCTCTATTGAGATTTATGCACATGGAAGAATTCAGGGTACATCTGCATGAAAAACTTGTCGAATATTTCAAGGTACACAGGACATGTTAGGCGTGAATAGTAATGAATAACTTCTTCAATATCCAACTCATGCTCAATATCACTCATGTCCATCAGTTCCAACTCTTTTAGTTTCTTTGCTACCAAGTAGTAACCAGAATGTTCTGATCTCATTGTCTCGCTCTCTCTACCATCATCACTTCTCTCTTGCCTTTTGATCTTGGAATATACAGTCTGGTTTAAAGAATTCACGAAGCTCCCCTGGTAAACCTTCTCTTCTTTCAACATGTCCTTGCCCTTGCCCTTAACAATTTCCACCTCATTTCCATCATAACCTCCGCAGTTTTGATTGGTATTCTGAGGGGTCTTGGGAAGTTTCTGGTATCCTCCTAAAACTAGGAATTTGAAGTTATGGAGAGTCTTTTGAAAGAATTTCTTGGTTTTGAGGAAAGAACTTTGAAGCAACATTTTCTTGCTTCTATTACAATCTAAGTAGGATCTTTGCTCAGTTGGAGCAATATATACTTAGTCAAGCAGAAATGTCGACAAGGCTGAGCGCTTCTCTCTCTAAACTTATTGGTCATTCTCAAGCCACATGGTTCATACTATGTGTACATGGGGATGGGATGGATGGTGGGGCTCTATTGATTGAAATGATAGCCAGCATGCTTTAAGAACAGTTACTACCTACTCAGATTCAATCGGAAAGAAGGTAATCGATCGACTCTCCGTCAAGTATACATGTAAAAACGAACGCAGTTGAGCCGAGTCTAAATCATAATTCACCATATATGGTATCATCGTCTTCAGATGAGTCAAATTGGTGTCTGCACCTAGAATCTACAGCTTGTATTGATATTTTTCAGCCAATTCTTTCACCAGAGTGGAAGGAGCACACAGGCCATAACGTTCCAAAATTATCGGATTCTCTAGGAATCCAAAGTACGAATCTCATGGGAGCCTATATAAATCATTTTGTCTGCCATACTTTCCAGAAAGGAAATCCAAATTTAATGCATTACTAGATCTTTTTTTGTTGTGATCATATAAGATAAAATCAAAGTAGGCCATGCTTATTTAAAGTTATGTAAAAATGGGTTCGAGTTCAACCCTAGAACTTTAGACTGGCAAAATTCCGCATAGGCAAAAACGAAGGAAAATTTTTTTACTTCTAATTGTGGACGTTTCCCTTCCCATCGATGGTCATTGTCAAACGATTAATTTGAGAAAGTATCTATACTGGTGAAAATGAAGTTACCTACCAGAATAAGCCAAATGAATACAAAAGACCCCCACACCCTAGAAGAACCCAATAACATAACCACCAGGGCAGCCCCACCGAAGGAGCACTCACCTGAAGAAAGCTCCTACATTTTGGGCAAAACACCTACTTGACATTTTCAGAATAAAAAAATAAAAAACTAAAATAGACCTGGCGAGGATACGCTAAACTTCACAAAATGTAAGGCTTGTGTCACCGTACACTTTCACTTCTCCTCTTGTCAAGCTCAAGCACCGTCCTTTTTCAGCTAACTTGTCTGCTAAATGCTAGTGGATTACTCAAATCCAACCCAGTAAATGATGATACTCCTGCTAAGGCTGCTTAAGTTACTCCCAGTGTAATTCAAAGGAAGGATAAGCTTGTCACTGGAAATCAAGAATAACATATGTTATGGAACAACCAGTTAACAAATACCATCTTCCAAAGATGGCTGAAGGATAAAGAGGCCTACCAGACCCAATCACATCATAATTCACAAGAAATAAAGTGAAATCAAAATCTACAAACAGAATACGAAGTGTCCTACCTTGTTCTGGTAAATAAGGGCATAAACCCGTGTAGAATTGCATCCTCACCTGCATTCACTCCTTCACACTAATTTGTATCTGCAACTTGATCAAACCCCGTGTATACTTCTGTACATGAATGGGATCTTTAAAGCCTAATTTATCTCTGTAAACTGCTACAAGCCTGTCCAGGTTATGACTCATTAGGAACAATGTTTTGCAATATTATATTTTGAATCTCTGTTCTGATACATCTTTTCTCATTAGAATCTTCATTGATTACATCTTCCCTTGTTGAATTTGAAGAACTGGTGCAACTGTCTATGAACTTCCCCGTAATTCTGAGTGCTGGAAACAAGACGATCTTTAATCCACTTGGGGAGCTTGTTAGCTGAGTGAGAGAAGCTCATTTGGGATGGATTAGATGCATAACGTGAGTCAACCAACAAAATTGCAGCATAATCCTTAGCGTGCCGAATTACTCTACCTGCATTTCCAGCAATTGAAGGAAAACATTAGTTACCATATAAAAAATTTGCATTGGTGGCAATAATGTAAACTCTTCAAGTAGAAAAATTTGTTCACGCAAGTAAGAGCTCAACTGAGAGTTCCACTTCACTGTATGAGGCACATTACCATCTTTAGTTAAAACATCATATTTGCTGATCTACCACATGAGTACGGTGTTTAATTTAAATTATTTGTAGTTGCTAGGACATACCGATTGATTGATTTACTGCCTTCATGCAGAGGTTTTCATAGTATTCTCTCCCTCTTCTGTTGCAACTTTTTAGAACCGAAAAGCCAGCTTGAGCAGCATCCACATTGGCCAATTTATTACTGACCCCAAGTTTGGGTGTATCGCTAGTATTTGAGTACCCCAGTCCTTCAATATGTTTTACCCTCTCCAACAACTCAACGTCAGACGGGCTAGGATAGGGAAGTCCAACCATAACTACACATCGTCCCATTCCATCGCTAAAGTTTATACCTTCAGATATCTTTCCACCAACTACAGCTAGAAGTAATGCACCATTCTGGGATACTGGACCCTCTTTAGGATGGTTGCCTGATAAGTTTATCACAGTTTCCTTATATTCCCTTAGAAAGGCATCCACGTCAACGTTACTCCTTGGCTCCCTGAATAAACGCTTTTTCTTCATAATCCTTGTAAGAGTGCCTGAACTCTTCCACGCATCATGTACCTGTGCTTCGTACTCATATGATGAGAAGAACACCACCATTCCCTCAGGTACCACTGTCACTAAGTTGCAAAGTAAACGCCCTAGCTCTTCTATCTGTAAGTAAGATCTTCCATAGATTAATGAGCATGTCCATACCTTATAGTGAACGTTTATAATAAGATTTTTTTTACAAGAGCGTCACAAAAGAGAATAGAAAAATTTACTGGATAAAATTAGAAGGTGCAAAAAAGTTTCAAAATAAAGGTATGATGTAATTGTAATTTGTTTTTCAAAATTCTGTTTATGTTGCAGGGCTTTACCCTATGTTGTAAAAGGCGCCATGGGCGCTCGCCTAGGCGTTCTAGGTGCACGAGTTGCCTAAGGTGCCAAAGTGTGAGCAATTTTTTTTTTCTAATTTTTCTCTGGGCGCCTAGAAGCTAGGTGAAGGGCCTAGCGTCTAATACAACATAGATTTTACCCATCTTGGTTAGCATATCCATTAAATCTCCAGGCAGGTACCGATATCAACTAGTTTAGCCGACTATATAGCCATTTAACATAGCGGACTAAGTAATAGAGAAGACTACAGTCGCGAATCGCAGTAAACTTAAGGATAAAATAAAGGTTACACATACACACCATGTTTGGAGAGGTTCGAGAACTGTAACTAAAATCAAAAGACATGCTCGATGGTCCATGTGAAACAGCAATTGGCAAAATACTCTCAGGGGGGACAATATGACCGCATGAAAAAAAGTGCAACTTGTCTGGAAGTAGCCATGGGAAGAGACGTTCCCTTGTCTCTTCAATAGGCTGAAGAGTCCCTCCAGCCAGCACAACAGCATGTGCTTGTTCTACTACCTGAACAAAACAAAATTATGCATGAATACTAAACCCCGACACAATTTAAGAGAAAGCTTAGATCTAATATATGGTACAAAACCTCGGAAAAGATCTTCTCTCCAGCGAGCATGACATATTTTATGAATCCATCTTCTTTTTGAACAGAGTTCAGATGTCTTCTCCTAGAGATTATTATTCTCCCATCACCATCATTATTTGTCAACGACAGCAAGATACTGACAAATGCCTGAAACCCAGATAATGTGCTTCCCTCCACAACACTTACACTGTCATTAAGAATATCACCACCTCTTTCCAAACCGACACGTCTAGATCCATATCCACTGACCTGCAGTACATACATTGTTTAATGACAAATAACTCCTAATTTGAATGAACAAGGAATTTACAACCCGGAGGAGGCAAAAAGAAATAGGTTTTAGCAAATTGAGGTTGCACAGCTTATTATTTACCTTGTGGATGATATTACTCTCCTTAATATAGTGGCGCAACTTTACTAAGTTGATGTTGTCGATGTCAAGCAAAAACAAGAAATCATTGATGGCCATGGAAGAATCACTAACATTTTGTTCAGATGATTTTTCACCAAGACTATGTAAGTTGGAATCCTTATTGCCAAGTAACACTTTGAGAAAAGCACGAGTAAGAACCATCAGCGTCTGGATATATCTTCTATTGCCGGCTCCAAATAGATTTCTAAACCTTTCGAAATACAGCTCAAGGTGCCTATGTACCTTCTCCAACTGCAATTTAGAGACACCACTTAGTTACTTGGTGACTCAAATCACTAGTAATGATCAGACAACTAGACTCGAATGGATCGCCTCATACTCGCCTCGATCCCAACTACTAGGCATCTTTTTAAGAGCGTCAATTTCATATAGAACCTTTAGATAATGCTCATATCTCATAAGCAAAATGTGTCATGAAGAATGGAGCTAGTTGATCCCCATAGGAGAGCAAATCACGAAAGCTCAAAACAATCTTATTTACAACGAAGGAAAATAAGAACTATTACCTGTGAAAAAGAGATTCTTGAGTCATACATGCTGGTTAGGGAGTCAGCAAGATTGTGGGCCTCGTCTATAATAATAATACTGTTCTTCAGTTTTAGACCGAGAGATTCACGAGCAGACTTGAAGAGAAGAGATTGATAGGGAAGAACCACAAGATCAGCTGCAGGGGTCATTTTCCGGGAGCCATAATATGGACAAGTGCCAATCTTGTTTCCAAGGAGGACAAGATCCTCGATATCCAAGGAATCTTGTTCAGAGGCCTCAGTTTTGAACTGTTTCTGTAACTTATGCTTCCTAAGCATTGGACATCCAGCAGAAGCCTTGGTCCTCCGTATTCTTCCTCCATCAGCCTGGACCTGCACACCATTTGCCAAATCAGTCCTAGATGCTCTTTATATCACCCCAAAATACAATCAGTTAAAACAAAACTCTCTGCAATAGAAGCATCAAAAGTCAGTGCCAATCGGGGTGATCATGAAAACTTCTTCAGGTCCCAGGTCTTTTCTTTGCATCAAGGCTTGGGAGACATGAGATAGTAATATCTGGATCACTGAACTAAACAACATGAGGTCTTTCTGACATCAACAGAGTCTGCAACTCGGCATGCATGTATCTAATTAAAAGGAAGACCATGACGTGGTTGTGTCATAATCTGTACAGTAGTCGTAAGTTAGAAATCCATATTAGTTTCATACAGCGGAGGGATTTCTTCCATTCTGAGTGGAACAAAACAGAATTAATCTATTTTTTTAATAAATCATTTGCACATAGTTTACTTAAGTTCATGCACACTTTTGCCTCCCTCTTCAGGTAGATAAATTGAGAGGTCCAACTCTAGAGAGGCCTTCAATTTTATCCACTCTCTAGGCTTTGTTCCTTGGTAATATGACAATACATACAGCTCACTGATTTGAGCTCCACATCTAAAGGCACTATGGAACAATTCAGTGCTACTTCTTTTATTTTCTTTTAATCGATTATTTAGAAGTGTCACTAATGGTTCCTATAACTAATTCAGATAAACTTCCTTGAGTATACAGCTTATCATGTCATAAAAGTATCTGTACATTAGTATGAAGTAATGTTAAAATTAAAAGCAGCAAGGAAGTCTTGACCTTAACTTTAGAGACATTTGAATTCTTATTCTTTTGAAGTTCCAGACATCGCTCATTGATTCGAGCTGAATTATTAAGCTTCATAACCTCTGAAACATAAAACACATATATGATAGGAAACGATACATATAACAATGTTAATAAACACAATGCTGAATTTTATACCTTCATTGATACACATATTCTTTCTGGACCCTAACGAAACAACATTTAGCCGAGTAGCAAAGACTGTCCTCCGTAACTCCTTGACAAATTGTGAAAGCTGGGAATGTGTTCGACTACAAAAATAGACCTTCAAATTCTTTTCCTCCTCCTCGTTCAACCCATCCTCATCATCATCGTCATCACTCGAAGAATTATCACCAGCTTTTCTCTTTAATCTCACTCCATCTCCATTTTCATCATCACTCTCATACTCTTCCACTAAAAACTCCTCTTCTTCACTCAATTCAACTTTAATTTCACTCTTTTTCTTCACCTTTTCCCCCAATTCAACACCCTCATTATCATTAAACAAATCTCTACATGATTTCTTCTCACCCAAAACCTTACCCCCAAACCCTAACTTTTTATCCTTCTTCTTATTCTTATCTGGATCCAAATTTGTCTTAGCTAATACAAAATCTTTCATCCAATCTGGCTCTTCATCATCAGAAGCACATTGATCCTTTGGATTACCTAAAACCCTAGAAGTTTCAGATTTCATTTGTTCGTTCCTGTCTACTACCCATTGCAATGCACTACATATAATACTAAGGGTTTTACCAGTTCCTGAATACAGAACAATAAAAGTCACATCAATTAGAGATAATAATAATTAGGGTTTACCAGAGGAACAGAAATAGGGGTTTTTACCAGTGGGGCTTTCAAACATTCCAACGCCTCCTTTGTTGAGAAAACTGTACAGAGATTTCATGAAATCTTTTTGAATCGAGTAGGGTTTGAAAGGAAACGCAGAGAAGTCTGGTTCGAATTCTTCCATTTTTTTATTATTTTGCTTGTGATTTCGAAGTCTGGTTCGATTGTCGAACTGTGGCAACACAGGAAGCAATTCCCGCGCTTTTCAGAGAGAGCGCGGGAAGAGCAGTTGTGGTTCTTAATGTAGCCGGAGAAAATCTCGTTTAGTTCGAATTTCGAAAGGCAAAAATGGGTAAAGATGAAATGTACGAAAATGGAACCCACTTTTATGTTCCGGTCTGGTGGTGATAGTGGTGTGTTGACATGCCTGCTACAAATTTCACATGGGTGTATACGCTTTCAAAGTAATTAGGAAAAGTTTGGGCGGAGAGTCAAATTTCAAAATGATTTTTAAGAATGAATTATATTCCTTCCGTTATTTTTTTAATAGGTTGGTTTCCTAAAATAGACGTTTTAAAAATATAGGTTGGTATCCCAATTGGGAGTATATTTTTTTGTTTCTAATTTCTAAAAACTACTTTCGCTTTTACAGAAGCACATTTACTTGATTGTCGAGCGAAATACCGTTCGTTATTCATGATTAAGTTAGAATTTATAAAATGTTTTAGAGAGGGTCACAATATTGCATCGGCTTCCATTCCTGGGAAGTTGTCATGCTAAAGCTAAAGCTAAAGCTAAAGCTAATATTCCATTCATATGTTATTTTAATCCTTCAACACTAAATGCTTCCTGCATGTACCATTTTATGTTACATGACTAGAAAGAAAAAACAAATTGTTGTTCATCGAAAGTGTGAAATCTGTTCATTGAAAGTGTGAAACATTGGTATTTACATGAGTTCTTGAATCTTGATGGGGATACATAGATAATAGGATCACGAGTGAGTTGAAAATCATGTTCGGAAAGAAAATCAAGTTAGTTGTGCCGGCAGCTAGAGACATCAGCAGATAATGCAAAACTAAACGACCCTAATGTCTGAATGGGTGACTATATGCAAAACGAAAATTCATCAATAGAAGAAATAGTTATAGGATATTGGAGAAAACTAAAGTCGAATAGAACGACAGTGCACTAGAGAAAAGAATCGGGGCACATTATTTCCAAGGAGTGGTACAAAATCTTCGATCTGATCAGCAGTTCATGAGTGAGGAAAGAACTTATTTATGTTATGTCTTGTTTACAATTAGTAAGAACTTATTTATGTTTTTCAAATAGATTTTGAATGATGACTTGATTGACTTATTAATGAAATAGTGTACCACTTGTAAGTTTTGATAATTTAATTGTGATATAATCTTTTCTTTACGGGTATTATTATACTATATCTTTACTACATATTTTCTTTACATAAATCCTTGTGATACATTCACGAAGCTCCCATTTATTACCATTTATAGTCTTTTCTTGCACATGTTCATTTAACTTGTCCTTGCCCTTAACTTTTTCCATTTCATTACTGTCATAACCTTTGCAATTTTAATGGATATATCTGCGTCGTATATTTCCGTTGTTAGGTTTAAAGGTGTTTTCTCCAAGTTTGTTTTCCATCTTCGGGATTGAGCTATTTTTATCTACAACATCTGATAAAGTTATTTGAAAGAAAATTAAAATGTAACCATGATGTTGTGATGTCAATTAACCTGCAGGTTGCCTTAATTACTTCAGCAAAAACGGCTTCTCACTGATGAATGATTTGATCACCATTTGATGATGCATTTAAACTCAACTTGGTAAGTGATTTTTTCTTGTCAGGTCCACATGGGAAAGAGCGTTGCGTCTGCAGAAAGAGCGTTTTCTAAGATAAAGCTGATCAAAAATTACCTTCGGTCCACTATGTACAGGAAAGATTAAATAGGTTAGCTATGTTGTCTATTGGACAAGCAATTGCGGAAAACTTAGATTTTATGTATATTATTTATGAGTTTGTTACTAAGAATGTACAAAGAGAATTGACTTTCGGCTTTTCTAGTTAACAATGTTAATGCAATTTTTGTTTTATATAGTTTATTTTGATTAACATGAGGCCACGAGAAAAAACTACTTTAGGCCACAAAAAATGCATGACTAGACCTGCGCATGGCGTCCTATCATGTTTCTATCTCTGGGTAGAGATATCACGGACCTCAACAATCAATGAAAAAGCTTAAGTTTACGAATATAGCTTTCTGAGTCCGAGAGGAAATCTTACTCATGCGACCAACATAAATAAATACAAGAGGTTCAATACATATCCTCCATCGAACTAACACTAAAATGATAAGGGCAATGCATAAATAAGCATATGTCAATCTCGGAAACCTAGGAAAATGCCCCCTGTATAGGGGCACAAGAGCAAATAAGATGTCCACCACAAACGAACTAGGATATAGCCTAGGGACGTGGTTGTTGTCGACAATCAGAGACAGTTGAGGCATCAAATCAGCATCAAACGCAACGAGTATCTACCTAGGCACGTGGTCCCAAGGCATGTGGATTGGGCTCAGGTGGCATAATTTGACTATGGATGGCGAACGGTCAACGAAGATACAAGATGTACGGAGGACCCAGGGACAAAGAATATGTCCCTGATGGGGAAGGTGTTATAAATGTTGAGCTTCACTTCCTAAGATGGGACAGAGAACTACTGGGATAGATCTAGAGAAAATACTTAATGTTAGTTCTATTTACAATCTTGAATAGCATTTAAGATCTTGCAACCTCACACAAACATAATACAATCATCCTCATTACCCCGTGGTCGTAGACGAAAGTCGAACCACCTAATCTCTTGCATCTGTTGATAACTTTGTTGCACTCACATTATTATCTTGTTTATTGTTATTGTTATTGCTATCTTTATCTTGAACGCCTTATATTTGCTCGACATCTGTAGTGGTTTCTTCTACAAGGGGGGTGAAATTAGAAGGGATTAAGATGGATTAGGATGAGATTTAGAAATAAGGGAAGAACAGGAGAGAGAGTGAGAGATAATAAGATATTTTAGAAGAAAAAGATAATTGGTTTATTCATAATTGTTAGCATCCAATGCCTGATAGGCTACCCATATAAGGCCATTGGCCAGCTAGCACAAGACTAGGATAATTACACCCAAGGTAAGATATGGGCACCTAGCTAATAAGTAATAAGGCTTGTACAAGAACAGTTGGGCCTATGACAAATACCCCCTACTCAAACTGATTCTTGTCCTCAAGGTTCAACTTTGGAAACTACATCTTGATAAAAGCTTTGTCTTCCCATGTAGCATCAGCAGCTGTTGAATGTGTCCAGTGCACCAAGACCTTCTCCACAAGCTGTTGATGTTTCTTCACTGTTCTAGTAGATAAAACCTGTAAAGGAGTGACCTTCATGCAGCCCTTAGAGTGTAGTGAGGGTAATGTAGTTTGAGGAAGCAATCTTGCTCCTAGCTTGAGCTTTAATTGTGACACATGGAATACAGGATGAATCTTAGAAGTAGCAGGGAGACATAGTTTATAATCCACCTTACCCAATCTGGTCGTGACTTGATAGGGACCAAAAAACTTGGCAGATAGCTTTAGGTTTCTTCTGAGTTGCACAGATGTCTGCCTGTAAGGTTGGAGCCCATGTAAACCCAGTCACCAACCTGAAATTCTCTTTCAGTCCTCTGCTTATCATCCTGTTGTTTGATTCTATGCTGGGCTTCCTCAAGAGTAGATTTTAGTATAACTCCCATTGCTTGCCTTCTTTGTAAATAATATTCCACAGATGCATTGGAGCTGACTTGATGAGAGAAAAGACCAAATTGTTGTGGACTGTAACCATAAAGGGCCTGGAATGGAGTGGTTTTAAGGCTAGTGTGATAAGTGGAATTAAACACCATTCAGCCAAGGATAGCCAACTAACCCATTTTGTAGGTCTGTAACTAGTCATGCATCTTAAGTAAGATTCTAGAAAGGCATTGACTCTTTCAATCTTCCCATCTGTTTGTGGATGGTAAGCTGAGCTCGTATGCAAGGCTGTGCCCATTCTAGTAAACAACTCTTGCCAGAAATTGCTGAGGAATATACTATCTCTATCTGACACTATTGTAGTAGGTAAGCCATGCAATTTAAAAATATTATCAAGAAATACCTTTGCTACTGATGCA
Source organism: Papaver armeniacum (assembly GCA_023531295.1). Lineage (NCBI taxonomy): Eukaryota > Viridiplantae > Streptophyta > Magnoliopsida > Ranunculales > Papaveraceae > Papaver > Papaver armeniacum. Next base: position 660,883 of record JAJJWW010017064.1, on the reverse strand, counting down.
GCTGTGAAGGGATGGCTGAGTGGTAGAAAATGGATATACTTGGTAAATCTATCCACCACCACCATGATGACTTCTCTGCCATCTGATTTTGGAAGTCCAGTAATAAAGTCCATGGAAATGTGTTTCCATGCTTGGTCAGGTATTGGTAGTGGTTGTAGCAAGCCTCCAGGTGAAGTATTAGAATGTTTGTGTTATTGGAAGATATCACATTCCTTGATATACTACAACAATTCTTTCTTCATTCCCACCAAATGGAAATAGTCTTTAGCTCTTTGATAGCTAGCTTGAGTACCTGAGTGGCCACCTACAGATGAAGAATGGACCGCAGCCATCACTTGTTGTCTCAATGTTCCATTTGAACCAATGTATATTCTATGTTTATACCTGATAATGCCTTGTAGAAGAGTGTAAGGGCTTCTGCTGGTGGGAGAGATGGTCAGTTGTGGAATTAGTTCAGAAGCCAATGGATCTGAGTTGTAACTAGCTTGCACTTCACCAAACCAAGTAGGTAGAAGTTGTGATATGAGCTGACATTGAGGTGAAGAAGAAGGAACTCTGGACAATGCATCAGCAACTTTGTTCTCCACTCCTCTCTTGTAAATAACAGTATAATCATATCCTAATAGCTTAGAAAGCCATTTTTGCTGCACCATAGTATGAAGTCTCTGTTCCATGAAGTATTTTAGACTTTGATGGTCTGTGTAAATAGTGAATTGATTATCCATTAAATATGGTCTCCATTTTGTAACAACCATCACTATAGCAAGGAGCTCTTTCTCATACGTTGACATTGAGAGAAATCTTGTACCCATGCCTTTGCTGAAATAAGCAACTGGTCTTCTGTGTTGCATTAAGACAGCCCCTACTCCTGTGTCACATGCATCGTTCTCCACCTCAAATGGTAGATTGAAATTGTGAAGCACAAGTACTGGTGTTGTGGTAACAACTTGCTTAAGGGCATCAAATGCAGTTTGAGCAGCAGCACTCCAATGGAAGTTATCTTTCTTCAATAATTATGTCAGAGGCTTACTGATAATTCCATACCCTTGCACAAATTTTCTATAGTGACCAGTGAGACCAAGGAATCCTCTAAGCTCCTTAAGATTGGTTGGTATTGGCCATTTGAGCATACAAGCAATCTTAGTTGGGTCAGCTGTTACTCCTTCACCAGTGATGATATGACCAAGGTACTCCACTGTAGATTGACCAAAAGTGCACTTACTTAGTTTAGCATAAATTTGGTGTTGTTGTAGAGTCTTGAGAGTGATCTCCAGATGATCCAAATGTGATTGCATATCAGGGCTGTAAACCAAAATGTCGTCGAAAAACACCAAAATGAACTTCCTCAGATGTGGCTAAAAAATATCATTCATCAAAGCTTGGAAAGAGGCTGGGGCATTGGTTAGGCCAAATGGCATGACCATAAACTCATAATGCCCTTGATGTGTCTTAAAGGCAGTCTTGTATATATCAGGAGGAAAAACTCGAATTTGGTGATACCCAGCTCGTAAATCAATTTTGGAATACACTTTGGAACCAAACAGCTCATCTAAAAGTTCTTCTATAATGGGAATGGGGTATTTATCCTTGATAGTAACTTCATTCAATTTTCTATAATCCACGCAGAACCGCCAACTGCCATCTTTCTTTTTGACAAGTAATATTGGCGAAGAAAAAGGACTTCGACTAGGTTGGATAACTCCAGACTTAAGCATCGCATGCACTAATTGTTCAACCACCTCTTTTTGAATATAGGCAATGCGATAGGGTCGTTGATTTGGGGTGGTGGTGAGGGGCTTCAGTGGAATATGGTGATCATGTGCTCTTGATGGAGGAAGTGTTTTTGGTTCTTGAAAAACAGAGTCATATTTTTGTAGTAAGGGTAAAATGGGTTCTGGTGTAACTGATTGTTCTTTGCAAGCAGTAATTGCAAAAAGTCGACCTACCATTCCACCTTTGTTTTTCTTAAGCCATTTACATAATGCTTTGTCAGTCATCATAGAGAGCTGAGCTATAGGTGTATTACCTTGAAGCTTGATGTGCTGCCCTTCCTTGGTGAATTCCACAGTAAGCTTGTTGAAGTCGAAAATCATTAGGCTCATTCCTCGCATCCAGTCCACCCCTAGGACCATGTCACAACCTCCTAGAGTTAAGAGTCGCATATCAAACTGGAAGTCATGCCCCTGCATCTGCCAGTTGAAGGATGGACACTTAGCATCACTTATCATCTTGTTTCCATTAGCTATTGTCACCAGTAATGAAGCTGTAGGAACTATCAACCCACCATACCTTGTTGCTGCTGCTGGGTCCAAGAAACTTTGAGTACTCCCACTGTCAATCAAGATAGTCAATGGTTGTTTCTTAGCTCCTCCCTCTATCCGAATGGTATTGTGAGAAACATTTCCAGCTAACGCGTGAACTGAGATTTCAACTTCTTCCTCTAAATTTGGAGATAATGGTGTTTCAAGAGGAGAGTCTTCACCAGAGTGTGTAGATTTTTCATCATCAGCAGCTAGCATATAAATATGTTGTTTGAGACACTTATGTCCCGCCTGAAATACTTCATCGCAATTATAGCAGAGACCCTTTTCTCTGCGCTTCCTCATATCTCTGCGTAGGATAGACTTTTAATATGTGGTGGAGAACTAGCAGGAGTAGGTGAAAAAGTTTTTGTGAAGGTCCTTGGACTGGTGACTGGAGAAGTGGTGTTTCTTTGGGAGTAGTTGTTTGAAACATATAGTGGTGAGGGTCTGAATGATTGTTTGTTCTTCTTAGCAGCATTTTCAAGGAGTGCTTCTTGCATTCTAGCTAAGTAGGCAGCATTAGTAAGCGTCTTTGGCGAGAACATTTGAACATGTAGTCTTAGCTCATACTTAAGGCCACTAATGAAACTGGAAGTGAAATATTCTTCAGTGAGATGTGGGTTCTTTGCTAGCATCAATGCCTTTAGTTTTTCAAAAATTTCTTGGTAGTCGAGGACAGAACCAATTTGGCAGAGTTTGTTAAACTCCCCTACAACATCATCATGACCAAGTTCTTGAAAACGCAAACAAATATCTCTAATGAAATCTTCCCATGCTACAACCTGTTTACCGATTTTATAATCTTGAAACCAGGTATCATCCTTTCCTTCTAAGTGCATGGAAGCTAGATTAACCATTTGGGAGTCTGACATATTATGCATAATAAAAAAAATTCTACACTTGCGGATTCAAGATCTGGGGTTTGTACCTTCAAATTTAGGAAACTCTATTTTAGGCCTAGGTTGTTGAAATTGATTTTGCTCATGATTAATAACGGAAAAATGGGGTTGAATGATATTTTCACCTGAACGACTCTGATTCCCATTCGGCGTGGAACCCAAAATTCCATTCTTGTTGTCTATCTGTTTTTCTCGATTTAAGTTCTTCACATCTGAGACTTCAATGTAACGGTTCATCTGAGCTTCTAACGCAGCATTAATCACTCCCATTAATTCAGTCGTCGATCTAACGTGAGTTTCTTTAATTTCTGCAACCAATTTCAACACTGCATCGTATTTTACTGCAGAATCACTCTGAGATTTGATGAGATCATCCATCTTCTTGTTAGAATCTGCTTTAGCCTTAGTGAGCTCGTCGATTTTCCTTGTAAGTTCTTCAACATCAGCTTTGTTAGCCATAACAGGTCCAGATGATAGATGCTCCTGATACCAATTTGTAGTGATTTCTACTACAAGGGGGTGAAATTAGAAGGGATTAGGATGAGATTTAGAAATAAGGGAAGAACAGGAGAGAGAGTGAGAGATAAGAAAATATTTTAGAAGAACAAGATAATTGGTTTATTCATAATTGTTAGCATCCAATGCCTGAAAGGCTACCCATATAAGGCCATTGGCCAGCTAGCACAAGACTAGGATAATTACACCCAAGGTATGATATGGGCACCTAGCTAATAAGTAATAAGGCTTGTACAAGAACAGTTGGGCCTATGGCAACATCATCAGCTCAACTGAGGCATCTTTACTACCTAGTATATGATCATTTAAGTTGTTTATATTACGTAGACTTACCGGAAATTCAGTAGTCACACTGGTATTAGGTGTGGCTGCGTTTATACTTGCGATATGCAAGCCGAGTATTCCATGCCTAATGAAAACAGTACGGTATATCATGATCGTTAGTTTAATATCCGTACTCTCACTTTTTTCCTCAGCTCCTTTGGATTTATTTTGTGGAAAGTTCTAAGGACCATAAGCAACTGGCTTCTCTAACAACAACAACATCATTCCACACCCTTTGAGAATTTAACTTCAACAACCTGCATCCAGTATATGTGACTGACGGCTCTGTATCCTCTGTGCTGAAAAATCCATGTAGTGTCCCCACAAATTCTTATTGACATGTGGTATAATTTGTTAGCTAACATAATCGATCTTCGGATTATTTTATTTTAGGAGATTTTCTAAATAAAGGAGAAAGAAAACGGAAAATATTTATTCGAGTTCTTTCTCTCCCACCCATGGCTAAACAATCTTTATACCTCTCTTACCATCTCATCGCAAATTCTTGGTGATATGGTACATTAATTTGATTGTTTTGTATGGATAATTAAATTATGTAAAAGGAGTTGATCATATTAAAAATCTATTTGAAGATCGGTTTAAACAATTAAAAATCTATTTGAAGATCGGTTTAAACAAGTGGCGGAGCTAGGATTTAAATGTTGGAGGGGCCACACGAAAATCAGTTTATAATTAAAAAAGTTTAAAAGATATATACATAAATATGTATCAAAATACAAATTAACAATACGTATTTGGTCAATGTTCCATCTCATTAAAGTATTAGGAAAAAAATTTGCACACTGTTATCATGAATCATATTTGTTTTTATGATCCTATGTGATTTGTCAAATAGAGTACAAAGTTAATTTTTCATGTTCACATGTAACTATTCTCAACGGATATTTTCATGAAAAATTGTGGAATGACGACTCTACAAAATAAAACCTTGAGTTAGGTAATTTTTGTATCACCTATGGGTTATCCATTACCATTTATAGAAACTTCTTGAAAAGGGGCAGAAACTGTTGCATTGTTTCATAAAAATACTCGATTAGTTATTCAAACTCAAAGCCTTACAAGGGAAAATTGTAAAACGCTAGATTTAAGAAAAATTATCAAGGATTTAAGAAAAATAGTGAATGGTTTGAGAAGGACGATCTCTGGTTAAAGTTTTTTGACGTGGCCAGATACTAAAAACTTAAAACAAATAATTAGGAAGTAAATACGAGAGATTCCTGAAATTCTGGGGTGGCCAAGGTATACGTGGCTCCGCCACTTTAAACACTCATTTGCAAAATTAACATATAAACTAGATTATGATACAAGTGTTCTCACAAGTAAAATTAGCATTTTGTGTAACGAAATGTCAACAATAAACTTCTGGCAATGGAGAGTACAATTCAGTAACAGATAGTGTTCCAAATAAAAGGAAAAATAAAGAACAAGGGAGGGTTTTAAGTGTGTAAAAAGTGAAATATGATTGACTGATTGTGTATGAACTAGGGGATGTCAACTGGTCTGGTGTCTTTATACCAATAAAATATGAAAATGTATGGTACTAGAAATAACCCGTGCCATAACGGCACGGCATGAGAAAAATTAATCTATTTTCATGATTTTCTTGTAACAATTCTCAAACTACACAGGTTGACCAAGGTTGACTGTTTTCGGTTTTAAAAAGATATCAGTCATTTTTTTTATTTTTTGAATAATATGAAATGTGAGTGTAAAGGTATGATTTTTAAATGGTTGTAACATTTAATTTTTCACTATATTGTTTTTTTGCCACATTAATATTTTTAATCAATTGGTGAGGAACTAATTATGAAAGTTATCAATGCATGTATATTTATAATGAAAGGAGGTTACAAATCTTACTTTCGCATGATGTCTATTGTTTGGATGAGACTAAGATGGTCGGATGCAACGTTTATCTCTGGAAATGTTATCCGATCGTTCAACGCTCAAAATCTCCTTCTGTTTTTTATTATAGATCCATGAATTCTTTAAAAAAAAAAATCAAATTTATTAATAAACTTTATTATCTTTTTCGGGTAATTGGTTACCTGAATCGACCTTTCCTAGTTCTTAATGAACTCAAACATATATGCCAAATGTTTTTCAATCTCGGCATCTTTGTATCCTTTATTTTTTGTTTCCTAACACTTTTACCCTCTACACTTCACGTGTCTCTCATGATTTCATATGTCCACATAAATTTGCGTTGCATCTTAGTCATTTTATCCCTATGATTTCTTTTACCCGTAAAATATGTAGGCCAAAATGGAAATGGTTCGATTCGGTTGCCCGAGAGAAAGCTCTTACATGGTTGCACACTTTGCGCTCAATCACTATCCTCTAACTTTGACTTAAATGTCTCGTACACTAAAAGTAAGTATGGGCACGAAAGTAACACATCTACAAAGTGCAAAATGTTTATAGTTATTCAATTCATATCTCATAATAAATTTTCTATAAAGTAGCCTCATTCTTACAATTTGCTTCTTTCAAACATTAAAATCCATAAATGTACAACAATGAAATCTAATGAATGTCCTCGATGAGATATTGAAGAAAACCAAATATTGAGACAATTCTTACCTAATACTCATTTATTTATCAACCAAGTTAGAGATACTATCAATTATGATAAATGTTGCTACAAAATAAATTTGAATGAAGTAAAACGTTATTTTCCTTTCTGTTAATACAATAACACAACAAATGAAAAGAAAAAAATTGAATGGAGCATAACGTTTTCTTTTTTCTTTTCTTTTTTCTCTTAGTTTGTTCATGATCAAAACACTAGAATTTCGGGCATAAGAATTTTCACCACCACCACCTACGTCAAAATAGATTATAAATTCTTGCTTTATAATATTCTATTGATGGCCATCAATTCAATTGTATAACCATAGATCCATATTTTTCTTCCAAAAGATCTTATAAACTAAGAAACTTTTGATAACCCAAAGACCGATTATGTTAATTATATCACCTGTGAATCAGTGATTCGTGGACCATAAGGAATTTTTGGATATAGAGGATCCGAAGTCTCTAACTGCAGGTGGAAAATCAACGATTATACAATTTGTATTGTTGATATTGCCTAACTTAATTTTTTGGATTGAATGCTCAAACTCAAACCCCACTGCAAAAACTTTATAGGTTGAGGTTTCATGACTATTAAAGATATAGGCATGAAATGTGGGGGAAAGGAATGGTATTTTCCGTGAGCATCTAGTGTGTGATATGTCCATAGTCCATACAGATTGGATTAAATTGTTCTTTGGAGTTAAAGTGTCAGTATTATCAATTTGATAATTGTTCTGATGTTCCATTTTATTCAAGTTAGGGGATTGTTATTGGCAGTTGCTAGGACATGCCAAGATTGATTTACTGCCTTCACGCAAAGTTTTTTTTTTTTTTTTTTTTTTTTTTTAAGGTGTAATATTTTATTGAAAGAGGAAAAAAAAACAAGATGGAGAAGCGACTAAGCTATACAAAGAGAGCGACTTAACAATCTACTCCGACACATGCCGACTAACACCAAAACAAAAACAAACAAACGAGCAACCTAAGTCTTCCCAAATCAAACAGGCAAGCAAAAAAGAAACTCAAACGGGAGCATCAAAAACTCCAACTAGCATGAGAAACAATCTAACACACCTATAAAAAACTTAAAAATAAGACTAAGAATGACCTTTCTTGGTTGCAAATTTTCTGTTGCAACTTTTTAGAATCGAAAAACCGGCTTGAGCAGCGTCCCTTATCACTGACCCCAAGCTTGGGCATATCAATAGTATTTGAGTACCCCAGTCCTTCAATATGTTTTTATGTTGGGATCCGACACCGAACTACAGGATCCTAATGCTAAAGATAGATAAAGTGATTCTTTGACTGGAAATCAGCCACTTTAATTCTTTGAATTGGGGATTAGCCACCAAATAAGCATCCCCTAGATTTTAAAAGAGTGGTATAAAAACTATTTGCACGGGCATAAGAGTAAATGTCTTTTTTACGTATTTAAAAATATCACATCTTTCAAGCTATACGTCCGATTTTTGTGAATTTTATATATTCGAAATCCCTTTAAGTTATCTACCCAGCGAGCGTAAATAATGATATCAAATTTTTGTTTTTCAATTTTTTTTATTTTTCTCCAATTTTTGTATGTTATTCCCTTAAAAGTTAAACATAGGTTAAGAAATCTACATAAAAAAATTTGATTGATTCATAAGCACATAAAGAAAACAAAGAATATTTTCGGATGAAAAGTGTAACATATGGTGTCGAAACACCGCCAAATCATTTGCAAAATTGAAAAAATGGCATTGGCGACGTGTAACGCACGTGCACACTACTTGTAACACTTAATATTAATTGTATTCATTGACTGAATAAACCCTAGAACAAACTATAGATATATAGAGAACATGACTTGAGTTCTAAGCAACAACTAAATAAGGAAGCATATAATTTTTCCTAAAATAACTAGATTCTCTTAATTGGTGTTGGTATCCCAACATTCCCAACCCCTTGAGACACAACTTGTCCTCAAGGTGAATCATAACACTAAAGTAAAACAATGATAAAACATAAAGTCATAAAATATATATCTATCCTAAAAATGGAACCGGTGTTCTAACATTTCCATCCCCTTGAAACCCGACTTGTCCTCAAGTTGGACCCTATTTTTCACACTCTTCAACAGTTGGCCAAGGTGGATTCCACAATCTAATTTTTTCCATAGTTGCTCCATCCATTCCATGGGTAATATTATTAGCCTTAATGCTAAAAATGGACTCCACAGTTTCTTGGCTGACAACTCCTATTTTCTTCTGGGACAATGTGGAATGTAACTCTTTGATATTGGTACCGACGATTGAAATTTCACCAGTATTGTAAACATACTCATCCACTACATAACAGTCAGCCCAGAACTGTTCATTTTCGGCATGTGCATCAATAGTTGGAGAAAGACGACTCAAATGTCCAAATCTCTTGCCACGATCAAATAAGAGCGGAGGAAACACAAAGCAAATAGCAATGAATTCCTTACCCATTAGTTGTTGGAAAATTAGGCTAAAATAATGGATGAAAAATATAATAACGAAAAGAATGTTGTATCACTGGAGCTTCAAGGCCTTGTAATTCTTTTCAGCAATTATTTTGACTATTCCCAAACAATTGGCGAGTATAATCGGTCAGCGAAATATTGCTTTCAGGACACAATGAAGCCCTAACAACGTTGTTTGGTTCAAAAGTTGTACTCCCTTGACCCAACCAAAAAACACACAGTTTATGGATTCTGATGATGCTTAGAGAGAAAAGAAATCAGAGATTTTTGTTGCGTTTTTCCATACTTGAATGGAAACAAATCATCGCTACTTATAGGGGACTCATGCCTATTGGAGATGCCTCTTCATTCTCAAAAAACACCAATAGTGTCTAATTGGAATAGATGTGTCTCTTGTGAACCATCACACCCTTTGGACATGCCTGTTCATCTCCAACAAAAATCCATTGCATCTATTCGGCACAGGATGATCTCCATCGTAGCGGCAAACCAAAAAAACAAAACCATTTTATTTTCTATGTTATATTGAAAATATCCAACAATCTCCCCTTATTTTCAATAACCAAAAAAAAAACATCAAAAAAAAAGAAAAGTAAAACTTACAAAACTGGAGTGGCTGCATCACTCAAGTGACTGCCTACGTACCCGAGTGGGATCAAGCCAACGTAGTTCAAGCTCAATTGGGAAATAAGCATCATCGTAGATATCAATACATAAATGATAGGTATCTTTTGGATTTGAACGTTCACTTAGTGTAAGAAATTCAAATCCTTATCGGGGTTCAGTGGTGAAACCAATCTTGAACCAAGTACCCCATGTGATAAAACCAGAATCTCCACACATACATTTCAAAGATTGTGTGTTCTGTAGCTCAGCACATTAATGGCCATGTGTTTATCCTGGATTCATGAGTCATCTCAGAGAGCGGTCTTTTTCTCTTAGGAAACGACCCGATTTCCATACTCATATAGGTAAGTCTCGTAAGATGTTTCTGCGATACACTTGTAAACGATAATAGACTTATTAAGGATTAACATCCATCATTTTTTCTTGCAAAATCACTGCACTAAACATAAATGAGAATTTTTTTACTTAGTGCACCATAATCACTTCCATAACTTGTTGGTAACACATTGAACCTTGTTTATCTTTTTCAAAACACAGGTTGGTTTTATGCTATGAGCGATCAACCTTCTTTCACAGACCTTAGTCTCATCTCTGTATACTTCATTGAAAACATTCCCTTTGGGAGACGCTTCATTAATATGTCTACCAAGTTTTTCTCCGTTTCAATGGTTAACTGCAATTACTCCTTTCTTGAGTAATTAACTTACCGTTCAATGTCCAAGACTTACATGTCTTGACTTTTCATTCTAAGTCTCGTAAGAAACGTTATAGATCATAGCCTGATTCACGATTAATCAAGACTGCTTGAGATGGCTTCTTCCAAAATGAGATCTCTACAAGTTTGTTCTAAGCCATTGTTCCTCGTTATATGCATCTACTTATGCAAGCAATTCTAACTACATTATTAAAGATTTTATAAAATTAATTGTAACTTCTCTAGTGATCTTAAATAACATTCACATTTAATTCACAAGAAGTCATCGTAGACTTACATTCACTAGAGGCATAGGAATTTTGTAGGAAATTTACTTGCTATTTCAACAAGTGTATTATCAGGATGAGTAACTCCTCTACTCATGCCCCCTACAAATTTATACCAAAATACATAGACAAAGTCTATTTAACATCTGACACTACGCCTCAACTTTGGATTCACACGTGTAATATACCATATCATTCTCTATATAAAAACAGAGTTTTTTCGAGAGTTGTGGTTTACCGGAGCTTCTGGTTGATTCTGGCCCGACCAATTATTTATTTTTGGTAATAGTATCTAATTACACCCAATAGAAATTAAGAAAGATATTTTTTATTCCAATATATATTTTACAGCCAATTATATAAAACAACCAAATTTTATAAAATCTCATATCATTGCCATAATTATATACCAAAATATCAAGGCAGAATATATTTTGATCCTAATTAACTCTAATAGTAAAATTTACAAAATAAATCGAAACAAAATCACATCGTATCGTTCATCATGATTTCATCATAAAATTAAATCGATCAAAATATTAAACAATAAATTCTAATGTCCAATGTCCAATTACAGATATTATGATTGAACTAATCCTAACTACAATCCTAAGAGGCATAGGATTGTTGATGATCTCTGATATGGCGATAGTTCCTCGTTGGGCTTCTCGTTCATAAAACTCTTGAATCTTCTGCTCCACCGCTGCTAAGGGTACTTCACATCTGATAGTTTCACCATTGGTTAAGGTAAACTGAAAGCGAACAACTGGTTGACCCATGATCCTGCTAATTTTTTTATCAAACCAAAGATTAGAGTAAGTTTTTAATCGATGGGGTATGGTTTTAATAACATTTGTCAAGAATTAGGGAGGATGTATCTTCTTTTTGAGATTAACATTCATTCAAGTCTCAGTCTAAAAATGCAAAACTGCTTCGTCTTCCCCATCTGTCAAAATTAGTGAAAAGTCTCTTGAATATTCTACTTCATTTTGTTATAATTGTCTAGTCTCTCGGCCAGGCGAAGAAAGCCTGAATGCGAACCTTTTTTCAAAAAACGGGACAAATTTTAGTTAACCGGTAAGTTCTAAAGAAATGTTGGCACTGGAGTGGCGTCGTTGCTTCAAAATTCGAAGAAGGACCTATCTAGAATTTAGAAAGCATGTATTTGCAATAGCTATTTTTCAAATTTTAAATTTTAAATTTACTTTTCAAATTATTTTTTAGTTTCTACTGTTGCTTGGTATCGAACAACCCTTATCAAAAGAAGGGTATCCTTTAAAGGTTAAAAGTTCTGCCATCTACTGCTCACGGTTTTCCAGGAGTTTTCTTTTTATTTCATACGTACTTGTCGAAGAGACTCCTATTAAATGGGGAGTACAAGACGTGGCGAAAGAAGAGTGGCTTAAAAATTAACTGCAGATTTTTTAACCAAAAAGTAAGATTGCTTTCCAAAACTAAAGATAATTCTAAATATCCAGCCTTGCAAATATACGTATTAAGCTTTGGCTGGTGTACAACAATTTAGCTTGCTGATACACCTTAAATTCGTAGCATACTAGGTTTCCTTCAAAAAAAACAAAAAGAATTTAATTACTGAGAAGTAAATGCTTTATTCTCATTCCCTTTCCCTTCTTTCATTACAACTTCTATGACTCTGTGAGGTCATTTTCTTTCTTACCTACTCCCTCCGTCCCTAATTAGAGGAGTTACTTGTAGTTTGCACAAATTTTAAGGCAAGGAAGAAAGTGGAGTATATTTAAGTATTTTTTACAAGTATACCCTTATGGGCAATAATTAGTAAAATTTAGAAACGATTTATCTCTTAAATTATACCACGGTTTTTTATAAACTTTATACCGTTGAAAATCATTTTAAAACACCTACGTAACGAATATAAACATGACTATCAAATTATACATATTTCTTATAGAAAAAATAATCAATTAAAAGGGTAGTTTTAGAAATATCCCCTTGGTTAGTGAAATAGCTCATCTATTTGTGGACAAAACTAAAACCAAGTAGCTCATCTAATTAGGGACTACTGAGGAGTACATCTTAACTTATCTGGTTTTTTTTAAAAAGATAGTTAAAGCCTCTGTCTCCTCTTTAGAAGAAGGTTCTGATTGACAGAGTCTTAAACTGCTTTAGAGTTTTACTTCTCTTTTGTCTTTTTCAAAATGGTGTCTCCACAACAAATTCTCCTTTTCGCTCAAATGAGTACTCGACCCATTCAGATGGGTAAAGCGACCACAAAAAGGAAAAGTTTTAAAACTCAGGTGCTCCCATTTCCAGTGCCTGTCTTAAAGGGGTTTAACCATGAAAATTCAATAGTTGCTAGGATTTTTTCAACAACTACGTTTTCTAAAAATAATATTGCAAGAGCTCTAAAGTATAGATGGGAAAGAAAACTATTTTAAAACTAAACAAATTGGTTGCAATGTTTTTATGATCTCATTCTTGGACAGAGAGGCCATGTTCAACATTCTTGTTAATGCCCCTTGGCACCTGTATGGTGATGCCTTCCCTTTGGCAAGATGGTTTCCTGGAATGATGATTGAAAAAAATATTTTGAAAACTATGGCAGTTTGGGTTAAATTCTAAATCTTCATTCTATTCACTATGACGAGTATATCATTGCACAGATAGGCACTCATTTAGGATTTGTTACAAAAATTCATCCAACTAATGCACAACCTGAACCTGGGCAAGAAGTTTTTGCACGAATAGACATTAATATTGAAAGACAGTTAGTAACTTCTGCCAGAGTTAAAGTTGGCTTGCACCCTGAATCAACCATTGCATTTACTTATATGGATCTGCTTTATCGAGTGTGTAACCACTGCAAGCGCCTAGGCCATGTAGATGAGACTTGCGCAACCAAATATAATTTTGGCTTAGCGGATATTTATGATGACAGTCCTGACTCGGAATCGGAGGTGGAATCACAAAGCTGGGCAACGGGTTTTAAGGTACTCATTAATGAACATATAGATAGAGAAACTGTTTCTGATGCAGGAAATGCATCTCCTGCATCTATTCTATCACCAAGTTCCGTTATCCCTTCTCAATCTTTCCTAATCGAGATCTCTTATTCTGATTCGTCTTTAGCAGTTTCTGATCTCGGAGAAGGTTTTCACTCACCTCCTATTAATGATTCGATTTTGGGTAAGAGACTCAGGATCCTGGGATTCCCATCCTCACCCTCTCATTTTCTCTTAAAATCAATATCAAGACATTTCATACTCGGATTATAAGATTAGGAATTTGGGATTACTACAGGATGTGGTTAATCAGATCTTGGCCTCACCAAATCAAGATGAAAACTTCATTCATCTGGGTATCGGTAAGGAAGAAATCGAAGATTCAATTGAACAATATTTCACTCCAGATGAGGCAATTCAAGACCACAGCCTTTACCCAAATCCTGCTTTCTGCATAACCTTATCCGATTCTTCTGCATCAACTAATCAGACCATGGAACTACCGATCTGCAATCCAGCTTTTTCAATGTCTTTCTCTGATAACTTTGAATCAGACATCTCTCCTAATAGCTCTATGGGTTCAAATGATTTCTTTAATGTCTTTGAAAATAAATTTCAACAAGATAACTTTTTTAATCAATATGGGAGCTTCTCGATGACTCCAAACCAAGAAACTTCTACCCCCATCAAAGAAAGAGTTGAGCAACTTCAAATCCAGGCTGCTGAAAAAGGAAAACAGAAAATCCAGGTATGCCTTCTTACCCCTGCTTATTTTTTACCTTCAAATCTCTCTGTTCATCCCTTTTCTGTCCTGAGTTTTGAGCAAATTGAGTTTATTAGTAGCATAAGAACATCATCTTCATGGTGTTGCTTCAATTGCTATTTGTTGTTATATTAGGTTACATTACTTGCTTGACTATTTAGCTTAGATAACTTGAATTGTTTATGCTTTCCACTACTCTGAGTAAAGACTCAATCTTTGTCAAAGACTGCTTTGTGCAACAATTTTAAGAACACCATCACTAGGGTGTAGCAGCATCTGTCTGCTGTCATTTATTTGTTGGATTTGGACAACTAAATCTGTTCTGTTTAATTTTTTCATTAAGTAAAGACTCAATAATTGTCAAAGTCTGCTTAGGGCAGCAAACTTAAGAACACCATCACTAGGGTGTTATTTCTGGATTACTTGCTTTTCTAGTTTTTTAGTCCTAACCATGAAAATCCTAGCATGGAACACACAAGGGTGTGGTAGAAAAAACACTCAGCAACATTTAAAAACCTTGTTAAATAATGAAAAACCTGACATTCTATTCCTATCTCAAACCAAATCTCAAAGGAGCTTGGTGAGAAGATTACTATATTACTTTCCAAACAACCACATTGTAGATCCAGATGGAATAGCTGGAGGTCTAGCAATTTCTTGGGTTGATGGAATTCATTTTGAAGTGGTTCAATGCCTTAACATGATTAATGTCATTGTTAAAAATAATTTTTATTCTAAGGAATGGCTTTTAACTTGTTTTTATAGAGCACCTAAGCATGAACACAAGTTAGAGACAATGGGATACCTAGAAGATATAGCACAAAGAGTGAATTTAAAGGCAATGCCTTGGCTAGTAATTGGTGACCTTAATATAATCTTCAATAGTGAATAGAAAGAAGGAGGTCTTCCCTTTAACAGAAAAAAATTAGAACCTATTTTGAATTTAATACAGAGAACTGGCTTAGAGGATTTAGGTTTTAAAGGGAATATCTTTACATGGAGTAACAAGAGAGAAGGGAATTCTAACATTAAACAAAGGTTAGATAGAGATACGGCGAATGCAGAATGGAATGAGGAATTCCAAGAAGCATCTTTACAAAACCTTGTAGCAATTGGCTCAGATCATGGGCCAATCTGTCTCTCTATAGATTCTCTGCATAAAAACCTAACACCAACTTTCAAGTTCTATGATACCTGGTTAAAGGACCCAACCTGCATAGAGGTCATCAAACAGTCTTGGAACATCAACACCAACAAACCATCTTTAGATATGCTAGAAAATATTTCTAACTTAGGGAATAATCTGAGCATATGGAAAAGAGACATCTTTGAAAAACCAAATAAGAAGATCAAAGGATTATTAAGAATTATAGAAAATCTAGAAGCAAAGCACTATACACCTTCTACTCAGGCTTTAATCCACAAGAAACACATAGAATTAGAAGCACTATACGACACTTAGGAGGAAATAGCGAAACAGCAATCTAGAAACAATACTATTGCCTTAGGAGAAAGAACACTAAGTTCTTCCATATCCACACACTCAAAAGGAGGAAAAGAAACCATATCGACTGTATTCAGGATAAAAACAATTTAGTTGTTTCTTCTAGGAGGAAATAGATGAGGTTCTGACTTCTTATTTCTCTGAACTCTTCACCGAATCTTCAATAGAACCCGATGAAGAAATCTTTGCTAACATTATAAGTACAATCACCATTGAAGAAAATTTAAACTTAAATGCAATACCCTCTTCAGAAGAAATTTGGCTGGTTGTGAAGAATCTTAAATCTAACAAAGCGCCGGGGCCAAATGGCTTTCCGGTGAGTTTCTTCAAACACAACTGGGAGATAGTTGGCTCTCAATTAGTGGCAGTAGTGCAGGATTTTTTTAGAACTAAACAGCTGAATAGCAACCTAAACAAAACCTTTCTATTATTAATACCTAAAATAAAAAATCCTAAGTCCCCTGCGGATTACAGGCAAATTGGCCTATGCAACACACCTTACAAAGTTATAGCAAAGCTATTGGCCAATAGATTCAAGAAATCACTAGAACATATCATATCACCACTACAATCTGCCTTTCTTTCTTCTCGTCAGATCTCCGACAACATCATAGTAGCCTATGAGATAGTTCATTCTATGAAGAAAAGCAAGAAAAAAATAGGCAACATAGGTTTTAAAGATAGATATGTCGAAGGTTTTCGACATGGTAAATTGGGCTTTCTTAATCAAAGCTTTAAAAGCTTTCGGATTTTCGGAAGAGTGGTTCGCATTGATTTATCAATGCATATCAATATCCTCCATTGCGGTTTTACTCAATGGCAATCCTTGCAATTAGTTTAAACCCACTAGGGGCATTCGACAAGGGGACCCTTTGTCCCCTTATCTTTTCATCTTATGCATGGAAGTCTTTTCAAGGCTCCTCAATCATCTAGAAACTCAAAAAAAGGTTCAGGGTATCAAATTAACACCTAAGGCAACACCTATTTCACACCTCTTCTTCGCCGATGACCTCATTCTGTTCACAAAAGCTGACTTAATCAGCTGAAATAATCTTCTACTTGCTATCCAGATGTTTAACAAAGCATCAGGACAAGTAATTAACTTCAAAGTCTGGGTTGTTTTTCAGCAAGAAAGTTCACAATAAACATCAAGGAATTATTTACAGACTCATGAAAATCAGGAAGATAGATATAAAATACACTCATTTAGGGGTTCTACTTTTCATAGATAAGTCTAAATTGAAAGCCTTTGATAACATTATTGAAAAAATGGAACAACGGATTAAAACTTGGCTAGGAAAAATTCTTTCACAACCTAGTAAGATTGTTTTGAACAAATCAGTTCTTTCTAGTATGCCCATCTTTAGTATGGGTTGTTTTGTCTTACCAAAAAAAATAACCAAACTAATAAATAACATTCAGCGCGATTTTTGGTGGGGTAAACACACTAACTCAAAAGGAATTTACATCAAAGCTTTCGAATTTCTGTGTAGACCTATAGATCAGGGAGATTTAGGTTTTAAGGAAGCCAATAAGGTTAACCAAGCAATGATTAGCAGAATTTCTTAGAGACTTGTAAGCCATCCAGATGACCTATGGGCCCAAATTCTAAGGGGTAAGTACTTTAAGAAAACAGGTGCTTTATTAGCAAAGAAGAAATCTAATGCCTCTTGGATATGGAATTGCATCTTGCAAGGCATTGAGCACATAAAGAAGTACATCATCTGGGAAGTGGGGGATGGTAAATCAATAAATATCTGGGAAGATAGATGGGTACCAGCTAGACCTGAAATCCTAGCTAATTATGTCCATAGGACAAACACCAACATAACACTTGTATCACAAAGAAGTGGAATACGCAACTGTTACATTCAGTTTTCGATAATGCTGTAGTTCAAGACATCCTAAACATCAATCTATACACTACTAGAAGTGGCAATCTTAAGAAAGACAGACTAAGATGGACTTTAACTAAGAATGGTGAATTCTCAGTAAAATCCTTATATGCAAAACTCTTAAACCCCTCCATTTCTGCTTCTCACTCTTCTAAAAAATTCTGGAAGGGTTTGTGGAGTATGGACACATCTCAAAGGGTAAAACTTTTTGTTTGGAAATGTTTACAGGATGAATTACCAACTAAACAAAAGTTGGGGGCTGCCAGGGATGAAGACAAAAATTGTATCTTTTGCAAAAAACAGTGTAGAATCAACTTACCATTTGTTTTTTGAATGTGATTTTGCAAAGGCTGTTTGGATCTTACCACCCATGGATACACAAGGAGTACATTTGAACTTACTTAATGCTAACAGATCATTTCTAGACAACTATAATGAATGGAGGACAGGAAACATTCAGTCCATTTCAATGGCATTAGCATCAACAACATGCTGGTTTATCTGGAAAGAAAGATGACTTAGAGTCTTTGAAGATAAAACTAGATCACCTGAACAACTAGCTAATGCTATTTCAAGACATTTCGCCTACTGGCACCCAGAAAGAAACACAATCATAACTGAAACTAGCAGCATTACTCTAAATATGAGCATTTTTTGGAAACTACTTGTTGTTAACTCTTTTAAACTAAACTGTGATGCTTCTTGTCTGTTTGAACTTACTAATGCTGGATTTGGTACTATTCTCCGTAACTGGACAGGGACCTTTCAAGCAGCAGAAATTGGATGTTGCAGGACCTTCTCAGCCGAAGAGGCAGAAGCGGTAGCTCTGCTAAAGGCAACACAATGGGAAATCAGAAATAACATGTAAAATCTGGTCATCGAAGGGGATAATCAGGCGATAATATGGTATCTCCAGGGAAAGAAAGTGAATGTTCAATGGCAGTGCGTAGCAATATTAGATGAGGTTAGAATTTTAGCAGATCAACTAGTTTGTTTTCTAGGATTTCAGCATGTAGATAGAAGAGCAAACAAGGTGGCAGACTTGTTGTCCAAAAAGGGAAGGAGCTCAAACAGCATAGTTTCTTGGAATTCTAGGTATTCTTGGATTTTGATATTAATAACGTTTCTAAAAATATTTTTTGGGTTGCTCGTTGTCTTATATAAAGCGTTCAAGCAACCACCAGAATCCCTTTTTTTTTTGTGCTTCTGATATGTGTTGTCTGTATTGCAGTTATTAATCTGTTGGCACTAATGGCTGCGGAAATGGTTGTGGCGCTGACGGCTACGGCAATGGGATTTTACATTCTTTTGGTGCTCCATAACTAAAGGAATGGGAGCTTATGATTGCTAAATCGAGGTACAACAAGATGGAATATTAGTTGTTTTTTCTTAAAATGCTAGAAAACGCGCTCTATCCTCGTTGCTTTCACACGCTCCGAAGTGGCAAATAGACGTGGCGGATAGATGTGGACTTCTAGTACCACACGTCACTGGCCTAGGTAAGATAACATCCCATATTTGGCCGACTGTTAAGGAGGCCTTCTATAGGGTGACTCAATCGGATTTTGTCCGTCACACTTTTGTGGTCACATTTTTTTTTCTTTTCTCCATCTCAATTTCTTCAAAATTGATCAAATCTTAATGGATTTGGATCAAACTTTCGCCAGATTCTTCTAATTGACCAACAACCTCATCCCAATTTCACATCAATTTCTACTTTTCATTCATCACATCAAACTCAGATTTTTTGCCTTCACAATTTTACATAATCAAACAAATTGATTCCTAAATTATATCAAACACAATTAAGAAAACGAATTCCCTGCTCAAAGTTCTTCAAAATACCCATTAGATCGATTGGTATCGATCAATTTCATCACTATCTTCATTAAAAAAAAAACAGAGAATTTCATCAAGATCCCATCAAAATCACTTATAAATTCAACCACGAAAATAAAATAGTGAATAGAGACATGGGTTTTCTTAGAATGACTTACCTTTTCAGAAAATGATGTTAAGGAAAAGAGATGGTGGTGGCTGTAAGGGAGGAGAAGGTTACAGCAGCCGAAGAGAAGAAGAACATGAATAGTGTTGACTAGAGTTGCTTAATTTTAGGGTTAGATTGAATGAAGGGCTAGGACTAGGATCAAAGACATATTGTAAATGAATAGTATAGATGTAATCAGCTGGGTTCGTTCATTTTGAATGGTCAAACAGTTTACCGACTAGTTGGATGAACGATTTGGTCCGTTTTGGTTCAAAATTAGACGTGTATAGTTATTTTTTTGTCGGCCCACCCACTGCTGTAGCAGTCATCTAGTTTATTCATTCTCTTTATTTCAGTCAGTTAGTCTTCTTCTTCCCTGTCTCAGATGAAAGTAAATATGATAGATTTAAATAAGGTTTAGCCATTTAGAATGGAATCTTTTGTTCAAGGATTTGAGAATTCAAACTTGGTAGGTTTTGGTTTTAGGGATATTGTTATCGTTGGGTTTCTTGAAAAATTAAGGGGAAAAAAACACCAAACAGATCTATATTTAGAGTTATGATTTTGAGAATTCAGAATTATCTCTACCAGGGGATGAATTAGACGGTGGATTCCTTTTAAATCTCTGGTTTCCATTAATAAGCTCACTTCAACTTAACCCCCATTACCAATTTCTTTTTCTTTCTTAACAGAACCATCTCGATTTTTCTTTCTGTGATTTTCGGATTTGGGTTTATTACCTTTACTTCAAAACTCTTAACACAAAATATCTGAATTTGTAGTTATTTTGACTAAACAAACAGATAATCGAATACCCAACTGATGAAAATATTGTTTTTGAATCATCACATCTGCCTTCTTCTCTGTCATTGTATTACTGTAAATTCACCTAAGTCTCTGAATCAAACCATTTGATTCTTGTTCTTACAATCAAATGGTTGTTGCATGTACAGTCTGTTCAGTATTAACAAGAAGATCTCATCGTGAAGAAATGGGAAACTATGTTCTTCGTTTATATGATTTATTTGTGGGTTTAGAATTTAATCATATAATTTTCAGTTTATAAGCTATTTTATGCCCTAGAAAATTGTCATAATCATATAATTCTTCAATAATCAAACAATCACATAGTATCAATTACGAAGAATGCTAAAAATCATATTCCATTGCAGTTTGAGCTGTGAAACTGGAGAAGAAGATTTCTTTAAGGAAGTGTTTGTGGGTGAAAATGATTTCTGCTGATTTCGGTAATTTCGGCGTGTGGGTGAGAAGCGAATTTAAACCCTAAACAATGTACTGCAAGGGAGTACTTTAGATTCGAGAGATCAATCTGTACAAGTCCGGCCTAAACCAAGAAATGGTCGTTCCAGACTTGCTTCGGTCACAAAGTGGAAGTGAATGGGTTGGTTTTGGGGAGGGAAGTAAGGAAAGTGATGATACCAGAATAGTTGATTCTGGAAGAGTAGTTGTGTTATGACTTGTATCAGAAAGTGGGAAGCTAATAGATGGGAAAGCTAGCAAACGTTTTCTGTGTGGTGTATGCTCCTGACTGAACTTGTTGTTCGGTGGAAATAGGTAAGACCTATTTATACAAGTCGAAATGAAACGTACTCTGGTATCATTAAGGAATAGAAAAATGGGTGAGTAAATGGGAGGAGGTGGTAACAGTTAACGCATGGAATTGATGTTCCATAAAACCGTTAACGCATGGAATTAATGTTCCATAAAACCGTTAACGCATGGAATTGATGTCCCATTAAAGAGCATTTCACCATTAACTCCCTGTATTTACTAACCGCATCATCCTTATGACACTTCCTTATGACGGGCGTAGTGTACGCCGCACGTTGTAAACAGCCAAACCAATACCCAAAGAGGATCCCCCAGTTTGTGATATGTGTTGATGTCTCGAATGTTTTTTGTAGAAAACATGTAGTATATTGTTGTTGCCTGGAAAGTCGAGCTTGGGATACTTTCTATCTTGGTGACCTTCGACGGTCGAGATTTTGCATCTTAAGAGGAAAGGTAGCTGTTGATCGTCGCACGCTTTCGTTTGTTGGTGGCCGCATAGGGAAGGCCAGCGTGGCGCGGCTAGGTTGGCATGCCATTGGCATGGCATGGTGGTGCGGCTAGGTAGGCGTGACCAAACTAGGGTTTTGGGTCAAAGGTTACCATGTGTTGTCTGGTAACCTTGGACGGATAGGATTTGCTCTGGGTATTGAAGGGCGACCGTTGATTGTCGCACGCCTTCGTTTTGGTAGCCGCATAGGGAAGGCCAGCATTGTGGCGTGGCTAGGTTGGCATGCCATTGGCATGGCATGGTTTGGCGTGGCCAAACTTAGGTTTTCGGGCCAAAGGTTACCATGCGTTGTCTGGTAACCTTGGATGGCTAGGATTTGCTCCTGGGATTGAAGGGGATCGTTGATTGTCGCACGCCTTCGTTTTGGTAGTCGGTTTTCGGGCCAAAGGTTACCATGCGTTGTCTGGTAACCTTGGATGGCTAGGATTTGCACCTGGTATTGAAGGGGAACCGTTGATTATCGCACGCCTTCATTTTGGTAGTCGCATAGGGAAGGCCAGCATGGTGGCGCGGCTAGGTTGGCATGCCGTTGGCATGGTATGGTTTGGCGTGGCCAAACTTAGGTTTTCGGGCCAAAGGTTACCATGCGTTGTCTGGTAACCTTGGATGGCTAGGATTTGCTCCTGGGATTGAAGGGGGGGCCGTTGATTGTCGCACGCCTTCGTTTTGGTAGCCGCGTAGGGAAGGCCAGCATGGTGGCGCGGCTAGGTTGGCATGTGTAACACCCCGTGTTTTTAGCATGGCGCATGCTAAAAGATGCGCCATTTTCTTGTGATGAAGCTTCATCCAAAGCTTCCGCAGCGTGAAAAAGGTGGATTGGGTTAGGGCCAATACCGCGCCAAAAATGGCGTATTATGTTTGGCATTTGGCCAAGGGACAATATTGCATCATCATGATGCATTAGGCCAGTTGGGTAAGTGGCCTTGAGCTTACAGCGTAACCATTGCGCATTATGAGAGTTATTGGCCAACAACCAATATCGCACAATCATTGTGCATCAGACCAGAGAGGGCTGGTCGAGAGAATATTGCATAATCATTATGCGATAGGCCAAAGAGAATGTCGCATAATCATTGTGCAGCAGACGGAACGAGTGGTGCACAATCATTGTGCAACAGAACGGAAACTCGGCAATCATTGCCGGTCATTCAGAAATTCATGGCAACGGCCATGAATAGTGAAGCATGTCAATATGCTCCCCTTTTCATACTTGTAGAAATTCCATTAAGACATATATAGGGAGGGGTAGTTGGTTGAAGGTGCATATGCGAACTATGTACCAAGTAAGCTTCATAGCTTAGTTTAAGAGCATAAATGATGCCTAAGGCTCATTTATAGTTGCGTAGCCTTTCGAAGAGGGTATTTGATGCGTTGGCATCACTATGCCCACTTGCGCGGACCCGATGATGCATAATCATTATGCATCTTGGCGGAATGGCCTATACGAACCAGGCCATTCACCGTTTTTGCTAGGCCACAGCCTTGCAAACGATTTGGTTTAATTTTCTCGTCCCTTCGGCAGATGAACTACGGTCATGCTTGATCCCTTTAGAGTAGAGAAGGGTCGTAGGCAGCCGCAATGAGTTGCAGCATTGTCGGTCCAAAGACGTTGGCCCCTCATATCATCTAAGCTTGGTAGCTCGACGCAAGAGATGATTGTGGCCAGACTTGATGAGGCTTAGTTGCATGCCGGTAAGTGGATGCTCATACTTCCTATCAAGTTATAAAGAGATGGTAAGCGAGGTAACGTGGGAAATGGCAAGGGCTTGGTGTGGCCTACGCTAAAGTCTAAGGCTTATGCCTGGACAAGACACGGCAATGTGATTTGCTCAATTAGCTAGGAAATTCATTTATGAATTCCCTACGTAAAGGTAAAGCCAGAGACGCATGAAAAATGCATTGGCATTGGCCTTATGGCCTTAAACCCCTTTGCGGGACAAGGGTAAGTTGGAACAGTGTGGAAGCTAAATTAGATGCGTCATGCTCCACGAGCATGCTTGCAAGGGCAATTGGACGTGCATTTGCCTAGCTTCGAGGCCCGGATCGTAGCTTCATCATGGCGCACCGGGAGATTCTTTGCTCAGGGGCAACGCGCCAAAGGCGTAATTTTCCGGTCCGTCACAGATGGTATCGAGAGCAGGTTCCGAGAAAACTCTAGGGACTTGTGCGAGTGGACTCATTGGCGAGTATCTTCCTTAACGAAAAACTTTAAGTTGGAGAGTAGGCCAACTTATGCGCGGAAAGAGTTGGTAACTGCTATGCCAGTTACATTGCGAATCGAGTTGAGCTTGTATAAGTGCTGTGAGTTTGCCAGGCCTCTGTGGCACCCCGCTTACGAGCATCCGGAAGACCGTCTGGGACGGTGGGTAGACAATGGGGACTCGATCATCCCACACGCTGGCACCGCCAAGGGTGTGCGTTGTCGCCCGCTAGCATCCCACTTACGAGTGGCAACCCGGAAAATCCGTCAGGGACGGTGGCTTGCATCCAACTGCACTGGCATTAGAGATTGGTCCTCACAGTGTTGCGTTGAATTTTTCCTTGTCATTTCGATGACATCTTTCAACCTTGTGAACCTTAGGGACTTCTGAGTGCGTAGTATGGGATGCGCATTCAGGATACCTTGTCGAGATATCCTCTTGGCACTGGCCAATTGCGATTCTTGGTTTTGTTGTGGGCACTTTTGGATCCCTGGGCAGGTGGTATGGGACATGTGCTCAGAAGGTCTAAATTGTTGTTCATGACAACTTGAAGAAACCCGCGATTTTTGAGCTTCTGGTACGGGACTTTTGCTCAGGAAATCCAACTCGAAGAGATTGTCCACAATAGCTTTGGTTTTGAATTTCGGGGACGAAATTCTTTGAAGGGTGTGATAATGTAACACCCCTGTTTTAACGCATGGCGCATGCTAAAAGATGCGCCATTTGCTTGTGATGAAGCTTCATCCAAAGCTTCCGCAGCGTGAAAAAGGTGGATTGGGTTAGGGCCAATACCGCGCCAAAAATGGCGTATTATGTTTGGCATTTGGCCAAGGGACAATATTGCATCATCATGATGCATTAGGCCAGTTGGGTAAGTGGCCTTGAGCTTACAGCGTAACCATTGCGCATTATGAGAGTTATTGGCCAACAACCAATATCGCACAATCATTGTGCATCAGACCAGAGAGGGCTGGTCGAGAGAATATTGCATAATCATTATGCGATAGGCCAAAGAGAATGTCGCATAATCATTGTGCAGCAGACGGAACGAGTGGTGCACAATCATTGTGCAACATAACGGAAACTCGGCAATCATTGCCGGTCATTCAGAATTCATGGTAACGGCCATGAATAGTGAAGCATGTCAATATGCTCCCTTTTCATACTTGTAGAAATTCCATTAAGACATATATAGGGAGGGGTAGTTGGTTGAAGGTGCATATGCGAACTATGTACCAAGTAAGCTTCATAGCTTAGCCGGAAGAGCATAAATGATGCCTAAGGCTCATTTATAGTTGCGTAGCCTTTCGAAGAGGGTATTTGATGCGTTGGCATCACTATGCCACGGCGCGGACCCGATGATGCATAATCATTATGCATTTTGGCGGAATGGCCTATACGAACCAGGCCATTACCGTTTTTGCTAGGCCACAGCCTTGCAAACGATTTGGTTTAATTTTCTGTCCCTTCGCAGATGAACTACGGTCTGTGCTTGATCCCTTTAGAGTAGAGAAGGGTACGTAGGCGTACCGCAATGAGTTGCAAGATTGTCGGTCAAAGACGTTGGCCCCTCATATCATCTAAGCTTGGTAGCTCGACGCAAGAGATGATTGTGGCCAGACTTGATGAGGCTTAGTTGCATGCCCGGTAAGTGGATGCTCATACTTCCTATCAAGTTATAAAGAGATGGTAAGCGAGGTAACGTGGGAAATGGCAAGGGCTTGGTGGCCTACGCTAAAGTCTAAGGCTTATGCCTGGACAAGACACGGCAATGTGACGGTTGCTCAGCTAGCTAGGAAATTCATTTATGAATTCCCTACGTAAAGGTAAAGCCAGAGACGCATGAAAAATGCATTGGCATTGGCCTTATGGCCTTAAACCCCTTTGCATGACAAGGGTAAGTTGGAACAGTGTGGAAGCTAAATTAGATGCGTCATGCTCCACGAGCATGCTTGCAAGGGCAATTGGACGTGCATTTGCCTAGCTTTGAGGCCCGGATCGTAGCTTCATCATGGCGCACCGGGGAGATTACTGCCTGCGGGGCAACGCGCCAAAGGCGTAATTTTCCGGTCCGTCACAGCATGCCTTTGGCATGGTATGGTTTGGCGTGGCCAAACTTAGGTTTTCGGGCCAAAGGTTACCATGCGTTGTCTGGTAACCTTGGATGGCTAGGATTTGCTCCTGAGATTGAAGGGGGATCGTTGATTGTCGCACGCCTTCGTTTTGATAGTCGCGTAGGGAAGGCCAGCATGGTGGCGTGGCTAGGTGCGTTTGGCATGATGGGGCCAAGAGCTTAGCATGACGTTGGCACATGGTGCGGCTAGTATGGCTAGGGCCAAGGCAAGGTGCGGTTTGGCTTGGCATGGTGGGGCCAAGGGTTTGGCATGCCGTTGGCACATGGCACGGCTAGCATGGCTAGGGCCAAGGCAAGGTGCGGTTTGGATTGGCATGGTGGGGCCAAGGGTTTGCATGCCGTTGGCACATGGTGCGGCTAGCATGACTAGGGCCAAGGCAAGGTGCGGCTTGGATTGGCATGGTGGGGCCAAGGGTTTGGCATGCCGCTGGCACATGGCGCGGCTAGCATGGCTAGGGCCAAGGCAAGGTGCGGTTTGGCTTGGCATGGTGGGGCCAAGGGTTTGGCATGCCGTTGGCACATGGCGCGGCTAGCATGGCTAGGGCCAAGGCAAGGTGCGGTTTGGCTGGCATGTGGAGCCAACGGTTTGGCGTGACCAAGCTAGGTTTTTGGGCCAAAGGTTACCATGTGTTGTCTGGTAACCTTGGACGGCTAGGATTTTCTCCTATGATTGAAAGATGGCCGTTGATTGTTGCAGGCCTTTGTTTTGGCAGCCAGCGTTGTGCATGGCGTGTTGGAACGGCAAGCATGCTTGGTATGCTCTAGCGTGGAGATGTAGCTGGCATGGCTTGCCATTGGCACATGGGGTGCGGCTAGCATGGTCGGAATGCCTTGGCGCGGTAGGTGTGGCTGGCATGGTTTGCCATTGGCACAGGGGGTGCGGCTAGCATGGTTGGCATGCCTTGGCGCGGTAGGTGTGGCTGACAAGGTTTTCCATTGGCACAGGGAGTGCGGCTAGCATGGTTGGCATGCCTTGGCGTGGTAGGTGTTGCTGGCAAGGTTTGCCATTGGCACAGGGGGTGCGGCTAGCATGGTTGGCATGCCATGGCACAGTAGGTGTGGCTGGAACGGTTTGCCATTGGCACGTGTGGCGTGGGAATTAGGGTTTTGGCCTACCGAAACCCTAATTAGCATTAAAAAAAGGTACCCTGGTAATTTTCTCGTAGTCAAATTAAAGAGTTCAATAAATGTGCTTGGTGGAGACATTATTACTCAAGTTCTGTGACGTCATTGCATGACTAGGGTTTTATGATTTTAACCCTAAGCTAAAAATCACCATCAACAGGAAGAAAAGTCTAGCAAGGTTCCGTTTGGTAAAGTGATTTCTTTCTCTCACTTAAGACTGAGACGTGGAATTCATTTATCTAAATCACCAAGCCAGCTCACCGTACCACCTCAGAGTGCGAGTAAGTCGCGATGCGCCTAGCGCGACCGTCTTTCTTTTTAATATGCATATACACGCACAAGGTATAACCAAGTATACTCATTGTTTTCACTTGTGGCGGAGAAAGAGAAATCATGCTTTTTTGGTATTCATGTGATTTTCATTTGATTTGATTTGATTTTGCAGTTGTTGGTGAAACCTCACCCCTACACGGATTAGGTGATGAAACTATTCCTTTTCTTTTTCGCAGAGTTTTAATGTTTTTCCTCTGTTTTAATTTTAGTTTCTTTTGATACGCACAAATTTAGAATCATTTTTTTTATGGGTCTATAATAATCAGAGGAAGAAGATTCAGAAGAGTTTATGAGGAATTTATCTCTGAACAGTAAGGTATATTGCTTTTATGCCTGCGTTTCAATTTGCAATCCTTTCCCAAACTGATCGCAAACTTTACCATTTGACTTGAAGATAATCACAGTACGTACGAATTTTCCTTAATAAAAGATTTCCGGTGGCGGAACTGGAAATTTAACTTGGGGGTGGCTTTGGGTTTTTAGGGGTGGCTTAAGCCTATTAAATGGGCTTATTTTTATCAGCCCAAGCAAAATAGGTAGTGAAAAAAAAGGGTTTTTGGGCTTCTAGGGCTTGCTTAAGCCAGCCCTAGTCTGGGCATAGTTCCGCCTGGATTTCCCATTTGATAGTTTGCGATCCATTTGGGTATGGATAGTTGATTATCACAACACTCGGGTCAAAGGGAACAAGAATTCAGGGTGAGGTTGTGTTTTCTTTGTATACAAGGTTATATATCATCCTTAATAAAAATGGGTTTTATTAATATGATGTCTAACTTTCTCACCAATTCTTTTTGGTAGTAGTCTCTTAGATTAGTTGATAGTTAAGCCTGAGAAAAATTCAAGGTGCTGGAAAAAGATATTTTTTATTGAGATGTCAAAAATATTGGGATTTTGTTTTTATTGATATATTTTTTAGATATCGATTAGCATTATTTCCGAAACAGGTTCGTCTTTTTTTTTATGGTTTTATTGCCGATCAGTATTTTATTTGTTTTGCAAGTCGGAAATGCAAATATTATATATTATTTCAGAAGGCATTTTAGATTTTGTCGCGTGGAAATAAACAATATTTTTTTTTATTATATATATTATATATGCATATGTACAGAAACCATATTTTCTTTCTCTGTTTAAGAGGCAATGTGACGGACCGGAAAATTACGCCTTTGGCGCGTTGCCCCGCGGGCCGTAACTCCCCCGGTGCGCCATGATGAAGCTACGATCCGGGCCTTAAGGCAAGGAAAATCCACGTCCATTTTCCCTTGCAAGCATGCTCGTGGAGCATGGTGCAGCTAACTTAGCTTCCACACCGTTCCCAACTTACCCTTGTTCTGAGAAGGCCTTATTAAGTAAGCAAAACTTTCTTAAAACGGCAAAAACGGCCTTTTGAGGCCCTAAACGATGGAATATGGCTAAATTCTTGTGACCATGTGGATAAATCAACATGTCTTGATCTTTGGGCCGTTTCCCATCAAAATGGACTCCTCTTGAGCTAAATTACGACACTCGGGTTTTTAGCCTATGTCGAACGCCTTGATATGAAGTATGAGCATCCAGTGAATGGAATGCAACTTGCCTCATCAAGTTTGGCCACAATCATCTCTTGCGTCGAGCTACCGAGCTAGATGATATGAGAGGCCAGAATGTCGCAATCATCTCACAGTTAGATGATATGAGCGACAAAGTGCTGGACCGGCAATGATGCAACTAATTGCGGCTGCCTACTTACCCTTCCCTACTCTAAAGGGATCAAGCACAGAATGTAGTTCATCCACAAAGGGACAAGCAACTTATTCCAACTCGTTTGCTAGGTCGTGGCCAAGCAATAATGGAAATGGCCTAGTCCGTATAGGTCGTTCCGTCAAAATGCATCCAAGTGATGCATGTTTGGTCCGCAATATGGCATAACGATGCCTAAGCATCAAATGCCCTCTTCGCGAGGCTAAACAACTATAAATGAGCCTGAGGCATCATTTATACTCTTCCGGCTAAGCTATGAAGCTTACTTGGTGCATAGTCCGCATATGCACCATCAACCAACTACCCCTCCCTATATATGTCTTAATGGAATTTCTATAAGTATGGAAAGGGGACCAAAAATCTTTCATTAACTCCCCGTTTACTATTCATGGTCGTTGCCATGTATTTTCCTGAATAACCGGCCAAGATGGCTATACATTCAGTCCTGGCTCACATGCCAGTTCCATTGTCCGGCCATGTGGGCTGTCCACTACCAACCCGATGTCCGGCCATGTTGGACGTCCACTTCCAACCCGATGTCCGGCCATGTTGGCCGTCCACTTCCAACCCGATGTCCGTCCATGTTGGCCGTCCGCTGCTAACTCGATGTCCGGCCATGTTGGCCGTCTGCTGCCAACCCGATGTCCGGCCATGTTGGCCGTACATTTTCAAGGTCATCTACCCAACTGACCTAATGCATCATTTGATGCAAGATTGGCTCTTGGCCAATGTAGCTTCCAACCAATGCCATATTAGCCTTAGCCAATATGCATATGCGATGTGTCTTACTTGGCACCAAATATGGCCCAGGGTCAAATGCATCTCACCATGCAAAGGAAGCTTTGGATGAAGCTTCATCACAAGCAAATGGCGCATCTTTTAGCACGCGCCATGCTAAAAACACGGGGTGTTACATTATCACACCCTTCAAAGAATTTCGTCCCCGAAATTCAAAACCAAAACTATTGTGGACAATCTTCGAGTTGGATTTCCTGAGCAAAGTTCCATACCAGATGCTCAGAAATCATGGGTTTCTTCAAGTTGTCATGAACAACAATTTAGACCTTCTGAGCACATGTCCCATACCACCTGCCCAGGAATCCAAAAAGTGCCCACAACAAAGCCAAGAATCGCAATTGGCCAGTGCCAAGAGGATATCTCGACAAGGTATCCCAGATAGCATCCCATACTACCACCCAGGAATCGCTAAGGTTCACAAGTTGAAAGATGTCATCGAAATGACAAGGAAAAACTCAACGCAACACTGTGAGGACCAATCTCTAATGCCAGTGCAGTTGGATGCAAGCCACCGTCCCTGACGGATTTACCGGGTTGCCACTTGTAAGTGGGATGCTAGCCGGGCCTGACAACACACACCCTTGGCCAGTGCCAACGTGTGGGGATGATCAGTCCCATTGTCTACCCACCGTCCCAGACGATCTTCCGGATGCTCGTAAGCGGGGTGCCACGAGGCTGGCAAACTCACAAAAGACTTATACAAGCTCAACTCGATTTGCAAAGTAACTGGCCCAAAGAGCACAAACTCTTTCCCCGCGAAGTTGGCCTACTCTCCAACTTTAAGTTTTCCGTTAAGGAAAATACTTGCCAATGATTCCATTCCGCACAAGTCCCTAGAGTTTTCTCGGAACTTGCTCTGATACCATCTGTAAAGGACCGGAAAATTACGCCTTTGGCGCGTTGCCCCGCGGGCCGTAACTCCCCCGGTGCGCCATGATGAAGCTACGATCCGGGCCTTAAGGCTAGGAAAATCCACGTACATTTTCCCTTGCAAGCATGCTCGTGGAGACTGGTGCAGCTAACTTAGATTCCACACCATTCCCAACTTACCCTTGTTCTGAGAAGGCCTTATTAAGTAAGCAAAACTTTCTTAAAACGACAAAAACGGCCTTTTGAGGCCCTAAACGATGGAATTTGGCTAAATTCTTGTGACCATGTGGATAAATCAACATGTCTTGATCTTTGGGCCATTTCCCATCAAAATGGACTCCTCTTGAGCTAAATTACGACACTCGGGTTTTTAGCGTATGTCGAACGCCTTGATATGAAGTATGAGCATCCAGTGAATGGAATGCAACTTGCCTCATCAAGTTTGGCCACAATCATCTCTTGCGTCGAGCTACCGAGCCAGATGATATGAGAGTCCAGAATGTGGCAATCATCTCACGGTTAAATGATATGAGCGACAAAGTGCTGGACCGGCAATGATGCAACTCATTGCGGCTGCCTATGTACCCTTCCCTACTCTAAAGGGATCAAGCACAGACCTTAGTTCATCCACGAATGGACAAGCAACTTATTCCAAAGCGTTTGCTAGGCCGTGGCCAAGCAATAATGGAAATGGCCTAGTCCGTATAGGCCGTTCCGTCGAAATGCATCCAAGTGATGCATGTTTGGTCCGCAATATGGCATAACGATGCCTAAGCATCAAATGCCCTCTTCGCGAGGCTAAGCAACTATAAATGAGCCTGAGGCATCATTTATACTCTTCCGGCTAAGCTATGAAGCTTACTTGGTGCATAGTCCGCATATGCACCATCAACCAACTACCCCTCCATATATGTCTTAATGGAATTTCTACAAGTATGGAAAGGGGACCAAAAATCTTTCATCAACTCCCCGTTTACTATTCATGGCCGTTGCCATGTATTTTCCTGAATAACCGCCAAGATGGATGTACATTCAGTCCTGTCTCACATGCCGCCCATTGTCCGGCCATGTGGGCCGTCCATCAACACGATGTCCGGCCATGTTGGCGTCCACTTCCAAACCGATGTCCGGCCATGTTGGCCGTCCACTTCCAACCCGATGTCCGCCATGTTGGTCGTCCACTTCCAACCCGATGTCCATGTTGGTCTCTCCGCCGCGAACCCGATGTCCGCCATGTTGGCCGTCCACTTCCAACCCGATGTCCGGCCATGTTGGCCATCCACGCCAACCCGTCCCGGCCATGTTGGCCGTCCGATGACTGTCCCGGCCATGGTTGGCCGTACATTTTCAAGGTCATCTTCCCAACTGACCTAATGCATCATTTGATGCAAGATTGGCTCTTGGCCAATGTAGCTTCCAACCAATGCCATATTGGCCTTAGCCAATATGCATATGCGATGTGCCTTACTTGGCACCAAATATGGCCCAGGGCCAAATGCATCTCACCATGCAAAGGAAGCTTTGGATGAAGCTTCATCACAAGCAAATGGCGCATCTTTTAGCACGCGCCATGCTAAAAATACGGGGTGTTACATTATCACATCTTTCAAAGAATTTCGTCCCCGAAATTCAAAACCAAAACTATTGTGGACAATCTCTTCGGGTTGGATTTCCTGAGCAAAGTTCCATACCAGATGCTCAGAAATCACGAGTTTCTTCAAGTTGTCATGAACAACAATTTAGACCTTCCGAGCACATGTCCCATACCACCTGCCCAGGAATCCAATAAGTGCCCACAACAAAACCAAGAATCGCAATTGGCCAGTGCCAAGAGGATATCTCGACAAGGTATCCCAGATAGCATCCCATACTACCACCCAGAATCCCTAAGGTTCACAAGTTGAAAGATGTCATCGAAATGACAAGGCAAAACTCAACGCAACACTGTGTGGACCAATCTCTAATGCCAGTGCAGTTGGATGCAAGCCACCGTCCCTGACGGATTTACCGGGTTGCCACTCGTAAGTGGGATGTTAGCCGGGCCTGACAACGCACACCCTTGGCCAGTGCCAACGTGTGGGGATGATCAGTCCCATTGTCTACCCACCGTCCCAGACGGTCTTTCGGATGCTCGTAAGCGGGGTGCCATAGAGGCCTGGCAAACTCACAGTACTTATACAAACTCAACTCAATTTGCAAAGTAACTGGCCCAGCAGTTACAAACTCTTTCCCGCGCAGAAGTTGGCCTACTCTCCAACTTTAAGTTTTCCGTTAAGGAAAATACTTGCCAATGAGTCCATTCCGCACAAGTCCCTAGAGTTTTCTCGGAACTTGCTCTGATACCATCTGTGACGGACCGGAAAATTACGCCTTTGGCGCGTTGCCCCGCGGGCCGTAACTCCCCCGGTGCGCCATGATGAAGCTACGATCCGGGCCTTAAGGCTAGGAAAATCCACGTCCATTTGCCCTTGCAAGCATGCTCGTGGAGCATGGTGCAGCTAACTTAGCTTCCACACCGTTCCCAACTTACCCTTGTTCTGAGAAGTCCTTATTAAGTAAGCAAAACTTTCTTAAAACGGCAAAAACGGCCTTTTGAGGCCCTAAACGATGGAATTTGGCTAAATTCTTGTGACCATGTGGATAAATCAACATGTCTTGATCTTTGGGATGTTTCCCATCAAAATGGACTCCTCTTGAGCTAAATTACGACACTCGGGTTTTTAGCGTATGTCGAACGCGTTGATATGAAGTATGAGCATCCATTGAATGGAATGCAACTTGCCTCATCAAGTTTGGCCACAATCATCTCTTGCGTCGAGCTACCAAGCCAGATGATATGAGAGTCCAGAATGTCGCAATCATCTCACAGTTAGATGATATGAGCGACAAAGTGCTGGACCGGCAATGATGCAACTCAATGCGGCTGCCTACGTACCCTTCCCTACTCTAAAGGGATCAAGCACAGACCGTAGTTCATCCACGAAGGGACAAGAAACTTATTCCAACTCGTTTGCTCGGCCGTGGCCAAGAAATAATGGAAATGGCCTAGTCCGTATAGGCCGTTCCGTCGAAATGCATCCAAGTGATGCATGTTTGGTCCGCAATATGGCATAACGATGCCTAAGCATCAAATTCCCTCTTCGCGAGGCTAAGCAACTATAAATGAGCCTGAGGCATCATTTATACTCTTCCGGCTAAGCTATGAAGCTTACTTGGTGCATAGTCCGCATATGCACCATCAACCAACTACCCCTCCCTATATATGTCTTAATGGAATTTCTACAAGTATGGAAAGGGGACCAAAAATCCTTCATCAACTCCCCGTTTACTATTCATGGTCGTTGCCATGTATTTTCCTGAATAACCGGCCAAGATGGTTGTACATTCAGTCCTGGCTCACATGCCAGTTCCATTGTCCGGCCATGTGGGTCGTCCACTGCCAACCCGATGTCCGGCCATGTTGGCCGTCCACTTCCAACCCGATGTCCGGCTATGTTGGCCGTCCACTATTAACCCGATGTCCGGCCATGTTGGCCGTCCACTTCCAACCCGATGTCCGGCCATGTTGGCCGTCCGACATGGCCGTCCACTTCCAACCCGATGTACGGCCATGTTGGCCGTACATTTTCAAGGTCATCTACCCAACTGACCTAATGCATCATTTGATGCAAGATTGGCTCTTGGCCAATGAAGCTTCCAACCAATGCCATATTGGCCTTAGCCAATATGCATATGCGATGTGCCTTACTTTGTACCAGATATGGCCCAGGGCCAAATGCATCTCACCATGCAAAGGAAGCTTTGGATGAAGCTTCATCACAAGCAAATGGCGCATCCTTTAGCACGCGCCATGCGAAAAACACGGGGTGTTACATTATCACACACTTCAAAGAATTTCGTCCCCGAAATTCAAAACCAAAACTATTGTGGACAATCTCTTCGATTTGGATTTCCTGAGCAAAGTTCCATACCAGATGCTCAGAAATCATGGGTTTCTTCAAGTTGTCATGAACCACAATTTAGACCTTCTGAGCACATGTCCCATACCACCTGCCCAGGATCCAAAAAGTGCCCACAACAAAACCAAGAATCGCAATTGGCCAGTGCCAAGAGGATATCTCGACAAGGTATCCCAGATAGCATCCCATACTACCACCAGGAATCCCTAAGGTTCACAAGTTGAAAGATGTCATCGAAATGACAAGGCAAAACTCAACGCAACACTGTGAGGACCAATCTCTAATGCCAGTGCATTTGGATGCAAGCCACCATCCCTGACGGATTTACCGGGTTGCCACTCGTAAGTGGGATGCTAGCCGGGCCTGACAACGCACACCCTTGGCCAGTGCCAACATGTGGGGATGATCAGTCCCATTGTCTACCACCTTCCCAGGAGGTCTTCCGGATGCTCGTAAGCGGGGTGCCACGGAGGCCTGGCAAACTCACAGTACTTATACAAGCTCAACTCGATTTGCAAAGTAACTGGCCCAGCAGTTACAAACTCTTTACCGCGCAGAAGTTGGCCTACTCTCCAACTTTAAGTTTTCCGTTAAGGAAAATACTTGCCAATGAGTCCATTCCGCACAAGTCCCTAGAGTTTTCTCGGAACTTGCTCTGATACCATCTGTGACGGACCGGAAAATTACGCCTTTGGCGCGTTGCCCCGCGGGCCGTAACTCCCCCGGTGCGCCACGATGAAGCTACGATCCGGGCCTTAAGGCTAGGCAAATCCACGTCCATTTGCCCTTGCAAGCATGCTCGTGGAGCATGGTGCAACTAACTTAGCTTCCACATCGTTCCCAACTTACCATTGTTCTGAGAAGGCCTTATTAAGTAAGCAAAACTTTCTTAAAACGGAAAAAACGGCCTTTTGAGGCCCTAAACGATGGAATTTGGCTAAATTCTTGTGACCATGTGGATAGATCAACATGTCTTGATATTTGGGCCGTTTCCCATCAAAATGGACTCCTCTTGAGCTAAATTACGACACTCGAGTTTTTAGCCTATGTCGAACGCCTTGATATGATGTATGAGCATCCAAGAATGGAATGCAACTTGCCTCATCAAGTTTGGCCACAATCATCTCTTGAGCATCCAAGCCAGATGATATGAGAGGTCGGATGCAATCATCTCACCTTAGATGATATGAGCGACAAAGTTTGGCCACAATGATGCAACTCATTGCGGTTGCCTAGCCCTTCCCTACTCTAAAGGGATCAAAACGACCTTAGTTCATCCACGATGGGACAAGCAACTTATTCCAACTCGTTTGCTAGGTCCAAGAATGGAAATGGCCTAGTCCGTATCATCTCAAATGCATCCAAGATGCATGTTTGGTCCGCAATATGGCATAACGATGCCTAAGCATCAAATGCCCTCTTAGCGAGGCTAAGCAACTATAAATGAGCCTTATGCATCATTTATACTCTTCCGGCTAAGCTATGAAGCTTACTTGGTGCATAGTCCGCATATGCACCATCAACCAACTACCCTTCCCTATATATATGTCTTAATGGAATTTCTACAAGTATGGAAAGGGGACCAAAAATCTTTCATCAACTCCTCGTTTACTATTCATGGCCATTGCCATGTATTTTCCTGAATAACCGGCCAAGATGGTTGTACATTCAGTCCTGGCTCACATGCCAGTTCCATTGTCCGGCCATGTGGGTCGTCCACTGCCAACCCGATATCCGACCATGTTGGTCGTCCACTTCCAACCCGATGTCCGTCCATGTTGGCCGTCCACTGCTAACCCGATGTCCGGCCATGTTGGCCGTCCACTTCCAACCCGATGTCCGGCCATGTTGGCCGTCCACTTCCAACCCGATGTCCGGCCATGTTGGCCGTCCGCTGCTAACCCGATGTCCGGCCATGTTGGCCGTCCACTTCCAACCCGATGTCCGTCCATGTTGGCCGTCCACTGCCAACCCGATGTCCGTCCATGTTGGTCGTACATTTTCAAGGTCATCTACCCAACTGACCTAATGCATCATTTGATGCAAGATTGGCTCTTGGCCAATGTTGCTTCCAACGAACGCCATATTGGCCTTAGCCAATATGCATATGCGATGTGCCTTACTTGGCACCAGATATGGCCCAGGGCCAAATGCATCTCACCATGCAAAGGAAGCTTTGGATGAAGCTTCATCACAAGAAAATGGTGCATCTTTTAGCACGCGCCATGCTAAAAACACGGGGTGTTACAGGCAAAATGCCCCAATTTCGACCGTCACCTTGTCAAAATGCCCCGAACATGTGTACCCACACGTGTAGGACTTTTACATTAATGTCCTTCGCGTCTAGATCAAATATAAGAAAATTCCCACAGTGTCCAAAATGATTAGATTACGACACGTGCCCCAGGTAATAAAACGGACGGTGACAGATCCCGACCGTTGGTATAACGACTATTTTTTCAGAAAATGACTCTTATATATTGTGGTGATCCAGAACATATTTAGCAAGGGATTGGGTTGTTTCTTCATCAACTTTAATGGCTGCTAGCTCGAGCATTAAAATGCAGGAATGTGAAATGTGTAGCGAAAAAATCATGAATCCATGGATTGTCCTTGGATTTACTCACGGTGTAAACTAGTTCCTTGTAATGGAATTCGAAAGCTTCTAAAGGTTAAAGATGGTGTCAATTCAGGGAAGAAATTCTTTTCTTGTTCTAATCATATGTGTTCGTATTTTTAATGGTTTGATGGAGCTAATGATGCAATTAAATCCATGGCACCTCAGTACAAGGGAGGTTGTGATGCTTGTGCTGGTGATCACAGATTTTCTGAATGTCCTTGGTCACAGACTCCTTGTATCAACCCCAAATGCCATTCAACTAAGGTGAGGATGTTAAACATAGCTCAGACATCATGGAATTATGGTATTGGGTACCTAAAATGCCAAAAGTGTGAAGATTTCCAATGGGTTTCGGATGCAATCTTTGTGGAAAAACAAAAGCAATTTTACAATTCTGAAGATCAAATTTGTGCACAATTTGAAGATAAAGTGCAGAATTAGAAGTTAACTCATGTCAACAAAGTTAATGTAACAGATTGGAAGTATTTCTCAATGTAATGTTAGTTTGCAGTTATTAGTATTTTAAATGAAATAACCTAGATTAACAAATAAAAGCATCACTATCTCCATACTTTAAAAACCATACATTCATAAGTAAAATACTGTCAACACTCTTAAAACAGAAACTGACTACTAGTATGTTTGCCATTACAAACTTCATAAGTCTAGAAATGCTAAAAGAAATAAGGGAAAACAGGAACTAACATTTCTGATATTACTGATATTTAGAGTTAGGATTTCTAACCCTTTTTGATGGTGGTTCAAAAATGTTGATTATTTGGCTAGAAATATTAATAGTACCATGATAAGTCTGGTTAAAACAGGC
This sequence comes from Papaver armeniacum, assembly GCA_023531295.1. Taxonomy (NCBI): domain Eukaryota; kingdom Viridiplantae; phylum Streptophyta; class Magnoliopsida; order Ranunculales; family Papaveraceae; genus Papaver; species Papaver armeniacum. Next base: position 622,334 of record JAJJWW010017064.1, on the reverse strand, counting down.
AGATGAAAGTGTATAAGAAGTAGATGGATGTGTTACCTTCCTTTTGGGTGCAGTGGAGGAGGATGGTGCAGTTGTCTTACCCTTTTTATGGGAACCAGCTGAAGAAGTAGATGGTGTAGTAGCAGCTGCTTTTCCCTTTGACAATGGTGGTACCTCAGCTGATTTCTTTGATGCAGATGTTGTTGCTTTCTTTGATGCAGATGTTGTTGAAGTATTTGGTGCAGACAAGGCCTTCCTCATCTTCTTTGTTGGTGTAGCAGTAATACAAAACTCATCCCCATTAACAGAACACTCCATTCTAACTCCTTTCTTCTTGCGGTTAGACCCAACTGGAGGACCTTGACATGTAAGGATGTTATGATCAAGACCTTTACATACACTGCACTTTGTTACTCTTTTGCGCGGCTTGTTCTTGTCATACCAAGACTTCTTTCTTTTGACACAAGGTCTTCCCCTATCTCTCAATCTGTGTGGATGTACAATGTTGATATCAGTCTGCAAACAAAAGAAAGTTAGGGTTAGTATACTTTAAATGCACAGATCTAGAGAATAATGAAAAAAATAATGATAAAATAAAGTAAAAGGACAAAAATATATAACATTTTTCAATGAAAAGATTCTGAAAACAAAAATATCAGACAATGGAAAAAGTTAAAGCATTTGAGATCTAGACAAACCTTACACTACACCAAATTCTGGGATTAGAAACAGAACCAAGCCGTTACTAAAATGGGTTGTAACGGCTCCTGCCTGTTGCAAAAGTGGGTGTTACATTTTTTTGTAACGGCTTTGTGGCAGCTACGAATATTGGTTGTAACGGCCCTAAATAAATTGTGAGCCGTTACTAATTTGCCACGTGGGAACAGACTTGGTCGTTACGAAATTTCTTTTGTAACAACGTCGTAATAAATTGCGGCCGTTACAAACTTTTTTGTAACAACAAAAAAATTACTGCCAGTCAATATTGACCTGGTCAAAATTGGTCTGTATTGACCAATTTTGACCAGGTCAGTATTTACCGGCAGTTCATTTTCTGCCGGAAATAAGCCGGAATTTCTATTAACCTGCATCCACCTTTCATATCACATTCAACAATGAATTTACATTACATACCAATTCATGTCGACAAAGAACACAAATTCTTCTAAGTACAATTTTTTTTTGTTAAGTACAAAAATTCTTCTAAGTACCAGTATTTTTGTTAAGTATCAAATTCTAAGGGAATAGATAAAAACTAAGTTCCAAATTTCTAATGCAATACACAAAAACTTACTAACTTCCTACATAGAAGCTAATTGGTCCAGCTGCTCATCCCGGTGCCCATCTCGACGATATTAAGCACAATCTTGCTCCTTTGCAGAAAAACAATGACAAACCTTCTCTTAGATGGAACTGAGAAAACAATGGCAAACCTTCTCTTCTTTCTTCTTTTTCTTCCTCCCAAGTTCTTCAGTTGTTTCCACCTAAAACCACCAATCAAATTTCAGTATATACAACTATTCTGATATTACGAAGCTTATAACATAAACCTTATTCACCAAAGGAACCACTTAGGTTAAACTGAAAGATACTACCATGGTTGAGAACACAATGCGCCTAAAATCATTTCATGCATCATCACAACACATTGTAAATTCACTGAGACACATAAAACAGTTGTTACCAAGAGAAGTTATTTACCTTGACTCGATCAGCATCAGACAAGGGTCGAGCAAGTGCATCCCTATTCAGGAGTTGGGTAACAAATTCTATTACAGGTAATGGCTCGATGAAAGCCGTGGAAGACATATCTACAAAAAACAAACATAGTGAATGCTTAGTACTTCGCAAATAGTTATGCAGTAGTCACTTGCTCAAATAAGATGATCAAGTAAGGACTCGTGTATGATATAGATAACTAAGAAGCCGCTTATAGAATGACCAGATCATACATGCTGAAAATCCCAAATTGGCAAATTTAAATAGATTTTAGCAATAAGCAACAATCAAAATTAGAACGCACCAATATTCAATGAAAGACCCATTTGAGTTGGGCGAATACTCTGGTAAAAACCTCTCCAACTTTCTGAACCTTCACCAAGTGATTGTTTTCTCGCCAGGTTGGGGGAATAGAATGAACGACCAACAGGAGCATACCTATTATAACCGATAGAAATCAGTGTAAATCTCAGAACTATGATGTAAAAAATATAAAGCCAGAATGTGATAATACAAGACATACCTAGAAGTTAGGAGCTCACGCAGAACAATGTCAAGAACCTAAAGAGCTTCCTGAGGTGTATCTGCCTGTTTTCCCTGTAAAAACATTCCCAAGTGGTGGAGAGCCGCTCGAGCAGCATATTTAATAGCAACTTTGAACACCATGTCTCTCCTGCATCAGGAAACAAAAGAGAAATATAAGCTTACTGCACATACATGCAAGTGAACATAAAGGAAATGAAAGGCATCAAAGCGACAACCTACCAGCTCCAGTGCCATCATCCTCGTCAATCAAGGTAATCGAGAAATCCTTGTTAGAAAAAGGTAATGGTCCAAATGGTATAAAGACTCTTCCTTCCATCGTAAGCGTGAAGAAGGCGTCTTCCAAGATGCGACTCCTATATAATTTCACTAGCCGCTCCATAATGCCCTGTTGACACCCCTTGATGTACCTTCGGAGTGATGGAAACCTGGCAACACAAGTGGATGATTAATAAACCAATAAAGTTCTAAGACATTAGTAAAAAGCAAATGGATTAAAAGAGACCCTTACATCATATTGGTGTAAATCCTTGTCGGGTAACTCAGCAAAAAAATGGTTTGCTTTGACCACACATTTGATTCCAGTAGTACCCTTGCCGGGTCGAAGAGGAAATCGCATAGATTTCTTCGGACGCAGGGGCAACAGGCTGACTGGGTGCTAAAGACAAGTCTTGAGCTTGCTGGGTTACTTAACTGTGGTCCCCGGGCTGAGACAAAGATCCAGTGTGTAATGTGATCCCACGATCCATAACTGGAGTGGCAGGTCTATCTAAAGCTATGAAATCATACATATCCTGAAAAGAGTTAAGTAAGGAGCTATTAGCTAAGGCATCAACAGTAAAATAAAATGAATAAAAAGCAATAAAGATAAGAAATGAGATATTAATAGTGCATTAACTACGTACAGGAGAAGGTGAATGCACACACACATGTATATGAAATATTGTTTTTCATATTTCACAGACATACACAAATTCTCATTAAAGCTAAGTGACATGCTTATATGATTTACAAGCTTAATAATCTATAACTACCTTGTCCATTAACCAGAATGCAATAGTTTTGTCACTGACAAGAGCTTGGTCATGACTTTCAGCATAGCAAACACATTTCTCTGACCATCTTCTATTTGTAAGTGTGTAAATAATATCACCCATTTGCCAATGCTCATCTCTTTTCCTGTAACAAATTGTAAACCATGCAGAGTAAATGTGTGTGCCATATCACAGAGGAAAAAAGAGTTTCCACCTACCCATTTGTAAGCTACTTTTGATAGAATAATAACATACAAATTCAAAGATGATACAGAACAACCGCAGACATGGTTACAAACAAAACAGAAGCTCCAACACTACACCTAATGAAAAGCAACACTAAATGATAATAAAATTTTGATGACATTCCAAAGATGGGTACCCCCTCCCTGGAGAATGATAATAAAAAGATGCGCTCTTTATCTCTTTTTGATGCAACTTAGTAACCACAACACGACCTGATTTGTCTCACTTGGAGTTAAAAAGAAAACTATTACATTAACATTAAAAACCATACTTTCTTTGCAACTGGCTGTTACATCAGCGGATTTTTTTTTTCAATAAATAAGAAAACTAATAAGAAAATCAATAAATAAGAAAACTAATAAGAAAATCAAGCAAGCCAAACCTCATCCTTAGAGTCACTGTCATCAGAGCTATCATCGTTGGACTTTTCTTTCTTTTTGGCTACAGCTGCAGGGGCTTTCTTTGCAGGTGCAGATGTTGGGGTTTTCTTTGTAGGAGGTTCCTACAATGGAAAGCAACACAAGTGAGTCAAACTGGTTGAGAAAATTAGAAATTTAAGCACAATACAAGAGTACAGTTGCACAAACACATGGCATAATAAAGGAGTGTCCCGAAAAAGTTTAAAAAAAGTAAAGGAGTCTATAAATAACCAAGCTCACGATGGAAATCAGAAATGTTACAAAACTTGCAAACTCGTATGATTGATCGAACAAAAAGAATATATATGGAGTTAAAAAGAAAAGGTCATTTTCACTTCGACCTTAAAACACGAACTAAGGATAGGCGATATTTAAAGAATGAAAACCGAGAATCTTCTTAACCATGTAATTTATGCGCCACAGTGAGAAACTGGTGTAGTTGTAAACTGGCCATCCTTGTAAACATTAACAAATTGTTGTGGCAGTGCGTGCTCCACCTGTGAAAAAGATTGCAAATTGGAGTTTACTTTTGCCATCCTTACAAATTGTTAAATATCACAGAAATTACCAAATTTACGGGGATCCTAATGTTTATGTTCCGTATATAGAGAGAATAACCTCCATATTGGATGTATATACTTGAACAATAGAGATGAGTCAGATGATCTATCGAGTGTTATGTGAAACAGGAAATTATACTGCACTTGGTACGTATCAATCTAGATCAAATCAAGAGAGAGGGATCCATACCAAATCACCATCAGGTGAGTCCCAGCACTAAAACATTGATTTCGCTCGATTTAGCTGTTGTTATAGAAGTCTCTAAAGAATTTTTGCTTAAATATAGTTGGAAACCTCAAGTATTGTCCATTGAAATCACAGTGCAGAACCACAAAGTAACCACCAGAAAACAAGTGTCAAAAGAGAATCTTGGCTGGGCACATTATGATTTGTGACAATAAGCTTCTTATCCTTTCGTATGTAAAATACCTATATAGATGATACTCAATGATAGCACCACTTCTATCTGCACGGTTCTTTGAATTCATATCGTATGTTACCTTCCTCAACCCTGGGATTATAGGAGGAGAGAAATTCTAATCATTCAAACAACTGAAAGAAAACAAAAAGTGATTCATTTGCTAACCAATAGTGTATAAAATAAAAGAGACATGAACAACTCCTAGAAAATCCTATCAAGAGATAAAATCAGTCAAAAGAAAATTATAGTAACTAAAACAAGAGATAAAATCCTATCAAGAGATAAAATAACAGTTAGATACTTGTGCAACTTGAAAGTGTTAGGACTGCAACGATGTGTTGTATCCTTATCCAAATCTTTAGGAAGGTTGATGGTTGATAATCTGAATGGCTTGAAATGGGAATTTCTATTCCAAAATGAAACCAAATAAAACACAGGAGTCATACTGATAACCACATAACAAAAAAATAAATAGAAAAAAGGTCCTACCTTGACATGCCACATCCAATACATAACTCCTCAGAGATGAATGCCCTAAATTACAAAAACAGAAAACTTTAATAATGATTCAGCATCTTCCCTAAATCTGATTGAAACAAATAGGGGTTTTTTCATTATGAATTTCATCGAACCCTAATTGGTGGATGGGGTGATGGGGATCTGTAAAATTACCAGTCTTGACAACGGGATAACTCTTTTTGCATTCTTGACGGCACTTTTTAGGTTTGCAGATGTCAATCGGTCAGACATGATGCTGATTGATATTTAAGAAGAAGATGATGATGAAACCACCGATTCACACACAGAACGCAGCAGCTGCTCTCTCTTCAAAGAGAATACAGGAAGGGATACAAGTCAAATTAAATTCAATCGAAGAAGATTAACAAAACAAAAATAAGATGAAACAAAGTATTAGATTCACGGATTAACAAGTCGTATTAGGAAAATAGATGAAATGAAACCATAAAAACCAGACGATTGAAAACCCTAAAAATCGAGAAACTTATGATGATAAACACTTACATAGATCGATGAATGAAGATTATTGAACAGATTGAAGAGATTTTAGTGATGGCTTCTCGACTAATGGTTTCACCAGGGTTCATCGATTCATCGGATGAGAGGAAAAGAAGAGAGGCATGAGCATAAGAGAGAAATGAAAAATGAATACTCGATTTGTCGATTCCCTTGGGTATATCCTGAAAATCATGCATGTGAATGGCACACTCATGGGGGAAATATCCTCTAGTATAACTGATCGTGGGTGGAAACATAATGCTATGCATGTGAATGCACACGCACATATTCAAGGTGTGACGACCCAGGTGTGACCAAGCGTGTGACTCGCACGCCTATAAAAAAATTCGTAACGGCTTAGATCTGTTACGAATTTAAAAAAAAATTAGTAACGGCTTCAGCTTGTTACTAATTTTTTGTAACGGCCATTTGTAACGGGAATTTTGTAACGGCCACAAAGCCGTTACGAATGCCTGTTACGAATCCGGGAATTTGGTGTAGTGTTATTTTCATACTCATCAATGTCTCCCAATGGGGTTATTGACCACGAGTAGGTGGTCCTATAGTAGTCCACAGTGTAGTATTTACTGCAGTACCTGCACATTATTGGTGCAATGATCATCATTCATTTAATGCATAACCATATTTAGGTGTAAATCAGTATTCAATTTAAACAAGCAAACCACAACAACATTATTGATGTAAATTTACTTACTGGGCCCAATCAGGATTCAAAGGGAACAAGGCTTTTACAACATGTAGGCAAGGGAACCGCTCAATCGCCACTTTGTCTACATGTACAAGTTTGTTGTTCTACTTTTACCACAAAAACTTTGCCGTAGCTTTGTTGGTCACCTCATACACTTTCACTCTTGAAGGATCACACTCATAGTTACCTCTAAGATTGGACATCACCTCAATGAGATCCTTTCCAGCAGGAACAATATCACCCAATTGCCAAGTTGAAGCAAGCTTTCTTCTATTTGAAAACAGCACCATCACCAAGTGTGTGTACATATCAACTAACTGATTGAGAGGCTTGTCTCTGATCTTGAGGGCCATGTTATTAAAACTTTCTGAAAAGTTGGAGTAGATGTGTTCACAAGCAACATCATGAGGAAACCATGATCTTGCCCAAGACTTTGGCTCTTCATCAATCAGGTACTGGTATGCTTTGGGATCTATCCCTGTCATTTCTTGCATGGCCTCCTAGAAAATATATAGAGTATCTAAGTTAAATCATTTAACTAAAAACATGACAATTCATTCATTACTATTGAAACATGACAATTCATTCATAATATTGAAACATCATACAGACATTACCTCCCAGTGTTTATACTTGCATGCCTTGGAAACCTGCCAAAGAAGGTATGTTAGTCTTGGATTCCTGAATCCCTTGGTCATGAAATTAAAGTATAGATGCCTGAAAAAAAAAAACAAGCCAAACATTAACAGAGATATAATTACAAATGTGTGAATAAGGAAATAAAAATACAAAATGCATTTACCTTAGGCAGTATCTATGATTGGCCAAAGGAAACAACCTTTTAACTGATTCAAGTATGCCCTTCATTCTGTCAGAAATAAAGGTAAGTCCATCCATATCTGGAATCCTTTTCCTCAATTCTTTCAACATCAGGAACCAGTTTTCTTCAGTTTCACTTGTATTAATCATCACACAAATTGGAAATTCTGACCATCTATACCAGTGGCTGAAAGCGTTGCACCACCTAGCTTACCATTTAGGTGAGCTCCATCTAAGCCAATTACCTTTCTACAACCATTCAAAAAAAAACCTTTATCTGTGCATCATAGGCTAAAATGACAGACTCAAATCTGTTATCTTCACCCTCTTTGGTCCAACTGAAATGACCTATGCTGTTTGGGTTCAAAGAAGTAGCAGTTGTGATCAGTTGTGGTGCTTTTGTGTAAGAACTCTCAAAAGTTCCCTTCAACTCTGCTAAAACCAATTTCTGTGTACACAAACAAACCAAATAATACCATTTTACACATACAACAAGTTAAACTAACCATAAAAACTAAGACAAGCATTAGAAACATACTCTTGCATCATTGGCAACCCAATATGGTATGTCAGTTTGCAACTTGGGACTAATGATCTTCTTGGCTATATGTTCTTCCTTGTCCATTGGTGAACCCACATCCATACTTAGCTACAAATTCTGCATTGCATTTTCTGCTGTGGTTTGCATTCATATTTTTACAAGTGTGTTTCATGTTACACTCTCTTACTGTGATTGTGCCTTCCTTTGGACACAGTCTTGCATTAACTTTCCATTCACATCCTTGGGAAACCTTTTTCACACAATATGCATAATGTCTATTCCTATCTCCCTTCTTCACTTTAAAATCCCTATGTTTCAACACTGAATATTCCCTTAAATGATCTCTATAAGCTTCTATGGATCCAAAAGCCATACCGAACTTATTTCCCCGTGTTCAATTTCTGGGAATGTTTTCATTTATCATTTCCAGTCTTTCTTGTTCATTTAAATGTTGTCCAAAGTCTTGTTGCCACTTAGTTTCATACTCTTGGGTGACATCATATATGGATCCAAAAGCCATACCAGAACTTATTTCACCAGGTTCAATTTCAGGAATGTTTTCATTTATCATTTACAATCTTTCTTGTTCCTTTAAATGTTGTCCAAAGTCTTGTTGCCACTTAGTTTAATCCTCTTGGGTGACATCATATATGTGAACCAAATCATGTGAAGTTTCATTTACTAGTACATCCTGCTCTTCATAATAACCACCTTGATTTAAATCTTCATTACAATCATCAGGCTCATTACCAACATCTATACCTCTAGCACACATAGAAACCCAATCTTCATAAATGAACTTTTCTTGTGTTTCTTCATCTTCACTTTCATCTTCACCCTCCTCTGCATCTTCATCTGCATGTTCCTTAAACAGAAACTCAGGCCTATCATCAGGATGACACTCATCTGTATGTACATTGGGAAAATTCACCTGGTCATCTTCATACCCCTGTTCTTGGTTGTCTGTAACAGATGCTTGTGTTGGAACATCTTGTTCTTCATGCACAAAATCAAGTCTTGTTGGTCTCATATCAGGCTTCTTAACATGGTTGTTATCCTGTTTGTTAAGTCTTGGACTCCTCCTAACCTCAACCCTTTTACTAGCTAATTTCTTCTTCACTGGACTTATCACCTCAGTCATACAACTAATCCCACTAGCACTAGCAGTATCACAACAAAAACCCCATTCTACTGTTGTAGGAATAATTGGAGCAATCCACAATCTTACAAAATTGCTTTTATTTGGTTTCCCACTTTTCCAGAATGAATGAACCATATCTTCTGATTCACACTTATCCCATGCATTCCCATCGTTATCACATTCCCATCGTTATCACTAAATAAAAACAACTCAAGATTAGGATCCATACCCTGTTCATTTACCATCATTTCCTTTATCATAGCCATGAATTTATCTCCACTTGTACCAGCTTTACAATCATAAAAATACATGTCCTTAATAGCCATTCTAAAACATTGAAAAAAACAAACTAAAACAGATCAATAATCATGATCAAAACTACAAATACAAAAATAAACAAAATAGCAGCAACATTTTATAAACCCTAATACAGAATTTTGGTATATCCAAACCCTAATCTCAGAAAATGAAATTCTCAATTTTATAAACCCTAATTCTGTTAACATAGATTCAGAACCACAAAACAATATAACCCTAATCAGTTATAAACCCGTTTGACGAAAAAAAAAAAAAAAAAAACCCTAATTTCAGAAATTGAAATTCCCAATTTTATAAACCCTAATTATTTTAAACATAGATTCAAAGCAACGATTACTGGAAATACTAAATACTAAGTCTAAATAACGATCAACATAAGTCAAAAAACCATTAAGAATTTAGATTACTTACCTTTTCCAGTAAATTTTACAGTTCAGTTCTTCACACCATTAAAAATCAGCAAACATTAGTGATCCGTCTCTCTGTCGACCTATCTCTCTCGATCTGTCAGCCTCTTGACCTATCTCTCTCGATCTTCTAAGTTAAGTTCAGTATTCTCCCTCCCTCTCGAAATCCGTCTCTCTCTGGATAACTTTCTCTGATCAGGTTTTGAGTTTCTGTGGATGAAACTCGATAAAGAGAAGATAAGACATTTTGTACACACGTACGGGTTCACACGTGCACCAAAATGACACCGTGTCCTAAATGACACATGACCGTTTTATATCAAACCACGTGGCACCAATAGATGAGTCATCAAAGGGTAAACATTGTAATTTCATCATGCACACGTGAGCAAATGAGGTTCTGACACTTGTCCAATGTTCTCATCCATCTTTTTTTTTATTTTTCTTCGTGATCTGGAGTCCATAGGATATAAACACGTGTCACCATGAATTATTAGCAAGGGTAAAATTGAAATTTAACTCGGGCGTTGACTAGTCAAGATGCCCCGATTTGACTAGATATATCTCTTTTAAGGGAAAAGTAACGTTTGGGGCATTTTGACTTTTTTTTTTAACGTTCGAGGCATTTTGACAAAGTGATGGTCGAAATTGGGGCATCTTGCCTCTTAACCCCTGAAATAAACGATCCATGACAAGAGAAAAAAGAGCTCATAGAAAGAAAGCATATTTCTTTCTTCTTCTTTTATTGAGAGGCGGACGATTTACAGTTGCTGAAAAAAGCATATGGTCTCAAAGACTTTTCTTTTTTGGTTTAGTTCGGACGTGCTTTTAGTTTCCTTTTTTTTTTGTTCTCGATATTATGCTGGCGTATACGAGATCTAAATTTTCCTGGCTAAATTGGGGCCTATACCAATTAATTGGGGCCTATAGGTTTTTCCTTCTCACACCCCAAATTACTCTAGGCACCCAAAACTTATAAAAAATACTAATTTACCCCCACATTAATTTCTAAAACTCACTAATATAAATTCTAATCTTTCTATTTTCAGTAAATCCAAAATCAAAAAAAACATAAACCTAAAAAATCTTTCCATTTCTATCATAAACTTTCCAAATTCTCAAAACCCTAATCAAATTTTTTTTTTCATCCTCTACTCCGACGATCTTCGATCCAACCAAGAAGAAGGTAAATCTCCATCAACCCATCTTCTTAACTTATTGATTTACATCTTTAAATCATTGTTTTTGACAAATCAAAACTCTGATTATACCCAGAATCGGTTTATATTGACCTATCGAATAAACCGATTCTGGATTTTTTGACCATGAAGATCATGCACAGTAATCGGTTTACATTAGGATTAACATTATCCGATTGTGTTTATATGCCAGAATCGGTTTATATATGTAATATGTATAATCCGATTAATATAGTCTTTTCATATTTCTTTTAGAATCGAGTTACATATATTTCTTTATGTACCGATTTTAACTTGTTTTTTGTTTATTTTTTGTGTAGAATGGACTTCGGACACCTACCATTCTACAATCGAGATTTAACCGTGGAGGATATCTTGAGGCAACCACAAAGAGTGCCGGTGAGGAGCCTATACAATTTTGCATTCGGAGCTGAAACCCGGCTTGAACAAGCCCTGGAATTGATTGATAAGCTTTCACTTGAAGAGCTTATTGAGGTCATCACCTTCGCCAGGATGAGGAGAAACATGATTTCATCTGGGAGGGAGGTCCATGCAAAAATGCAAGATATGTGGGAACTAATGGCTGAAGCACAAGCTGCTGCTCCTGATGGTGGTGATGCTGGTGATGCTGCTCCTGCTGATGATGGTGATGATGGTGATGCTGGTGTTGGTGCTCCTGCTGATGGTGGTGATGCTGGTGCCGGTGCTCCTGCTGTTTAAGTTTTACATATTAAAAGTTTAAGTTTACAAGACTTGTGGTTATTTTAAGGTTTTTATTTTGGATGATATCTGTGTTGAACTTGATGAACTTGAAGCTTTAATTATTATTATGTGTTGCTCTATAATTCTAGACTGACATGTCAAGAATCGGTTTACTCGATATGTCTTTATAAACCGATTATGCAGGCCAATCTTTCTGGATGTTATTGAATCGGATCACAGATGGAAATATATAAACCGATTATGCAGGCCAATCTTTCTGGATGTTATAGAATCGGATCACATATGGAAATATATAAAACCGATTAGTATCGGTGAAAATTCAAAATTTAAAATGACTCTAATCGGTTTACTTTGGTCGCAAGAAAGACCGATTCATTGTGGCATATAAACACAATCGGATTTTATAGTCCTTCTAAAAGACCGATTATTTCAAATTATTACATGTTTTTCAAAAAAAAATAGTCGTTTGGGACTTTCTCTATAAATAGAGACCTCACCCTTGGACCCCATTTGCCCAAAAATAGATCATTTTATTTCCCCTCACTCCATATCCTCCACAACTACTCATTTCATACATATACATACAAGAAATGGCATCATTCGACTCCGCGGAAGATTTGGCAATCACCAAAGCTTGGTATGCGGAAAAACGACTTAGACGTCAATCCTCCGAAAGGGTGGATTCCGTAACCTTTTGGGCTAGAGTACACAACACATTTAGACAAGAGTTTGGGAATCCTAACGCAAGAAGTGTTCAACAAGTGCATGATATGCACCTAGTCATAGAAAATGCGATACTTTCTTTTTTAGCTCTCCAACCTCGGATTTTTAACACTCGTCCCTTCACCTTGTCCATTGCACAATTTGTAAGTAATTTTGTGGTTTATTTTACGTGACCCATGTTGTTTTATCTTCCATTGAAACACCACTAACAAATGTAAGTTTATTTTTGTGTTTTTGTAGCACGAAGCCGTGAAAGCGCGCTACTTGGAGGTAAAGGGGGAAGCATTCGCATTCGATGCAAGCTATCACTTCTTGGCAGAAAGAATCCCGGAGGATAACCCGGACTACTTGGATGCGGTATGATAGACGCATTTATGTGTCTAATTTGTCCTCAATGTTTCGTATTGTTAGTACTCGTTTTTGTCCTTATTATGGTGTTTTGTGTGTTTGTAGGTATTTTTTGGAAATAAAGATTGTTGGAAAATTCGGCTCGAAAAGTTGCTCGGAACACCCCCGGAGGACATTTGCTATTTGGACTCCCACTTTGGATAAGGGGTAACCCAATTACTAAGGGGCACCCAACTGATATTCGCACCCCCAGCTGTTGGATAAGGGGTGACCTTCTCCTTTGTTTGAAAATGTGTTTTGGCGGGAAAAAAAGCTCTTTGACGGGAAAAATTTAGAATGAAAATTTGAAGGTGTTTCAGTGAGACTTAATGGCTGAGATTGTTTGGGTATCTTCCTTTGGGCCTAACAGGATAGGTATGGGTCGATTAAAATCATTCAAATTTGTCTAGATAACTCGTGTTGGATGAAAAACAGGAGCTGTGCATGGGAAGAAAAACACGGGATTACAGCGTGCCTGCTCGTGTTTGGTCACTTCAAAAGCGTGTAGGAGTTAAGTAAGGAAGATTTAGCACTTATTTACAGCATCAGAAGCCGTGTAGAAGCAAAAAATGGAAATAAAATATTCCCGAGAATATTTTTATCAAAGCCGTGTAATGAGAGAATTTGAGGAGTTATTGTCGTGATATCTTTGCCCTGTCGGGTATATATAAGTTGCTGAGGTCGAGTAGAAGGTTTACGGGGAGATTTGGGAGAGTTTGGAACATCACAGAATCAAGAAAATAAAGTTGCAGGATACACCATTTTTCTGCTGCTACCAAGAACACGAAGAACAAAAGACCACCAGAGGCAGTCGTTCTTCTACAGTGTCTACGACACTTATACGAGGGTCGTAATACGGAGGCAGACTTAAAAGAAAAGTAACAGTTTTATCATTCTTTGTAACAGTGGTTGCAACACTTATAATCGTTGCAAACACTTGATTTTCATCATTTTCTCCATTTCATCATTTGTACACCTCTTTTGAGCAATAAAAATGATTTTTGAGCGTGTTTCCAACATGATGAGCGGCTAATTCTCCCACAACCAAGGCAATGAGGAAGCTATTTACGCATGAATAATTGGTAACTATTTTATTTTCTCTAATTTATAATTAATAATTCACTCAATCACTGCTTTTCGAGTTTTAATTATTTGCAAAAATTCTTTTCATTAGTTGTGATTCAATTAGATAGGTTATGCTTGTATTAAGATAATCTATGCTTAGGGGATACAACTAATTTTTGAGAATTTGTCGGATTATTTGTGGATTAGGAAACAAGGGATTTAAAAGATAATTAGAGTTTTGGGTTATTTACCGTTATTCATTCATGTGTAATAGTGGAATCAGTGTCTTGGTTATTTTCTCATATCTTGAATCAATTTTGTGTTAAGTTTTCTTTATTATTAATTTTTATAAGTCTAAAATCTTTTGCTTTCACAAGTCTCAACGAACTTTTTACTACAACATTATTGAGTCACATCACGGTATCGTATTCGTCGGAGGAAGATTGATGGCTTTAGAAGTTTTTGTATAGGTTTTGTGGGTAGACCTCTATGTAAACCTTCACGAGACTATAACTCGTCCACTAGGGTCGCCTAGGGGTTTAAAGGCTTGATGCATGTGTTAAATGCATCCTACAATAATAATGCGATGAATGAAAATTGGTAATGAAAGGAAACAATCGGTTTATATATGTCATTATAAAAATCCGATTCCCATAATCGGATTATAAAACATGTCAAAGTAAACCGATTCTGGATGTCCTCTGGTAATTCTAAACACCAATCCAGAATCGGTTTACAAGTGAATGAACGTAAACCGATTATGTGTAACTTTTACGAAAAAAAATCAAAATGTTGATGTTTTAATGAACTCTCTAACATTAGTTAATCTCACATCCAAAACAAAATTAACCCCTAATATGATTAATTAGTGCTAATTAATCAGGGGTAAAAGGTAGTTTGGTAATTATTTCGATAAGGGGTGGTGTGAAGTTATTTCTAGTGACCTTTTTTTTCATCTAGCTATAGGCCCCAATTAATTGGTATAGGCCCCAATTTAGGCAGGTAAATTTTCTGATTTTATATTATCTTTTGGGTAACTTAAAAGATTTGATGTTGCAATTGTTAAGGCAACAAAACACTTCCACTGATCAAGGTAAAGACATCTTAGAAGTAAGTTCTTTTTTGTTTTTTTTCACTTGAAGTTATATTTATATTTATGAGAATTTTCTTTATTCATCTATAATTGAATTTGGGTTATTTAATTTGATACAGAAATCTTCGGTCAAATGATATAGGAAAGTTGTGGATGAGGTAAAAGAGGATTATTCTTATTGGTGGGGTGCGGTGGATTATTCTTTTATTGTGGGGAGGTGGTGTTGGATGAGGTAAAAGAGGAAAGTTGTGATGATGGTTTTAAGACGACAGGAACACGTTTGATATAATTTAATGTTGTTAATAGATTTTCAATATCGTTTCTTCTTGATCTTGCGATTGACTCTCAAAACTGATAAATATAATGTTTTTTCTATATTACTAACTTGACGGTATGGAATTAAGTTGCGTATACATTCACATGTCTAATACTTGAGTTGTTGTTATACTTTACAAATGTAAGAAAGACTTCGAAACAAAAAAAAAACAACAAAAAGCATAGAACAATTAGGAAGTCCTTGGATAGAATGATGAAGAACAAGAAAATGAGGTAATTGTAGTCATGCATACGCATAAAGGAAATCTTATTGCTCATTAGAATAAAGGTAATTTTCGCGAATAGATCTACATGGTCTTAATCGTGTTTATGTGGCTTTATAGGTAATTCTTACCAACTATATTTATATGCCATGCCCAAAATATCAGGGGTTGTCCGTATGTGTTTGATGGACAAGAAGAAAGAATGCAAATAACAACAAACTCACTTACTCCTGCAACGGACCTAGCTATGTTTTCCAGATACCATTTTAAGTGGTATTTCCATGATGGTATGATTGCAAAAGTTAAAAAAACAAGCTTTTTTCTCTGGTCGTAATGTGCAATTTGGTATGCGAGTCTTTCATACTCTTCTTTTGCTTGTTGAATGCATGTGCTTCATCCGAAAATATTCATCCAAAAGTTGCAGCATTGTGCACACTCCGAACAAGGTAATACGTTTTTTTCTCCTTTATTTACGATATTTCATTTCCATCAAGGTAAGGAAAATAAACTTTACAATATCGATGAGATGGTTTCTCATTTCTAACAACAACAAACCAGCTAACAGCCTCATTTCTTTTTAGTAAGACGGTTTCTCATTTTAACATGGCGACAAACTATAGTTGGTTTGAGAGACACATGTGTTCATAAGTTTAGTAATTAAGGACATCCACATTCCATAATATGAAAGAGATACCAGTAGGCAGTAGACTGTTGCACTAAGGTCTATAATACGCCTGAGTATCATTGAGAGTACTTAAAACTTATCATTGAGAGAATTGAGAGTACTTAAAACTTAAAAGGAACATCCAGGTTCGGTGGAGGGAAACATGTGACTAGCTGCTTCAATTACGTCTTACTAATTTGACTGGTGTACTACTCATCATGTATTTGTATGGGGGCGTTCCATTCTGAACTCATAAAAATTAGTAAATTTTATTCTACGGAAGAACCCAACTAACAATTTTTTTAGGTGACCAAAAGGGAGTTCGTGGTGTGGTAAATACTACTCCCTCCGTCTTGAATTAAGAGTCCGCTAACTTTGTCAAGATATAAAGGAAATCCTATAAAATATCGTGACTAGCCCATTTAATGTTATATTATTACCAAAACTAAATTATTAGCTTAAATTTGATAGTATTATTATTTTAGGAAATATTTTAAGAATATGTAAGAATAAGTAGAAGTTTTATTAGGAATTTTATAACTATCCATAAATGTTTTTATTTAAAAAAAGAATGACAATTAATACAAAGATATTGAGTAAGCTTTTTTCCTTATATATGGTGATATTATTTAAGATTTTGATATTAAAAATGATTTTATAATTATTAAAAATAAATGGTATATTTGATAGTTTAAGGGAAAAGTACGTCTATAAACAGAGCGGACAGATAAAAAGGGACAGACCAAAATAGAAATTATGACAGATAAAAAAAGACAAAGGGAGTATCACATTTCAATTGTTGAGTTAGTAATAGGTCTCATTTATTCACCAAATTCCTCGTAAATACGATTTAAGGTTGTATGTACCATCCGACATGGTCGTGGATACAACCTTAGTAGCCATGGCGAATAAGTTGAAAAATGAAGAATAAATATTTACCAAATTGTATTGTTTGTTGTGAACGGCCTGTAGTTGTTTAAAGAGTTGGTTGGTTTGCTTTTTGAACATTTCAGTCCCCACAGGTGGATCCAAGAAGTATACCAAAGCAAGTACCTAAATGAAGTTGATTAGTTAAATGCTTAATTTCTCTTCACACGATTGTGTATTGGCTCCGGTTTTTGTAGGGAAAGAGAGCAGTTAGTTCTTGCCTGTCCAGGACCAAAAAAGTGGTGGCAAAGAGTATACATGTTTTTTTTTGTTTACATTTGTTTGGTGAATCGAAATCACCAAAATGTTTGGTTTATCTAAAGAGGAATGTTTATTGTCGGGATGTTTGGTTTACCGTTTGGATATATTATGATGTTTCTGGTAAGTCTGTTGTTTCTTTCCATCTCTTTTGGCAGCAAGGTTATTTTCTTTCATTTTGCTATTTTGAATAGGAAAAAAACTAAGAGCAAGTCTTATGGTGGAATCCAACCTATTCCAAGTGTGGAAAATCCATGGAATGTCAAGTCTAATGGCTTCCAAGTTTGGATCTTCCACAGAAAATCCAAGCAGGGTTCCATGATTTGGTGGAATGGTCTGTGGAATCCATAGAAACGCTAATTAGAATAGCGTAAAAAGCTATTAAGAATAACGCGCTAAAAGACAAAAACGCTAATAAGAATAGCGTAAAACGCTATTAAGAATAGAGCTTAGCTCCATTAAGAATAGCGTTTTTTTTTTATCCGTAGATTTAAACTGAGTTGTTGAGAATCTAATGGCTGAGAAAAAAAGCTCTATTAAGAATGGAGCTTAGCTCCATTAAGAATAGTGTTTTTACTATTCCACCATTACACTTGCGCTTCCATCCATAGTTCCAAGTGCTGAGGTGGCGTGGAAGATGGAAGATGGATGGATTCTACCATAAGACTTGCTCTAAAAAAGGAGAATATGGGAGTGAACTCTCAAATATACATGAGAAACGAATTACGCCAACCACCAAATATTCTATTTGAACTAGAAAATTTTGCTGCTGCCAGATAGCAATTGAATTTAATTACATTTGTTGATTTTTTTTAGTAGTAAACCCTGTACTAGCTACCTTATAGGTCTTCAACTATTCATTTAATTGACTCTCCATGAAACAGAGGAGGTTGTCCTAGGAATAACATACTTTCTCCGTTCACAAAATGTGAGCGTTTCGCTTTTCCGTCTGTGATATAACTATACTACTTGGTTGGTAAAATACAGTTACATGGGGTTATGTCGCAACACCACAAGTTAGACTAAGGGGTTATTGTGAAACCTGTTTGGAACCTTGAAACTAACTACATTATTCGCAACAAGACAAAAGAAATCATAATGCTAATGAGTTTGGAATAATATTAAAGGATGAAGCAATCCAATTGAACACCGAATGAGCAGGCCTGGCAAGAAGGCAGATCAATTTCATGCAGTCATCGATGATACTGCAAATTTCAAATTTTGTAAAAATTATCGATTCTAAAGTACTAGGGAAAAATACATATTGGGATAGGGCTACTTAAGCCGTACTAAGAAAAACGTAGAACATGAAATCTGATAACGGGTGAGCATAAGGGTACAAAATGGCGGCTTCTATATAACTGATTAAATTCCATTTGCTTCGTGCATGGAATAGTGTTGACTTCATTTCAATTATGCAACAACCCTAAGCTACAGGTATATGACGAAAGTAGAAGAGTGAAAAATACATCCTGAGTAGTTTTGTACTGGGGAAAAGGTGTGGGGAGTTCTCAGGAGCAAGGCGAGTCCAGGCATATGTGATTACCTTAAATCTTTTCACGTGGTTCACAGATAAGTATCGGGAAACCTTAACATATGCAGAATGGGAGAAACACTAGCGTTATTTTTTTTAAAAAGAAGACCCTACCTGGATCACCCCTCAATAAAAAATTCAGACTCTCAAAGGATTTTTTAAAGATCTCGAATCTGAAAAGCCTTAGCATCATCAAAAACCAAAAAAAATCCTTCGCATCAGCGACAAATTGCATTATAAATATCAATGCACTTGGGTATGAGGATCGGTTGTAGACTTTACCCTTTGTTTCTGTTGATAGTCATAAAATACCTTGGTCTTACTTGCTTCATATCTATCTGACAATCCACCTCAAGTTCATATTTTTTACTATAGTTGAGCCTGAAACCTAATGTGTTTAATTGCTAGCAGATAATGAAGACGAGGTAAATACATAACATTTTGTCGAATTTAACAAAACTTATGAGTTATTGATACGATGTATGTATATTAATTTCAACGTCAACATGACAAAATATTCAGTTGCCAAGCAAAAGTCATAAGTTTGGTTGGACGAAGGGAATGGTATATATTACATATCTGGCAGGATGTGCCATAGCAAAGTCAAATGTAGAAATAATAATTATTGTGTGACAAATATAATTTGATGGCCAGTACAATTCAAACCGAATGAAGTGAAAGCATATAATCATTGGGTGGACCACAATAGGCAAGAGTATAATATAAAGAAAATGAACTCCAGAAGATAATAAGCTTTAAAGATACTGCAATTCAAGCCCATGAATGATCTTTTAAAATAGAACATATTATTTGCATCTGACATTTTTTTAGTTTATAAAAGAAACCTATTATAGAGGCTCCAAGAAAAGAGTTTTGAGGGCTCCTAAGGATTCAAATATCCTGCAATGAAGATAAGGGGACCTAATTCATAAGAAAATACTAAAATACCCTTAACCTATTATATATTGAAACCTAAAACTAATTTGTTTTCATTCATCTCACCTCCATCGCCTATTTCTTCGATTAATCGTCAATTCCCAAAATAATTCATTATCGATTAACACCACTTAATCCACCCGCAATGACTTCAATAAGGTAAAAATCTAAAACCCATCTTATTTTATTGGTTTTAATGCATGGATAAGCGGAATCGATCGAATTAGGTTTTTGAAAAAACAGTTTCAGAAATGTCTACGGTTGGGAAAAATGAATTTTCCCAACCGTAGACTGCCTACGGTTTGGAAGAATGAATTTTCCCAACCGTAGACATTTCTGCCTACGGTTGGGAAGTATGAATTTTCCCAACCGTAGGTTGTCTACGGTTGGGAAGTATGAATTTTCCCAATTGTAGGTTGTCTACGGTTGGGAAATATGAATTTTCCCAACCGTTGACAGCACTGAAATTGAATACAGTTTTGAAAAAATAAGTGATGGGTTTTCTTAGTTTTTTTTTTTTTTTTTATGATCGCCATCTTCATCACGACTGAGAAGAAGAAGAGAGAAAGAAGAATAATAAGTTTTTTTTTTAATGATCATCATCTTCATCATGATTTATGAATGGAAAAAGAAGGAGAAGATAATAGATTTAGTTTTTTGTATATGATCATCATCTTCATCATGATTTATGAATGAAAAGATAAGGAGAAGATAATAAATTTAATTTTATAATTCATGGAGGATATTTTAGCCATTACAAAAAATAATTGGATATGGGGTTTTGTTGATTACTATTTCATAACCCAATTTTGTCATCTTGTGAGCCCTCAAAACCCAATGTTTGGAGCCCCTATAATAGGTTTCTTATAAAATGCTCTATTTAGCTTTTAAGCTCATAAGCTTATTGCATTTTATTATTTTTAAGATAATTTTTTCGTTTTCAAAGGGGTATAATTTTATGATATGTATCCAATATTTCATAAGCGAGAAAAAAGACACGTGCATCGCACGGGTGAAAAATTAGTTTTCTCTAGAAACCTAACTTCAGTACTTTACCAAATCATGTCGACAACACCCTACCCTTCACTTTCCCCAATTTCTTCCTCTCCCTGTCAAACCCATACCTCCACCATCACCACCGAGAAAGCTATTCTTCCCCACTTATCTCAGATTCTGTCTAATAGCCTTTTCCCATCTCCAAAATCTAAACCAAAACCCATTCTAATTTTATTGTCAGAACTTTCTCTTGTCGTTGTAACTTAGCGATAGGTAGGGTGGCTTGATTGATTGAGCAAGAAGGAAAAAGATATGATGGATTATGTCCACTGACGTTATACTGGCAGCAGCAACAAAAACGCAACACATGGCTCTCTGAATTAGTAATGGTGAGGTGTTTCTAGTGATCTAGCACTTGGTGAGGTGTTTCTAGTGATCTAGTACTACTTGTATTTTATTGTTTATGGATTGGTAAGAATTGGGAAAGATGGCTATAAATTGGGGAGTAGTCTGTATTTTGAAGGCAAGCCTGGAGTAGCCGGCGCAAGCTTATTAGTTAATTTAGGTTTTATTTCAATGTTTTTTTTAAGTTCTATAAAATCTCTGCTAGGGCAGAGATGAAACCCCTTGATAATTAGAATTCTCTTGTTTGATTACTTCTTCTCCATGGGATTTTATTGAAAAACATGATTTAATCTCTGAATTCATAACAATTTACTTTCACCTTGTATGTGAAGCATCCATGGTAGTTAGAATAATCCTTTGTTATGTATTCAAGCTTTATGTAAACTGATTTAGTTCAATTTGCGATTACCTATGCCTAAACAGATAGGTAATTCTAGGAATTGACATATTTTGGTGAGAATAAGTCATCATATTTGTTAATGATTATATTACATCTTCAAGGTAGTTTGAGGCTAGCATATCTATAGCTCCTTGATTAAAAAGATAACTAGTGTATCAAACTAGGGAATTTCTATGCATCTAGGTGGTGGAATCGAAGCCCTAGTTAATCTTTATATTATTTTGAATCTTGTTTCCTTAGCACAACAATTAATCTTCTCGTCGTATCGGCAAACACTGTCTCTAAATTAGTATTAGGACCTTAGAAGTTTAGTTTCACCAATCCAACTCCCCGTAGGATCAACTCGTATTTGCCTCTATCTATGTTATAGACACCGTGCGCTTGCGGTTAATATTGTAGGTTTCTAACCCTACCAATTTAGATATTTGTAGAGTTTTTCAAACAAGAGATAATAACAATAATAATGAAGCCGCATCGGTTGTGTGTTTTTGGGAGAATTTTTTTACAATGTTCGTCGCAGAAATAGGAAACCCATTTATGCGTGGGGTTGAAGGATTGCCACATCTTTTTCATTTAATTAGTCATCAAATCACGCAATTCCTAGGTATACT